>JBBPBQ010020324.1:43134565-43152741 GCA_037974755.1 Cicer yamashitae | reverse complement strand
TATATATATATATATATATATATATTCGATATATATTATCACGGACTAAATAGTTAAAAATTTATCATTTACAAATTAATTAATTAAAATTAATTAAAATGTATATAAAAAAATATTTAGGTTTTAGTGTGTTTTCTTAATATATAATGTGAGGAAAGTTATATTATACGCTTTAGAAATTGTTGTACAATCTTTATAAAAAAAATAAGTTGTTGTAAAAATGTATACATAACAAATGTTTATCAGTTATAATTAATAATTAGAAATTGTTTATATAAATCACATTTAAATTTTTAAATTAAATATGTTATAAAAATTATTTATATATTGTGTCTACCTTCATATAGTAACAAACTTTACGCAATTCTTCTCATAATTCATACACAATTTGCTGCAAATTCATACAAATAAAGTAAATTCAATTTGCTGCTGAGTAATGTTTGCTGAATGTCCTTAGATGAGTTACTACTTTTATATATATATATATATATATTAAGTTTACAATTTTACATTTATTGTGAGACTACTATATTCTATGTCATAATATCAATTTTAAAATTCCTTACAAAAGTTGATAGATGTGGCAAAATAAAGAATTTTTATTATCTAACACTCTTTTGATTTGTAAGAGGGAGGCCTTTAGGCTAAACTACAATCAAAATAAGTAGTGTGGTGTGGTGGAGATTTTGAGTTGAGGGAATTTGTTGTTAGAGTGAGAAGTGTTTTGAGAAGATTGTATTGTGAAATGAGTAGTTTGAAAATTGGTTTGAGCCTTGTGAATGAGGGGTGCAAATAAAAAATTTCAGGTTGTACTAAGTGCAAAAATATAAGAGTATTGGTATTTTTTTTTTAAAGTTGAAGGGGGTGTAGGTGCACACTCTGAAGACAAGGTAGATATGTCCCTGCTTGTAGTGGAAATATAAAAAAGAAGTAATAAAATGTATTTTGCTTCAACAAAACAAAATATACTTTTGGGAGTTTGGAAGGGAAGAAAGATGAGAGTTTTGGAAAGAAGAAAAAAGAGATAAATATAGAGAAATCTTTCGTCTAAATTGAGAAAGTTATTTTGTAAAAAATGATAAGAGAATATTTATGATTAATATATTTTTAATTTTTAGAGTGTTATAACAAGATGTAAATGATTTGAAAAATTCATCTAAACCCTCCAAATTTCTTATCTAATGCATTTTTTGAGTTCTCCAAATTTCGAGATTTTATATAATAAAGAAAAATAGATACCCAAAATTCTCTCATCCCAAGGTCATCTCTTTCTTCCACTTCCTTTTTTTTTTTTTTCAAAACCTTCATCTCCACTCCTAAACTCTGAATCAAAACCTTAAGTGTCTGTTTTTGTCTTGTGGTGACACAAATTAATTTTTAAAAATTTATTATAGTTAAAAACGAGTTAAAACTAAAATAATTTATGTAAAAATGAGTTGAATACTAACAAGACTAAAATCAATTCTAGAGACAAAAACTACAAATTTTAATCTCAAATTAAAAATTAAAATCAATTATATTTGTTCAGATGACTTAACACATATGTAAAAGGGAGATTTTAATAAAAGGGAGATTTTAATCTCCCTTTTACTTATGTGAATTTTTAAATAGTAATTATCACTCCATTTACACACCTAGATTTGAGCCAAATTTATCAATTTTTACTCAGAAAAATAAAATAAAAATAGTTTTGATTTGGCAGTTGCCAAGGTGATTGGGTTGTAATGGGTTTAGATGGCCAGCATCCAAGTAAAGTTGTAGGCCACTTATAATATAATATAATCAATAAGCTATCACATTCTCTTCTTATTTCAACCAACCATACTCTTCTTACCTTATCCTTTTCTCCCTTTTAATCCAAATATACAAAACACTCTCTTACCACAAACTCTACACACATTTCAACAACCAAATCACAAGGTTCATTCATAACACTACCTTCTATTCATTTCCTTATATTTTATCTATCAATTCATTTTTCTAAACTTTTTTTTTTTTCATTTCAGATAATAATAATAATAATGGCCACAGCCTCAGCAACAACTCCATCTACAATCACTGTTGTAGGAAGCTCCATTGTGACCAAATCATCAAGGAATAAGAAAAGCAATGTGAAGTTCATCAATGGTCTCAATTCTTTCAATGGATTGAAAGCTCAGAACACTGTTACATCACTAGGACTTCCACTTTGCACTGAACAAGCATTTGCAAGAGTGATGATGAGTTCATTGAAATATCCATCAAAAGGAGGAAGAAGAAGTGGAGGAGGTGGTGCTGCTTCTTCAACATGTAATGCTGCTGGTGAGATTTTTCAGATTGCAGCTATTATGAATGGACTTACTCTTGTTGGTGTTGCTGTTGGATTTGTTCTTCTTCGAATTGAAGCTGCTGTGGAAGAAGCTGAGTAAGAAAAGATGAATTTTTACATATATATATATGTAATAATGTAATATGTAACTTTGTTGTTATATCACAAAATTAAACAAGTTGTGTATCTTTTCTTTGATTCTTGATGTGATCATGTAGAATTCAATTGTTCTAATTGGAGGTGTTTGGAATAGTGTACCACTTTGATTTTCATTTTGAGTAAGAGAATTGTACACAATGTTATCTTGTTTTTTCCTTCAAAATTGGTTGGGAATTGGAATATTTTTTTATAAATATAAAAGTTTAGGTGAATTTGATTCCGAGGACTCATCAGGTTCAGAGCAAACCTTAAGTTTAGATAACACTAGCAGAGGTAGTTATAGATTATACACTAATCAAGTCTTGTTGAATCCACGAGTCAGGTCCTAGTGGAGTATGACTCAACTCCTTAGCAATTAGACGAACGATTATGGACTAATTGGTTGTGATATCTTTGTCTAATAATATGGAAGTTAGTATGGAAGAATGAAATTTAAACCCTTTTGGAAGATTTGAAGATTAGCATATTCACATGTAGCTTCAATAAGAAATCCATTAGAATTGGCATTGTAAATTTGTAATTATTATGAAACTGCTAAGTTTTCTTTTGCATCTACGTTACAATCAGTCTACTGTCGTAGACACTGTCACATTTGGTCGAAGTGGTTATCAATCATTGTGTTCTTGTGTGCGTTTAAATTATCAATTAACCAACAGGTGTGTATAATTTCATTGTGATGTCTTCTCAGGGACTCTAATAAAGAAATTCTAGAATTTGCATGAAAATTACAAGAATGGAAAAGGATATAAAGGAAATGATCTCAAAGTAATGTGTTTGAATTTTTGTTATTTATAGCCTATGCTATTTATCTTGTCAAAGTCATT
Organism: Cicer yamashitae; assembly: GCA_037974755.1. Taxonomy (NCBI): domain Eukaryota; kingdom Viridiplantae; phylum Streptophyta; class Magnoliopsida; order Fabales; family Fabaceae; genus Cicer; species Cicer yamashitae. The sequence goes on along the minus strand of JBBPBQ010020324.1, from coordinate 43,149,450 downwards.
CCAATCATACTTTCATTGTTGCCATTCATAGAATTTTATGATGATACTTGCAAGATTTCTTAGGTTCATGTTTTTAGAGAATCAAGTTGCTGATTTGTTAGCATGTTTCAATTTAGATTTAAATATTAAGGTTGTGTTTACTTTGTAAAATTATTTTATTTTATATTTTAAAATGTATATTTATTTTATATTGATAAGAGATTCTTGAAGTGGATCATTATCATAGAAAAATAATTAAATGCTAGTTAATAAAAATATATTTTTAAAAATAATAAAAATAATTTTTTGACATTTACATTATTTCTAAAAATATAGACAGTTTTTAAAAGTCCCGTATTATTAACAACTAAAATAAATACAAGTTTTAGAAAAAGAAAAATAGGGAAGTTTTTTATTTTTCCCATTCTTCTCTTTTTAATGTCATGTTGGTAGTCCAGTGCGTACATGGCTCCCAACATATTGTTTGCTATAAACAAGCAGGCCCATAGAAATAAGAAGACAATTGCTACATAGAGCCCAACTTTACTTCTTTCATCCCTCCCTTTTCGAAAACTTAATTCGGAAAATCTATAATCTATTTATTCTTTTTTATTTTTCTAAAAAGAAATTAGTAAATACTATGATAATTCATTCATTCAATTCTGAGATGGTTTGAATTCAGTACAAGACGTTCAATATAACAATATGAACAATTTAGCTAAAGCTTAAGGACTATAATCTATTTATTATATTACTATTATTTTCAAACATTTGAAGTCAAAGTTCATATTTTTCTTGTTCAACTTTTTTTTTTGTCTTAACTATTTGATTTCTAAGAGAAAGACTTCCTAAATATCTAAAATTTGATCAAGAGATAAATAAAATCTAAACGATGATTGTTACAATAATTAATCTTTGGTAAAATCCTATTATTTATTAATCACTTTAACTCAATCACAAATTTCTTTTTTGATATAATTATTTGTAGAATTTTAATATCAGAAATATAGATTATTGTATTCTAAAATTTTATTTTCATAATGCATAATATATGTTTTGAAATTTACTTTTTTTTTTCTCTTGGTCAAAATTTAATTTTTTATTAATTCTTTTTTACTTTTCTAAATGTTTCATTAATATTTAAAAAAACAAATAACAAACATAAAATAAAAGCCATCGACCCCCATGGCCCACTCATCCTCCTCTTCTTCTGCACTATACCATTCTTCCTTCACACCCCCTTCTATTTTCTTCTTTTCAATTGAAGATATTACCTATAAAACATACACTTATGACTTATGAGAAAAATTCTACATTCTCTAAAAAAGATTTGTCATCTATTTCTTACAATTGAAGATAGAGTTAGTTCATTAAGAAAGTAGAAGAATATGCACCTTCATGTTTCTAATGGAGCTTTCTTGAAGTATGTACATACCTCACAATTTAATAAATGCATTATTTTTTAGTTTAGAGTAGATAATTAAGGTTTATTATAGTTGTTCGTGATTAGCAAAGTTCTAGTGTAATCTTCTAAAATCTAAAAATTATTGTTGAAATACTCAAATTTATTAGTCATTGTCCGCTTCTGAGAGTTATTGGAAGAAAATTTAGTTGATTTTTCATAATAGTGAATAGATCAACATCATTGTTGTTGAAAATAATATATTTAAATATTTTTAGAAGATCTTAAAATTAGATTTATATTTAAAAAATATATTTTAAATTTAAAATAAAATATCATTAAAATATATGACTTATATTTCTGGCTAGAATATTCTTGAGATTTGTTAGGTTCTTTCTTATTTTCTTATTTTAATGACATGTTTAAGAAATATGTTTTTAGGATATGATATAGAAATATGTTATTATATAGCAATTTAACTCTATATATATAACGATAAATAAAAGTTTATACTACGTATTTCACGTAAAAGGAAGATATTTCTCCATACAAAATATATCAATTTCGCTTCCGCAAAAACAAACAACAACAAAAAAACCCAATCAATTGTCACATATTTTATTTTGCTTTACTTTTTTTAGACAAATGTTAATTGTTAGTATACATTACGTTAGTATTTAGAGTTTGAACTTGAAACTCCTCAAATTTGTTTGAATGTTTCAGCTCAACCACTTGAACTATTTAGCCAAAATACTTAAATATTGAAGGGATTGGATTGAAAATGAAATTTAGAAATTATGTCATTGGCATAAAATCAAAAAATTATTTTTTACAAAATAATGATATTTGGAAATCGATGCTACAACCTTGTAGTCGTTAATAATAGTAATTGGTTAGTGCACCTAGTTGTATGTAGAGTTGTCAAATAGCCTGGTCCGACCTACTCTGACTCAAAGAATTCAATTATATGAAGGGAGACAATTCAGTTCGACCCGGTTTGTTGTTGTGCAACAATTTAAGAAGACTAACCTGTAAGCTATGTGGATCAATGATCCAGTTCGATCCTTTTTTTCTCCGATATTTTCCTATTTTAATTAATAAAAATTAAAACATAAAAACACCATCAAATCACCACTAACCACAACATATATAATAAAATAAAATTATAACACATAACACCACATAAATAAAATAACAAATATCACATAAATAAAATAATAAAATTATAAAGACCATTTAGATGTGCCAAACAAGCCACTTTAAAATCAATGTAATAATAATAAGTACCAACAAAATGGCAATTATTTTCATCAAAAAGTACGTACACAATATACAAATGATTTGCTGGCACATTATTTTCTTGTGACAAAATGAAAACTAATTAATATCATTTTTTATACTTAAACTAATTAATATCATTAATAGTAAAATCATAATAGCAATATAAATAGTAGCACATCACAAATTTGAAAACTAACACTTCCTCCCGACTCATTTATAAGCAAAAGTAACTAACTTCATACGAATTAAAGATAGTGGTTAACTTAATTTTGTATTAAATAAATTTTTAGCCTCTATAAAATAAAATAAAAATTATTTAGTTTCTGTAAAATAAATCACAAATTTTTCAGTCTCTACAAAATTAATCTGCAAGCAGTTTTAGTCATGGCGAGATTGTTAACATATATTTATGAATAATTTTTTAGCAAATATGTTTACAATATTTATAAAAAGTTTCTCCATAAAAAAAATGAAAATTCGATTTCTTTGTCTATATTTTTGATAGTTTTATCTTGAGTTTGTGACGTTTAAAAAATTCATATTTAATTCATCTCAAGTTAAAAATAATTAATTTTTGTTGAAAAACTTTTTATAATGTTTTAAATATACATGCAAAAAATCATTAAATAATTTAAAAGTCGAAGAAAAATTTAATATATTTCGTTCTAGCAGACACTAAAATTGCTTATAGGATAATTTTATAGGGACTAAAGTTAGATATTTTTTATAGGAACTAAAACCAAATTTTAAAATTTTATAAGAAGTAGAAACTTATTTAACCTTTTAATATTTTTGATTAACCAAAAGAATAATTACATTTTCCAAACTACCCTTTCTTTTCAGTAAATTTTGTATGGAAAATTGTTTCATTGAAAGATATTTTGAGAATAATAGCATCAAATAGAGTAAAGTTAGCTAGATTTTTGGATCACCAAATAAAAATATTTTCTTCCAAGTAAAGTCTATCAAAGAGTTAAAAAAAGTGTTAGACACATTATTTAATGAACATATATTTTCAGTATAAAATATTTTACAAATGACAACAAATTTAAACCGTTGATTGAGTGATTATTTAATAATGACAATTATAATTATCTAGTGAGATGATAAAATTAAATGTTCCTATTCATTGTGTGTAAAGTTATTTACACCGCATGATCTTTTTTCTCGTATTTAATTAGTTTAAATACATATAGCTCATAATATTCATTAAATAATGTGACAACGTTTTATTAAATGCATGTATAAATGTTGTTAAAAAAGGAGATCAATAAGTCACTAAACCAAGAATGTTCTTGGTTTCAGATCGAAGATTGATTGAATATAAAACGGAGATTGATCAGTCACTAAACCAAGAACGTTCTTCATTTTCTGTCAAAAGAATTAAAGCTTGCAATGCCAAAATGAACACACACAATTGTTTACCCAGTTCAGAGTTAAACTCCTACGTTTGGGGGACTTGATCCGACTTTGAATTATCACTAATATGAGATGAAATGATTACAATGTTTCTACACTCTTTTCAGAACTGCAACTTGCCTTGTTACTCTGCAATCAACATTGCTTACTTTGACTTATATACTAGTTGGTGACAATTAGGAGCAACAAACAAAGTAGTAACAACTAATTAACTGAAAACTAACTGCCCAAAACAGATTGCTTGTAAGTAACTATGTGACATCCTAAACCCAAATTGATATAAAAAGTAAAATGCACTAGTTTTGAAAGAGATTCGCAGCAGTCCAAAAGTAGAGTATAAAAAAATTTCTTTTAAAATATAAGGATTAGGACGTCACACTGACACTTACACAAGGCCTTTGCATAAAATTTCTTAAATAAAAAAAAAATCATTTAACATCAAATATAGCTGAGTTTTATTAAACAAATATTTCTGACATAAAAACATGTTCAAAACTTAGGGACAATTAATTTTTATCTTCAAATAAAAGATCGAATATAACACAATTGATCAATATAGTTTACAAAACAAAAATTAGTTCGTAACTCGATAAAACACAACGAATTACTCCCACCCAGTATCACCTATCAGAGCATGGATCATCAATCGATAACCTGAAATAACTGCGCTCTCGCAAGCGCCAAACACAAGCAACGAGGGGTGAATTTCGAAATTATGTAACAGTATAAAATACACGAGGAGAACACGCAATTAGTCAAAACAACACAAATAAAGAGAACATTCAAGAACATAATACCATAGGTTATTCTAATTCAATCACAATAAAACAGTTACAAGGATGAAATGCTATGCATGTCCTATACTCTATACTTCATCATTTGGTACCATTCTACTCTGAAGTACTTGGTTAGGAGGCCTGATACTATGCCACTACAAGAGTGGACTGACAATTCATGAATGGCCAAGTCCTCATAGATCCCCTCAACTCAACCCGAGACACATATACGCGACGGTCGGGGTACTCTTGTGTTGCACGGTAGCTCCCGGCCTTAGGGAATAACCCACTAATCCACTTAGGAATTCCCCACTAGATGTACCCCCAAGGTCTATCAGTCTTACCTTACGGTTTGACTGTAGTCCTCCACGATCAGGCTCATTCAATTGTACTTCCCCGAATCACTAGGTTTGTCAGACCCTCCCTATATGATGACAAAATAATCCTAACTCCAAAATCTACAACACATATCTCAGACTTACTCGATCATCACAGCTCAATAAGTTTCAGTTTGACTTCACATTATTCATCATTATATATGTATATCAGTCAATCACAATAAAATCCCAATAGTTGGTTTACACTACTCACAATACACAATCCAGTTTCATCAATCACATAATAAGGAATCAATTAGGTGGCACATTCAAGTAATATCACAATTTCAATCAAGTAACAAGAACACTCAAGTACATATCATTCAGACAATATCAATCGGCATAAGATCTCATAAAATCATACAATATGCAATCTTGATATAAATAAATTCACGACAATTCTATAGGTTGCTAAATTATATTTTAGTCCTCACTATTACCATTCATATATTATTAATTATTATTACTCAATAGGGCTCGACCTTACGTAGTAAGCCCCGGATGAATATCTGGGAATTACGGTATTCCCGTTCATCCCACGTTACTTTATACTCATAAAGTCGAACCTCCTCTCGCCCCTTACCTTAGCTGAAGATTTCTCCCAACGAAGCCGATCCGCTGATTTAATGTGTCGCATCTTCGCCAACCACCATCTCTATTAATACGTGGAGTAATAAAATAACACCACAACAAAATTACAAATTAATTAGTTGCTAAAAATGAATAATTAACTAGCCTACTGTTTGTACTAACATCCACATATATATTTAGTATTACACATATGTATGATTATATTACTATAGGAATAATTTTTAATATTATTATTCTTATTAAAAGAGAAACAGAGTATGTATTTAGGCATGATTTTTGACGTTAACATAGTTGATAGTATATCAATGTAGTTAACATAGTTGATAGTATATCAATGTAATTGTTACTGTTTCTTTAACATCGGTGAACACTATATAATTTTTCTTTTTTGAATTATAAATAAGATAAACAAAAGCAGTTAGACATAACACAAATTTTAGACTCTCTGATATGACGTAAGATTATAATTATAAAGCATATAAATAAAATATACATGATTATATAATAATTAAAAACATAAGGGAAAATTTATGCCGAAGATTAATATAAATTAGTCAAGTTCTAGATTTCATACTGACATTGACATGAAAAGAAATTGCCAATTTACAGGGAAGGAATGAATAAAAGAAAATAGGAAATTAAAGGTATAGGGTGAATACTAATATGAGAATGATAATCCTACCATAATCTTTAGAGTTTTTGGCAATTTTATAACATGAAGATTTAATATAAAAATAATATGACAGAAAGTTCGTATAGGTACTAAAATATACATACCTTATAGAATAACTAAACTGGGTTAATCGATTTATTCTAGCCGCTTATATTCTACCAAAATGAGAATGTTTTGTTTCTTATAAGCGTAGCTCTTATTCTTTTTAATACTGAATTCTCTGAGCGGCGGCTATCAGCTAGTAAGCAAACGTGTGTTTTAGAGGCAAATAAATCTACTTACCTAATAATACCTATATATATACATGATTATGTATAAGTGGGAAATGGGCTGATCTAGTACTGAAGACACAAGTACATTGCGGCCTCATTATATTTTATTCTCTATTATTATTACTTTTACTTATTTGTTTATTATTACTATATTTACTTGATTTTAAGGAAAAATAAACAGAAATATTTTTATTACTAATAGTGTAGATAAATTTTAAGGTAACACAAAAAATTATCAATTATACCAAACACATATAATTATAATAATAATAATAATAATAATAATAATAATAATAATTGTGACCGGAGGGCATGAAATCCTTTTTGTTTTTTTTTAATAAACATGTTGATAGAAAATAAAAGGTATTAATTAGAATTCATGGAATTGAATAGTAGTGAATGAAAAATTAAAAACCATTATTAAAATAATGAATTGGTGGTGTTTTGAATAGTAATAAAAATAATAAAATTAGAATTGAGAGTGAAAAAAAGTTTACGGTGAGTAATTAATGGAGTAAAATAGAAATTTAATTTACCATAAATGAGAGAAAAATTTGGAACTAATGGGTTGAAATGGTCAAAATAGCTTCCAAATATATATCCTATAAAATCTATTTAATATCGTTTGAATAAAATATTATGCTAAAACAATAATTCTAAAAGAACCAAACACATTCAAACAATTAAATTAGCTAACGTTTGCTAATTAAAAACATAACGTACACATACTTTATCAATAAATGAATTTAATTATAAAACACCTAATTATCAATTTCAATAATGATGGAATATTACTTTTAATATGATTATTCTAAAGTAATATTTTCTAGATACTTTTGACACACTTGACATATTTTCTTTTAATACATGATCACATAGAATAAATCATTAAATAATAATTCTAGATAATTACTAAGATTTAGGTGTAGGTAGATAAAATACATGTGAAAATATTGGTGTGTTACAAACTATATCTCCAAAGTCTTATAATTGAGTACCACTTATTTACAAATCTCTACCTTGGTACCAAATGAGAAGCTTCAGCTTGTGATTCTTCAAATCAGATCCTCTTAGTCCTTGATCTCAGTTTCTAGACTTGATTTGCAGCATATCTAAACAGTGTTTGAATTTTCTAAGTGTGACAAGTTTTGTAAGTCAGCAGGATTATCACTTGTGTGCACCTTTGCCACATTTTCTCACCCCTTTCAATGACATCTCTAATGAAATAAAGCCTGATGTCTATATGCTTGGTTCTTTCATGATACATTTGATTTTTACTCAAATGAATGACACTTTGGTTGTCACAATTTATGCAAACAGATTCTTATTTGACACCAAGTTCAGTGATCAATCCTTTCAGCCAAATTCCTTCTTTCACTGCTTCAGCAAGGGCAACATATTCTACTTCTGTTGTTGATAATGCCACTATGTGTTGGAGATTAGCTTTCCAACTGACTGTGTTGTTGAACATTGTGAACACATATCCTGTAAGAGATATTCTTTTATCTAAATCTCCAGCAAAATCAGAGTCTACAAATCCTTGGACTAGTTTTGATGGTTCTGAACTTTTTTTGTATTCCAAACACATGCTTTGAGTTCCTTTTAGGTACCTTAGAATCCATTTGACAGCTTGCAATTGGCTCATCCTTGGATTTCCCATAAACCTGCTTGTGACACTTACAACATGAGAAATGTCTGGTCTTGAGCAGACCATAGCGTACATGATGCTCCCTATGGCACTAGCATATGGTATTATCTTCATGTCTTTTGTTTCCTGGTTTGTGTTTGGTGACATGGCTGAAGAAAGTTTGAAGTGAGTTGTAAATGGAGAGCTGACAGCCTTTGATTCACTCATATTGAACCTATTTAGGACATTTCCAATGTAGCTCTCTTGGGAAATTATCAGTTTTCATTGCTCTCTAATTCTTATGATTTCCATTCCTAATATTCTCTTGGCTGACCCCAAATCCTTCATCTCAAATTCTTTCTTCAACTGGCTCTTCAATTTTTCTATTTCTTTCATACTTTTAAATGCTATTAGCATGTCATCCACATATAATAGCAAGTAAATGTATGTTGCTGATGGTACTTGTTTTAATACACACAACTATCAAAATTACTTCTAGCATAACTTTGACTAAGCATGAATGAATCAAATCTCAAATACCATTGTCTTGGTGATTGCTTTAGCCCATAGAGTGACCTTTTTAGCAGGCAGGCCCAATCCTACTTTCCTTGAGTCCTAAAGCCATCTTGTTATTGCATTAAGATTGTTTCATTTAGATCACCATGGAGAAATGCTATTTTGACATCCATCTGCTCTAATTCCATGTCAAAGTGTGCTACCATGGCTAGAATTATCCTTATAGATGCATGTTTGACTACAAGAGAAAAGATTTCATAGTAGTCTACACCTTCCCTTTGAGTGAATCCCTTTGCTACTAGCCTTGCTTTGAACCTGGGTGGTTCAACTCCTAGAATTCCCTCCTTTCTCTTGAAGAACCACTTGCTGCCTACGATTCTGGAGTTGGCAGGCTTAGGTATGAGTTCCCAAGTGTTGTCCTTCTCCAGTGATTTCAGCTCCTAAGTCATAGCTAAAATCCATTTGTCTTTGTCTTGAGACCTGACAGTTTCATTGTAGTTCCTGGGATCTTCTTGTATGACTTCTTGAGCAGCATGTAATGCATAACTGACCATGTCTACATAACCATATCTTTGAGGGGATTTTGATGTCCTTCTTTCTCTGTCCCTGATGAGGTTATAGTCATCTAGTTCCTGTTCTGTTGGATTGTCATGGTCTGGAAACATAGCATGTTCAGCTGGGTTTGTATCAGCTTTGTCTTGTTGAGCCTGCTGTTGTTCTGAAACTAAGAAAGTTCTTGGTTTATGTTGTTCTTTCTCCTTTTCTATAAATTGCTCCACCTCAAGATCAAACTTCCCAGCTTCAAACTTGCTCCCACCTAGCATTCCTTGTCTGTCTAGAACCTGCATTCCTTTTAGACTTACATGTCCCAGTCTTTGATGCCACAAGCTGGCTTTGCTTGATGCTTGGACTGCCACTACTGCCATTCCTATCACTGCTTGACCATTGAAAAGGTAGATACCATGATCCCTTGTTCCTTCATGATTACCAATGATCCTTTTATGACTTTTAGAGTGTCTTTCTATGCTTTGTATGAACAACCAGCTTCTTCCAGCATTCCTAGAGAAATTAAGTTCCTCTTCAGCTTTGGAACATGTCTGACCTTTTGACAAAATCTTCATGGTTCCATCTTCCAGCTTCAGCTTGATTGATCCAATTCCAACTACCTTGCAGGCTGATTTGTTCCCCATAATCACCTTTCCTCCATCAGTTTCTTTGTAGTCAAGAAACCAATCTGTATTTGAGGTCATGTGAAATGAATACCCTGAGCCAAGCACCTAGTCATCATCTATGATTTCAGTTGAATTTGTCATAAGAACTTTTGTGCTTTAATATCCATCAAAGGCTATAGATGCATTTCCATAATCATCATCACTATTTGATCATTTCTTTCCTTTCCAATCTAGGCATTCTTTCTTGAAATTCCCCTCTTTCTTGCATATGAAACACTTCATTTTAGACTTGTCCTTTTCTTTGTTCTTGAACTTATTCTTCTGTTTTTTATTCTTCTTCTATGCCTTGGCCTTAACAAACAGTCCCTCACCACTGCTTTCTTCTTTCCCATATGACTTCCTTTTTAATTCTTTTGAGATTAGTGCAGTTTGCACTTCTTCTAATGACAAAGAATCTCTACCATAAAGGAGTGTATCACACAGATTTTCAAGAGAGCTTGGTAATGAATTTATCAATAGTAGGGTCTGATCCTCATCATCCAATTTTACATCAATATTTTCAAGATCTAAAACAATCTTATTAAACTCATCTATATGATCTTCAATTGACCTCCCAGATTGCATCTTGAAAGCATATATCTTTTGTTTTAAGTTTAAACGATTCGCTAATGATTTTGTCATGTATAAAGATTCTAACTTGAGCCAAATACCTGCTACAAAGGTCTCCTTCGACACTTCCCTCAAAACCTTGTCTCCAAGACTCAAGTTTAAAGCACTATGAGCCTTGTTCATGATATCCTTCTTCTCCTTTTCTGGATGTGTGGATGCCATGTATTTCTCTCCTCCCAGTGCTTCTGCCAAGCCTTGATGAATCAGCAACGCTTTCATCTTGAGACGCCATAACCCAAAATCATTCTTCCCATCGAACTTTTCTAGTACATACTTTGTTGATGCCATCTTTTCTTTGAATCGAATAGTTAGTGCTCTTGATACCAGTTGTTGTTAAAAACGGAGATCAATCAGTCACTAAACCAAGAATGTTCTTGGTTTCTGTAAAACGAAGATTGATCATATTGTAAAACGAAGAACGTTCTTCATTTTCTGTCAAACAGAATTAAAGCTTGCAATGCCAAAATGAACACACACAATTGTTAACCCAGTTCAGTGTTAAACTCCTACGTTTGGGGGACTGGATCCGACTTTGAATTATCACTAATATGAGATGAAATGATTACAATGTTTCTACACTCTTTTCAGAACTAAAACTTGCCTTATTACTCTGCAATCAACATTGCTTACTTTGGCTTATATACTAGTTGGCTACAATTAGGAGCAACAAACAAAGTAGTTACAACTAATTAACTGAAAACTAACTGTCCAAAACAGATTGCTTGTAACTAACTATATCTCCAAAGTCTTCTTATTGAGTACCACTTATTTACAATAAAATATATTTATATTTTTTATGGAAAAAATGATACTCATTCATTCAAACTGAAAGAATATATCGATACAATATAAATTTAAATTCACTAAATTAAAAAATGATGAATTTGCGAACAAACTCACAACATCGAAGTAAATAACACAAAACTGCAAAATAGTACAAAATGAATTCAAGTATTTGAAATACCAATGTCTCTGAATCTGTAACATTGATAATGCGAAAGTTATTGATTAAAATTTGTAATTGATTCAAACTACTTTGTCAATTTAAAACAAATAAACACTGCAAAAGACAGAAAAACCAAAAAACGCCGCACCAAGACGACAAACAAAATAAGTAATTAAACAACGTCGCAATCAAACGATAAAATCACAAAAAATACAAAAGAAAAATTATCTATGTGAAAATCACTTATTTAAATAGATAAACTGAGTACAAAATTAATTTGGAAGGGTAATTCCGAATAAAAAAAGACTTTACATCACCCTTTAGAGGAAGAAGAAAATCCTAACTTTTTCATAAGTAGGGACACTAGAGTTCTGTAAATATTGTGTTGTATAAAATATCTTAACAATGACAACATATATAGATTAAATCATATAAAAAAAGTGCTTTTTTACCCTCTAAAACAAGCAATTCAATATTTTGTTGACAAGAATAAAAATTATTTCATTTCATCAATAATATATTTTTCAATACATATAAGGATATAATGAAAAACAATGAGAGCTAAGTGTATGTGTGAACGTCCGCATTTGCTTCCCTCTTAAAGAACTAAATATGAGAATTTTCAAAATAAAGACTAAGTAAAACTTTATAATCTTCTAAAATAGCACCAAATTCAAAAAGAATAACAAATGATAAATGAAAACCATATATCACAAATTTAGCATTCAAGTAAAAAATAAAAAGGAATTCAACATAGAAAACTCAAATTAATTCGAGTGGCTACGTAGTGTGACAAAAAAAAAAAAAAAGAAGAAGGGAGGAAAGTGGGTGATATACAAAGAGACACGAATTGTAGGTTTGGAATGAAAGCAAGTTTTCTATGTACATGTATAGGACCCTTGTGTTGTCCTGTTTCATGACCATATAACTTTGTGGTTCTCATCACAATAATGTGTTACATACCAATACGCATACCTTTCTTGACTTATTAGCCAGACAAACTCTCACATGTTTAATTAATCTCTTTTGATTTTATAGACCTTGTTTGTATTATAACCGTCCTAATTAAAGCACAATCAGCTGCAAACTTGCTACCATATAAAATATTGTTTCAAGACACGTTTAATTGCTAGATGATTATATATAACAATAAAAGAACATGGAAACGAATATTATTAATTATAAAAATCTTATCAAACAAGAACATATCATAAACTTAATTATGAAGGGAAAATGAACTACGTACCCTGAGATACTATCAAATGACTCATCCATAAAATGGAAAATAAATAACCAAAAGTGTGGTTTTTAATTCAATTTATTTTGAAAAGAATATTTATTCTATAGAGATATTTTCTTTGTGAAAACTAATTAAGCTGAAAGAAGCATGTGTTATTATTTTTGAAAATAATGGTGAAATCTAATTGAACGTTGTCTATGTATAACTTTTTGTTTACCATAGTTTATTAAACTCGTTTATTTATTTTTTTAATTTTTTTTATCAAAAACTAATTAATTATTGAGAAACTACGCTAATGAACTCAATACGTGTATCAACTTAAAAATGTGAAACTATTAGATTAGATTTATAGATAGTTTTTATTTAATGAGATCATCATTTCACTTGTAATTAATGTAGTTGAGTATGTGCGTTGCATGAGATTTAAAAATGATTATTTAAATATAAATTATAAATTTTTAACATTGTTATGATTATAAATAAAAATTGAATATGACATAAAAATTTGATAATGTATATATTAATATATGTTGAATTTAATTATTTTTAATATCAAGAATTTGACATTAGAAATTTAAGGGACAACGTTCAAATAAAATATGAAACAGTCGTAAAATAATCATTAGTCCAAACATTGATAATAACTAATTAGCCTTCCCCTGTGTTAAAAAAAATAATTTTTAATAAAATGATATATATATATATATATATATATATATATCACACACATTTGATATCATATATTAACTTTTAACTTTGCATTAATTCAATATTTCAAAGAGAGTTTAACATAAAAATTGAATAAATTTTTTTTAAGAAAATATTATATTTTTTTCGTGTAGTATTTTATATAAAATCAACTTGTACATTTGCCCAATATGTTTAAATAGACCCTTTTATTTTGTTAACTGAATCTAATCTAGTATGGCTTGCATTTTAAAAAATTAGTCCAACCCAAAATTTTTACCTTTCAGATTCATTTTACTTATTGAAACTTGTAAAATAATATGAAAAGTTATGCATTATTTGAATAAAGGAGCGAGTGATTTGAATCGATTATTGTGTTGTAAATATGCACTTGTTAGGATTAAACTTTTTGGTACAAAGAGTTAATTTATTTATTTATTGAAATAATAATTTTTATTTTTTTGGTGATAATATAAACAGATTATTATGAACAGATTAATGTTTTTGGTGATAATATAAACAGATTAATTTATTTATATAGAATTAGAAAATCAATGTGTATGAACAGATTATTATGTTTTTTTTTAGGTTTAAATATGTTTTTGGTCCCGATAAATATAACGTTTTTTGATTTTGGTCCTCGTAATTTTTTTTTTTTGGTTTACATCCCTATAATATCAAAAAAGATTTATATTTGGTCCTTAACGTTAAGTGGACGTTACAAAAACGTTAACTGACAAACGGAAACAGTTTTTGGTCCCTGTAAATATAACATTTTTCAGTTTTAGTCCCTGAAAAATATTTTTTTTGAATTTCATCCCTGCAATATTCAAAAATCTCCTTAAATATAAAATAACATACAAATTGATCTTTATTAATAATAAACTTATGCCAAGTAATGTTTAAAATATTTTCACTTCAATAATTTAAAATTTATTAATCTGCTATTTTATTCATTTATTATTATTAAATTAATTTTCATTTTCTATTTTAAAAAAATCACTAAAATCTTCTGTTTTATTTAACTATTATTATTAAATTAATTATATTAGTATAAAATAATGATTAAAATAACTTTAAATTTAAGCTTTATAATTTTAACTAAAATCTTCTTTTACGCTTTAGATTTGTTTCATTATAACTTAAAATAAATAAAATATATATTAGGTGATAGATTTATTTTAATCATTATTTTATAATAATATAATTGTAGTTAATATTATATTAATTTTATTTTAATTATAATATTATATTATAT
>JBBPBQ010020324.1:43108252-43134300 GCA_037974755.1 Cicer yamashitae | reverse complement strand
ATAATATTAACTGTATCACTTAATATATATTTTATTTATTTTAAGTTATAATGAAACAAATCTAAAGCGTAAAAGGAGATTTTAGTTAAAATTATAAAGTTTAAATCTACAGTTATTTTAATCATTATTTTATACTAATATAATTAATTTAATAATAATAGTTAAATAAAACATAAGATTTTAGTGATTTTTTTAAAATAGAAAATGAAAATTAATTTAATAATAATAAATAAATAAAATAGAAGATTAATAAATTTTAAATTATTGAAGTGAAAATATTTTAAACCTTACTTGGCATAAGTTTATTATTAATAAAGATCAATTTGTATGTTATTTTATATTTAAGGAGATTTTTGAATATTGCAGGGATGAAATTCAAAAAAATATTTTTCAGGGACTAAAACTGAAAAATGTTATATTTACAGGGACCAAAAACTGTTTCCGTTTGTCAGTTAACGTTTTTGTAACGTCCACTTAACGTTAAAGACCAAATATAAATCTTTTTTGATATTACAGGGATGTAAACCAAAAAAAAAAAAATTACGAGGACCAAAATCAAAAAACGTTATATTTACAGGGACCAAAAATATATTTAAACCTTTTTTTTATAATCTAAAGTGAATAAGGCATGATTATTTTATCAATATTATTAGGGCTGGTATTTTTAGTATTTATATATTTATAGATTCTGTAGAAGAAGAAAATGCGACAATGAAATTTCACAAATATAAAATTAATATAGAATTGATCACAAATATAATTGTTAATGGAATATCCATTATTTTTTCTTATTGTAATCAAAATACAATGTGTGAAAGTTTAAGGAAATAAACACTTTTTTTTAGTGTTTCTTTCATATTGTTATCTTTAAATAAACATAAAAAGAATAAGGAAAATAAAAATAATAATACTAATTATAACGAATATCAACTAATTGTAGAAAATATATTTAGTATTTTTTATATTATAAAAGAATATCTTAAAATATCTGTTAGGATTATATTTTATATTCAATATTATTATTATTTGTTATTAAGTTTATATATTTCTATAAATAAGAATTAATATTGATTTTTTTGTATTAAATCATTATTATTCAATAATTTGATTCTAATAAACTCTAAATTCTTTTTATTCTTAATTTCTCATCTATGTATCAAAATGTGAAGATGATGAAAGTGAATATCCACCGCTCATGTAAAAGTCAATTATTGGCAACCAATAAAATATTGCAAAGAATATCCCTTTGGCAATTGGTGTATTCCTTCCTATGTACCACTGAATCCAAGAGGATCCAAACACATCCACATCCCTTTTTATAAACACGCTTTCTCCCAAAACATTCTCATAATTATTTCTATTCTCTATATAAACTACAATACTATTCTTCTATTATAACAATTTAAAACCATCCTTCAAAGCTAAAAAAATGTCTACCATAGTAGAGGTATGTATTGGGGAACTAGCCAAGCTCAAAGAGAAAGTTCTAACCAGAAAGACTATATTTTCCAAATCCAAAGATTGTTTAGAAGAAGAGAAAGAAATGAGAAGAGAAGCTCAAAAGGAGATCATAGCTGTTCAAAGAGACACTTCAACAATTTCAGAGTCAACAATTTGTTTGCTTATGGATAGATTTGTGCCTTGCTAATATATGCTTATAATTAGTTGCTAGCTCAAATATCTTGTTTATTCAACTATATGTATGATTTGGTTCCTAGACAAGAAAATTTGTAATTGAAATTTATGTAATGTTAATATTATTAGTTGTTGTTAATTAATCATTCGTTTAAGTTGATGAAAATTAGATCTAAATTATTTACTACTATTGTATGGTATAACAACTCTAGAGGATCCAATTAGTGGTTTAGTTACCCTTCTTGTGTGAAAATGTATTAAATTGGATGGTATGATTACATTTATTAAAGCAATATAGACCATTCGCTTGAGTTGAAGTAATTAGTGTATCTTTTACCAACTTTGGATTATTCATTAATATTTGCATCTAATATCTGCACTTATAAATATATTTTGTCACACTATATTTTATTGAATGAGAGACTCTCTCTATCTCTATATCTCTCGCATTAATTCTTCTTATTTCTCTAACTCTCTCTTTATTTTCTTCTTTTCTCTATTTCTATCCTCATATTGGTGGAGAGGATCTACTTCATCTCTATACTCTAAGCACAACAAGCCAATTGCCAACAATTCACCAATGTCTACCGAGTTGGCCAGTTGGGTTAAATTCTAACTCAGTGCCTTAACATGATTGACTAGGTCCATTATTGATTTAGCTGTGCCTTACAAAATATCTATTCTACTTTGTTTTGTTCTAAGAATATCTATCTATTCTAAAAGGCTTTTTTTTCTTCTTTTTTCTAGAAGATAAAGTGAAGTGAAATACTTCATCCGTTAGTTTTTAATGAATTGTTATTTTAAAAAAGTGTGTCAGTGTCATTAGCATTCCTCTTATGACAACAAGTAAAATTTATTATTTTGATATAATCATTTATTTATTTTTTCTATAATTTCGTCTTTTTTTTTTTTTATAATATCCTTGTCATTACCATCTCATTCATATATTTATTTTTCTACGATAAATAATTAAAAATATTATTGATTTAATCTATAATTAATATTACATTGAATTATAAAAATGCATCTTAAACAGGAACAAATTTTTTCAGCAATTGCAACAACTAAAAAGAACAAAGGGAGTATATTGGAAAATGTTAGAAATATAGAGTATGTTAATGTGTAAATTTAAAAATTGTTGAAGTCTCACATTAGACAAATCTCATATATTGAGTAGTTTCAACTCTATAAATACTAAGGTCCCATGTTAGATAGAAACATATATGAGTTTGCTTGCATCACTATATAATGAGTTTCAAACTCTTGTGAAAAGTATACAAAAGTTGGATACATTTCACAACTTTCTCTTTTCTATTCTGTTTGATCTATTTTTGAGGCACTTCTCCCCTTTATATCCTTTGATATTTTAGAGCGGTTTTGTATGATAGTCCTTTTGATTTTTAGAGAGATTGTTATGTCCTGCCGTAGTCCCGTCGATTTTTGAGTGGTCTTAATACCACTGTGAGCGGTTTTTGTGTCGCAAGTCTTTTAGAGCGGTTTTTGTGTCGTAGTCCTTTTCATTTATGAGTCGTCATAATACCATATTCCGATACAATTTGTTTTAGTTGTTTTATCCTGGAAACTTTGTGGTTGATAGTCTGTCTTGCGGCAGCTGCGAAACGTATTAAAAAAAGTGACCTAGCGACTCAACCCAATAATACCTTCGATAATATAAATTAATTTTGAAAAAAATTTCGAAACTCAAAAACAACATAAATAATGAGTAAAGATAATTGAAATAAGGGGCCTTCTAATCCAAATAAACAAATAAACAAGGACAATCCCGTTTTCTATGTTTTTTCGTGTGTTAAAAGTGAAATTAATTTATATTTTGGGAATTCACATATTTAATTAAAGGTCCATATATTGACCACTAAATAATCTAAAGATAGACTCTTATTATTTTTAGTAAATGTTTAATAAAATATTACATTTTTTTTTTCCATTTTTATTATTATAAAATTTATTGTTTACTCAAAATGATAAGGGTCCACTTTGAATTTTTCTAAAGGTCTATATTAGACAAATCATTTATTTAATTAGTATTTAAGATATTAAATACATACTTTCAATCAATTTATTTTTCAATATTTACAATTTATGCATAATTTCTATATATCTAGTTAAAATATTAATTGTAAATTCAAAAAAACATTTAAAAGTGATTTAAAGTGCCACAAAAAAAAAAGGGGGAATTTCGTGTTATTAAAGTTAATCTTTAGTTTTCCTTCAAAATATTTAAAAAAAATATTGAACCATCCCATTTTTTTTAATAGAACCATAAAATTTATCTTAAAATATTTATGTACTTCTCACTTTCTCACTCTCTTTGATGTGTGACGTGAGTGATGACACTTTAAAGTATTTTTCCTACAAAAATATGATAACATTTAACCAACTATTTTTTATTATAAATAAAATAAAAAACTATAACTTGATTATCTTATATATAAAAAATAAGGTTAAATAAAATTTTAGTCTTTATAAAATTTTATTTTTAATCATCGTAAAAAAAGTCACATATGTTAGTTCATACAAAATATTACGTAAGCACTTTTAGTCTTTGTTGGAGCATCAATATATTTTTGAATGATTGTTTTGCATATATATTTACAACACTATCAAAAGTTTCTTCACAAAAAATGAACTCAAAATTTATTTTCTAGGTCCATATTTTAAAGACTTTTATTTTAAACATATGACATTTTAAAAATTCATATTATATTCATCTCATGTTAAAAAATTCTAAATGTGTGGGGATTAACTTTTAATATAGTTCCAAACATGCTTGCAAAAATTTAAAAATTGAAGAATGTTTTCAACAATGACTAAAACAACTTGTAGAATAATTTTGTAGCGACCGAAAAATGTGAACTTTTTTTACATGAACTAAAAATAAAATTTTAAAATTTTATAGAAACTAAAAACTTATTTAACCTTAAAAAATATATAAAAATTGATGTCAATTATAAGCAACATTTTTCCTCTAAAAGTATGATCAACTTAGTCAACAATTTTTATTAAAAAATAAAATTAATTATCTATAAAAGTTAGTGGAAATCTTTAACAATATTTTTCCTCTAAAAGCATTGTCAATTTAGTCCGCTATTTTTACTATAAAAAAACATAAAAAAAACATGTAATTTGATTATCTTTATATCTTAAGTATAAAAGTTATATAGAAGTTATGTCAATCTTAAGCAATATGTAAAGCTTAAACAATCTATTACTGAATAATTAAAAGTCCTAACGTTGTGAGGCTTATTTGTTTCATTTTTCTTTTCTTTGCTATAGAGGGATGATTTATGGCCAATATTTGGGCCAAAATCATCTCTATAAATTGTTTTTTCTCATTCTTTTTTAATCTAAGTAATTTACACACATATATGATTCTTTTTTTGTGTTTTTTTTTTATTTCTTTATTTTAGTGTGGCGTTGTTTTCGTTCGTTGTTTTTTTATTTTATTTTTCTTCTTAGTGCGGTGTTCGATTTGTTCAGATTAACAAATCAACTTCAACAAAGTGCAAGTGCAAAATAAATCAATGACTTTGATGTCTTTAATGTTACAGTTTTGGATGCATAGGTATTTCAAACACTTCAATTTTATCGTATTTGTAAGCTTTGTCACAATTGTAGACATTTTACAGTTTTATCCTATTAACTTGAATGATGTGAATTTTATTTAATTGTAAAATGTTTTTTTTTATCAAGATATTTGACAAACATCAGGTTCTCCACGGGATAAAGATATTTATTTATATTTCTACATAGGAGATTAGTACTTTATGTAGACAATGACTAAATTGACCGGTTATAATCAAAGAGAGAACCAACAAAGAAGCATTTTGTTTTTTCTTAATATACTTCATAGATATTTTTGCAAACATGTAAACATTAATTTCTGAGAAAATTAGAAGAACAACTATTGAAAAAAAACAAGTTCACATTGAAAAGAGATTAAGCATTGAAGCTATTTGTAAAGATATATTAGATCCAAAATAAAAACTCAATATGATTCAAAATCTATCTAATTTTTCCACGCAACAATTCCAAATTTTCAATAATGTTGAGCCTAAGAGTTTTATATATATATATCAGGTAAAACTTATTTTTTATATTAAAAATAGATAAGACCTCTTGGACAAAAATAAATAAATAAAACAAAGATAACTTATAAAGAGTGATACTTTTTACTTGTAGACAGTTTTGTAAGAATGAATTATCTTCAATATCAAAACCTTAAACAATTTATCATCATTGGGTAATATTAAAGATGACAACAACAACAAAAAACTATTTTCTATGCTCTATAGACCTTTAAATGTTTCTATACATTAGAATTTTATAAAACTGACAAATAATAACAAACTAATACAAAATTAAATATATTTGAGGTCCTACCTAATAAAACTATAGTAAAAAAATTTATGAACCCCCTAATGAGTTATATAACTTATTCACCCCTATATGTGAATTCATGAACTCTTCTAAGCCTTTACTTTATGCAGAACTTGCCTCTTCAAGGCTTGTTGAAGTATTCTCAGACTTCTCATTACTAATAGAAGAATTCCAGTTTTCCCATTCCATAACCTCTCTACCGTATCTAAGAGCTTCATCGATCGTATCGGGTTCTAATCCAGTAACCAAAGAAACGAATAGGTTTCTATCAGTAATAGAATGGAACAATCTCTTAAACTTGACAGCAATATAATGAAAAGCACTTTGAGCTAATGAAGGCATGGTTCCATTGTTACCAAATTTTTTTTGATTTTGACTTATAACTGGTTTGAAGTCACAAAACCATTCACACCTTGTTAGTGGAACATGTGCAATCTTTTCTTCAAGAAGATCAAATTTTGTTAGTATTAAAAGGAACTTCTTCTTCTTGAAAGTTGGATGAGCAATGATGTTTTCAAATAGGTTCTTTGATGCTAACATTTTGTTTGTGGAAACTCCTTTGGTGTCTATAATGCAGTCATCATAGTCAATTAAGGAGACTGAGAACAAAACAACATCTGTGTCTTCAAACATCTCCAACCACTTGCACTTTTCTCCAAGGCATGTAGGGTGTACTCTGATGAGTTGGTATCTGTAAATGGAACAAAAAATGGGGGTAAGAAAGTGGTTAGAACAGCAAACCTGGCTCTAAAGAAAACAGATAAATAAACGAAACGATTGACCACAAAGTTTGGTCAATTGTGCCTATGTCTGACAGTAGAGTGACTACTAAGTTTTCTATTATGCAATGCTTAGAGTTACAAAGTACAAATATGTATGCATACTTATCAGTGATTATGAGTCATATTCGACAAAATAAGTTCGCAAATGATAGCATGTGCACAGAAAACTTAATTTAAACTGTTTGTATCAAATAGGTGATATTTTATGGCGTATCAAACAAATGAAACAAGACTATTCAAATTTGATGGCCTTATTTATGCTGAGATCATGAAAATTAAGACCTTTTTTTATTGAGCATCTTTTTCAAATGTAGAGATGTACACACTTAGATAGAAAGATGTGTTCAGTGTTCGATACTTAGTCTCAAACACTAGTTACATTCAATCGCTTTCATTTTCTTAAATTATTACTGGTGTCTAAGTATCAGTGTCATTGTCGTATTCGTTGTCCGCATCTGTGTCAGTGTTTCATAGGTTATTATTTAATCAAATAATGACACTTGAAAATGTGTGCATGGTTAGGTACTTTTGCCAAATTGTTCCATTATCAAATCTAACTTAGTGGTATTAGCAAGCTTTCACTTTGAACAAAAATAGGCTTTAATGCAGCACTTAAAGGCTGAAACATATTTATGGTTATGGAATGAATTAAAAATTAACAAGTATTTATGTGAAAAACAAAACTACATGAAATGACAAAGCTGACCTTAGAGAAGAATCATGTTGATACTCACGATGCAAACACTCTTCTCTGCTTGACTTGGGAAATAAAAAATCCATTGATGTGAGGTTGTTGGATAATGACATCCCCTCAGCATACAAGATGTCCATATCAGAAGGCTGGTAATCTACCTTTGAAATTTCAATAGCCTACAAACAGAGAGATATTAATCAGAATATTTATACACCTACCACATTCATGGCAGAATAATATATATAAATATGAAGTATTGATAATACACATTCACTGTTGAACAAATAATGTGAACAAAATTGATTCTCGAAGTGTAGAACTGATTTTGACATATTTGGAAGTGGTCAAGTAAAATTTATTTTGACTACAGAATTGATGCTAACTTGAAGCTAGAATTTGAAGTTTTTGACTCTACAATTGATTTTTAACCTCTAATTTGTTGTTCAACTTGCTTTTATATGAATGTATCTAAATATGAATCACTTTACATTAAACTCACTTTAAGCCATAATCAATTTTACAAAATCATTCATTCAAAATCAATTTCTGGAATAATCATAGTATATTCTTACCCTGTCTAGAAAATAGTTAGCACTTCTAGGTAGCATTTTTAGTTCATTTCTCCTATTGTATGTCGCCTTAATAGCCTCATCCCTCCACAAATCCTCTACCATTGGTCCATATTCGCGTATAGCGGCCGGAAATATTGCATCCAAGTTACCAGACAACATGCATTTCAGTAACCACTCTGAGAAATTTTTCAGTCTTGGACCAATGGAATAGGGTGTTGTATCAACATTTTCACTAGAATTCCCTGCTTCAAAAAAGAAGTGATAGTTTCAGTGAAAGTATATGAAAATGATACTTATACTGACATTGACACACATATCAAACATCGGATACGTCTTTGATCTGAAGTGTTGGTGTTACATAGTTTTTGGTTAATGTTTTCTTATCCAAGGAAAACAAAACTTACCAGATGAAGTGGATTCCTGAGAAGGCCATCTTTTCCTATTCTCTACCAAACTCTCTTCTTCAAACTCTTCGCGACCCTCCAGAAGTATGCCAAGGTACGTAAACAAGTTGCTTAGAATCACCAACTTGATATTTTGAAGATCATTTTCAGAGAAAGGAGCATTATAAAGAAGCTTGGCCTAAGACAAAAGATTCAGTCTTTACTAACACAAAATTGAGGTATGAACTGAAGACATGAAGAATTATTCAGAAAAAAAAAATGAAATTCTCAAGAAGTCACCAACCTGTTTAAATATAGTACATGCTCCAGAATTGACAGAACCAAGAAGTAGAAATTTTCGAAGTGTATTTTTGTTACAAAGGCTTAGTTTGTTAGCTGTTTCACCTTCATCATTAGAAGTCACAGATTTTGAAGGAACTGGCAGTGAGAAAATAGCACAAGCAAGCTTTGTTCCAATCTGCAAAAAGGAAAAAGCTTTGTCTTAACCATCTAGTTTCTTAAGGAAAATTGCTCTGGTAATTCGAGGTTTGGCCGAGGGGTAATTAAGTAAAGTCAAGTCAAGGATTGTTTTAGCAAGTATTTGAACTCGGGTACTCACGATCTATATGTCATTAACTGAAGCTCATAGCTAATGATGAGTCATTGCTATAATAAAAACTAAACAAAAAGAAAACATGTATCACAACAATGATCACCTTGTCCCATATGCGCCCTCTATCGTTCTTTTGTCCCTCTTCGCGGTATGATCCATCAGCATTCACCCAAAAGTTTGGAGTTCCTTCACATGGTACTCCTGCCATCTGCAACAAACAAGTTATTTACATTATTGGTTTAACTTTAGCAATCTCAACAAAAACAAAAAAGGACACTGTCCAACACAACAACAACCTTTAGTATCAACAGCTCTTTTTTGGTAATCTCGCGATCATTTATCGTCACGTTTGTGTTTCCATTGCTTGCATTTTTCTCCAAGCGGCCGCCTACGTCCAACCGGGGGCTGATAATTTCACAAGGTGGTTGGCCTATCTGTATAATCAAGCATTTAGGGTCAGCATTCGGATAAACAGTTTAATTAAGCGTTTATTCAGTAAACACTTGTCATATAAGAGCTTATGAATAAGGTGTTTCCACAATTAAAGCAAGAATAAGAATAACCTCTGCACAAAGTCTACATAAACTATCTTAAAAATCTTATCAAAATAAGTCAAAAAGCCATAACATATATTAATTTCATATGTTCTTGTATACAATTCCAAAACATAATAAAAGTCCAAAAATATCTCCCAAATCCTAGCTAGAGGTAAGAAGTGAATCCTCTCATGTTAATCATGTCACAATTTCATGTCCATATCTATGTTAATCATGTGTTCAATTTATTAAAGTATATAAAAAAAGAGATATAATCACAAAATATTGGTGTAAATAAATTTTTAATATAACAAAATGCATTCCACTAAAGGATTTAGCTGAGTTATGATTTTTCACCTTTCCCCAAAATCCAGAAGCTTTGTCATACCAATAAGATCCTGGTTTAAGCTGTTTAGGAGGGTTTCTACAGTTAAGTAACAACTTAAGCTGTTCTCTATTAAGAGGTTGCAAGTTCACTTGAACAAGATTTGATGGAATTTGATTAGCTTCACAAATCCTTTCATCATTCATCACTTGATCTACAATAGTCTCAGACAACAACTGTTTAAGCATCTTAGAACATTTTCCAAGCTTCCTTCTTTTATTCTCATCAATTCCATAACCAATGCAACCAACACATTTCCTTCCTTGAGGCATAGATCCCATTGCTCTTATCACACAGTTTCTACAATACTTTGCACTACAAACAATACAAACCTCTTTCTCAGTTAAACTATTCCCTCTAAGACACATATAACAAGACCCTTTTTTCCCTGGTCTAATTGCATGTGGCTTCAAAGGTACACTTCCACTTTCAACATTGTGAGAATCAATAAACTCACAACTTTCAGTTTCTACCATGTAATTCGATTCGGGGTCACGAAATGTGACCGCAGAAGGACGTTTAACATGTTTTGTTGTTCTAAGTGTTTCACTTTCATCACTATTGTGTTGTTCATCATCTTCATTTATTGAACAAATCTCAGAACAACCAAAACTAGAGTTTGAACTTGACTCTATGGAAACATCACAAACTATTCTAGATGATGCTAAATCACTACTTCTACT
The DNA here is from genome assembly GCA_037974755.1 of Cicer yamashitae. NCBI lineage: Eukaryota > Viridiplantae > Streptophyta > Magnoliopsida > Fabales > Fabaceae > Cicer > Cicer yamashitae. Next base: position 43,123,619 of record JBBPBQ010020324.1, on the reverse strand, counting down.
CTCATTCACATCAAAATCACTTTTTGATGGTTCAATTTCAACTACATGAGGTTCCAAATTTGGATAAACAGTAGAATCTGATGTGGTTTTTTTATGCTTTTGTCTGTGTTTGTTTTTGTGATGAAGTTTACCAATTGGTTGAATAATTGGCACAGAGAAATCATTATCATTATCATTCTCATGAGCTATGGGTGCAATTGGAATTTGATCAATTTTGAAAACAGGAATTTCAGGAATTGAATGATCAAGAGGAGGACCATTATATATAACAGCAAATGAATATTCATAGCTGTTACTAAGGCTATCTTCTATTTCCATTGAAGGAACAGAATAAGAAGTTTTCAATTTCCTTAGAAAAGAAACCATTTTTTTTTTCCAAAAACACACTCTAAATTGAAAACCTAATCAAAATAGCAATCATTAAACTATTTCACAAGAACACTTTTTTGAGAAAACCCATGAAGTAAAAATGGTAAATTTAACACCCCATGAATTGAAAAAGAGGAAACATAGAAATTCTCAAAACCAACCCAAAATAGCAATCACCAAACCACTTCACAAGAACACTTTTTTGAGACAACCCATGAAGTAAAAATGGTAAATTTAGCAGTCCATGAACTGAAAAACATGAAACAGACAAATTCTCAAAACTAACCCAAAATAGCAATCACCAACCCTTTTCTTTTTTGAGACAACCCATGATGTAAAAAAGGTAAATTTTGCAGCCCATGAATTGAAAAACAGAAAACAAAGAAATTGTCAAAACCAACAACAAACAAGAGTGAAGAAGGAGAGGAGAAGAGAAAGAAAGATGGAAGAAGATATGGTTGAGAGTATAATAAGTATGCAAAGTTGACCAAAGTGAAGTCGTTTAGAGAAAACTAGGGATTGTTTAAGTAGTGGAAGTGTTCCTAACGTTTGACGAATTTTGAATGGAAACTATGAGGAAAATGCATAGTGAGTAGCATAGAATGTTTCAATATAACGTGTGTTTCAATTTCCATTTGAAAAAAAAAATGGTGAGACATGCGCATGAGTGATGCATTCTTAAACGTGTCCTTGCTTTATTGTGTTTTCATTTCATATATGCTGAATTTTGTAATGGCGTTGGAAGGTGGGAATTCTTATTACCCAAATACTTGGTCAAAATACTATTTAACATGAAAAATTAAAATCTTGTTCTTTTGTGTGTGAAAAAATGATGTCTTTAATTCAAGAGAGGGGTAGTCTTTTTAGGAAGTTTTACAAGAAAACAAAAGTCAATATTAAGTTATTAACTCAACAACACTATTACTTGCAACTTTATTCCCTTAGTTTTTTTAATAGATGAATTAGAGTGGACTTGAATTCGTGGCAGAAGAAGTGATAATGTGGTAGTTTTGAGGTGATGATGATGGTTATTGTTTTTCTATGGGAGTGGATACATGCACACACTCCGACAATCAATTAAGTTTGTCTTAAATTGGAAATTTTGGGGTTAGAACAAGTGTACATTTGTTTTGCGCCATGTGTATTTTTGTAGGACGATCCCTAAGTTTCTAGAAGAAATCCAATAGGATTATGAGTTGGGTGACACTGATTATTGTCTAATCTCATACGCGGATACTTAATGATGGGTGATAATCATTTCCATCGTGTGGCTGAGATTGTGATATAATTGATATCGTGTGGCCTTGTGAAGAGGTGCAGGTGAATTCTGATGGCCACTCACCTCGGATTTCCTTTTATCACATTGTTATGTCCTAATTTGATAATCTTCCATAATTAACTGCAAGTTGAATCGGGTTGACCTGAGTTCGACCCATGATAATATAAGTTTTATTTCCTTTATTTCTAATTCTAAAATTACCGTTTAAATTTAAGATTTTAGCAATTTTTTGCACAAATTACTTTGGAGTTTATTTTTATTGATGTATCTAATTGTTTAATGAGCTGACAATGCATTTGTAAATTTCCTTCATTCCTAAATCTAAAAATACAGTCCTTAATTTTAAGATTTTAGCAATTTTTTGCACCAATTATTTTAGACTTTTATTGATGTATCTAAATGTTTAATAAGTTGACAATGTTTACTCCTTGTAACGTAATTAGAACCCTAGAAAATAAAAAAGTTTTCTCTTTCTTAATTGTCTTATTCTTGTTACTCCTTGGTCCCTTTAGTTTGTGTAGAAAAACTAAAAAATAAGACTATTTTCCATAAGAATCTCGTTTACCTACAATTGTTTATCTCGACTCTCATTTCAATTATTTTTTCTTCTTCAGATGATTGTTGAATAGGTTTGTCATGTAAAAGTATATTGGTCGCATCAAATACAATAAAATTCATTGTAAGAACTAAAATAAATCAATTAATATGTATAAAGAAACATAACAAATTAATTAATATCGCATAAAAAATAATAAAATTCATTATTTGTATATGATGTACAATAAGAATAAAGAATCTGTAAAAAAAAAAAATAAGACACTAAGTTTAAACTTCGTACATAACACTCAAATTTTTAAGGTCGACTCTGGTCATAACTTAGTGTAACAATGCATTTGTAAATTAAATTTCATTATTTTATTTTCAAGATCATTAAATTAAATATATAAAAAAGCTAAACTTAAAATGGAAAAAAATGTAAAGAAAAAAGAATCACATTTTCAAAAAAATACATGTTGCCACATCATGAATAATTTGTCAGTTGATTATTCAACAAGACACATATAACAAAAATAAGTTCAAAATGGTGGGGAAATAAAATCTGTAATTTTAAAAATTAGAAGACTGCATTTTTGGATTTTAAAATTAAAAGACAAAATTCTTGAATCAACCCGAATAAAGCAACTAAAAGTATATTTAAACATGTTATTCTATATGTGTTGTAATATAATTCTTTCTAGCAATATCAAATTTCATATTAGAAAGGTTATTTTGTATTTTGGATTGATTCAATGTGACCGAGTTAATTTACACGCAGGTGGTGGTGGGACCATAGCAAGCAAGCAGAAGGTAGTTTTCATTTTGTCAAAGTGAGGAGTGAAATTGTGAGCAAAATTGTCTCCTTATTATGCAACGTCACAAGAGTCATCATATTTTAAGAAGCTGACATTTATATTACATATTTAGTAATGGCCAATGGGGAAAAACATCATTAAATAGAAAAATTAGACAAATTAATTTGACTTAGTATTACTAATTCTTTTAAAATTTGAAAAATATAAATAAATAGGATATTTTATAAAAATAGTTAAACAAACATTTAAAAGTTATATTTTATGCACCTATGTTTATCTTAAATTTTGAATATGAAAATTATGTTAAAAGTATTTAATTTCCAAATTTAATTTGGAATTCTCTAATAGATGTATTAACGTAGCAAAATTAAATAATTTAATGTATTATTTGGTCAAATGGTTGCAATGTTTGGGTTTAATATATTTATTAGTCTTTGAACCAATGCATTTATTAAATTACCAAATGTTACAATCTTTTTTAAGAGTTATTTTTTTTTCCACCAATTGGTATGAGTTTCTCTATAAATAGAGATACTTTAAATACAGAAAGGAGAAAACATTTTTCATATTACATGAGTCAAATTTCTGTCAAAAATATTTATGAATCATTTTTTCTTTTCTCTAGTGCACGAGAGTAAATGAAGCAACTTTATTATGTAAATTATCATTAATCAATAGGCTTGATGTGAATGTGCAATTCACTTCAAGGATTCCAAAGTATACTGAAAAAAATTCGCCGGTTAACCTGTTTGCATCCAATATATATAGATTGGTGGGGCGAATTGAACCTAATGCTTAATGTGATACACACGCTTTAGAATTTATTTGTGCAACTTTCATCATCATCAATTTTATCTTCTTCTTATTTAAGATTTGCAGCATATTCCCAACAAAAGATCCAACACATTAACGAGTTGTGGTTTCATCTAATTTAATATGAAAAATATTTCCTATAAATCAGATGATACACTTTAATCATTTGATTTATTCATATGATTTTTGATCAATAACTCAATAAATTATTCAATTATCTCCAAGTTAATTTTTAAAATATTGGTTACACAAGGGCAATAATCCGAACCCAATTAAGAGATTACTTACTTAGTTTTGACCGAGACAAGGTTGACTAATTATGGATACAATATTCTACATTTTCTTAGACTGAATCTATATGAATAAGTCTACCATGGATTAGAATTGTTTCACAATTTTATTGTTATTAAAAAGGTTTCTGTTGCTGTTTTAAATTTTAAAAGATATACCTCTCACTTGTTTCGTTCAAGAAGAAATAGTGTTGGGTCAATACAATTTGAGGGCCTAAAACACACAATAATGTGAGTTTTTTTATGTAAATCTTACCAAAAAAGTTTTGTAAAAAAATTAAAAATATATTAAAACCTCATATATATTAAAAAACAATTAATAAAAATTATGTACCAAAAAGATCAATTAAAAAATTAAAAATAAATCAAGAATGTCATTCAATTGTATTGTTGAATATAAGTGCAACCTTTTATTTTCTGTCAAGAAATATTAAAAGAGTCTTGTTCTTTGTAACAAAAAAAGAGTCTTGTTCATAGCAACATCATAGAGAGTCGGAAAGAAAAGGAAAATATAAACAGTCTGAAAGCTAGAACTTACGACGTATTTTCTTTTAATGTTTTCAAATATAATTATAAAATTTGATATGTGTCAATTGTTCTCGTAAAATAATTTTAAAATTAAATGTAAATTATGTGTGTAATTATTTTGATTTAAAATAAATTAGCAAACATTTTTTAACTACAATTTTAAAATAGATTATTAAAATCTTTACCTAAAATTCTTCCTTAAGTCTTAGTTCAATTCACAAATACCGATATTGTTAATTCAAGACCTCACAGTTGTGTGAGTTAATTATGGTGAAATTTATCATTTTTTTTAAACCCAAAAATAAAAAAGTCTTTACCTAAAGTTCTATTTAATACATATTTTAGGACAAATGCAGCGTTAAATTTATATATGGAGGACATAATAATAATTTAATACTATGTACATAAAACAATGTTGTCTACCTGCAATATGAACATCATCAATAGATTTAAAATCGCGAATAGATGAAAGATGTTCCTTTGAGTCTAGCTACCCGCCTTATGAATTGGAGCAACCAGCCTCAGGAAATGGAGCAATATCGTTAGGGATTATTTATATATTTTTATAAACTTCTATTTTTGATGTAATTGTTTTATATGTCTAACCACTCTGCGAATGTTTTGGATTTTGAATATTTAAAATACTTTATTTATTATTTTAAATTAATTCGATGTATGGATTGATGTTGTTACTTTTGAAAAGATTATTATATGATAGTTATATATTTGTGTATTTTAATTATATGGATTATATTTATGAATGTTTTTCATTTTAATTTAATTAAAACAAAATAGAAAAATATTTAGGAATATAAACTTGCGACGGTTCAACGGTCGAAAAATGTGTACAACATTGTTGATAACCGTCGCAACATCTTGGGATAAAACAACAAAGAGTGCATTTAACGACGGTTAGAACTATCGCAAAAAAAGATTGTCAACTGTTTGCAACCGCCACAACGTTGTTTGCAGTTGGAGTTTAGAGTTTAGGGTTAAATTCGATGTATGGATCGATACTGCTATACTTTTGAAAAGATTATTATATGAATGAGATATAGTCATTATAGTTATATATTTGTGTATTTTAATTATATCGATTATATTTATGAATGTTTTTCATTTTAATTTAATTAAAACAAAATAGAAAAATATTTAGGAATATAAACTTGCGACGGTTCAATTGTCGCAAAATGTGTACAACATTGTTGATAACCGTCGCAACATCTTGGGATAAAACAACAAAGAGTGCATTTAATGACGGTTAGAACTATCGCAAAAAAAGATTGTCAACTGTTTGCAACCGTCACAACGTTGTTTGCAGTTGGAGTTTAGAGTTTTGGGTTAAATTTGATGTATGGATCAATGATGTGCTTTTGTAGGGCAACAAAGAGTGTATTTTTGTAGGACGTTTCCTAAGTTTTAACTCGATGTATGTTTTAATAACAACAAATCTTATGAAATGAATGTTTAAGTTTTATGAATGGTGATCCACTGATGATTGCACTTGAGTTTTATTTAAGGAACATGAATCACATTAGTGGACAAGCAAAAAGCCATTTTCATCAACAAGTGCATAAATATCTACTCAATCACGAAATAATCAAAGTAGCATCAAAAGATTATTTCATGAAGATATTAGAAGACAATCTTCCAAACAGGTTTATAAACCCATGAAAATCAAATAAGTTGAAAGTTTTCTCAAGAATTAAATGCAACAAGTGTTCTGAACCAAAGAACAAGGAGAATGATCAAAATGATCATTTGATACATTGAGAAATATGTCCAATGATATATTTTAGATTCAAATATATATGAAAATAAATAAGGAAGTCAAAGAACATCTTTATGAAAGAATCTCAAAAGGAATATATTATATATTATATCAATCATTCAAGAGAATGATTATTGCATCTTCAAGATAGCATCTTCATGAAGAAAATGTTCAATACATTCACATCTATACTAAAGTATCTTAGGGATACTTGATGGACAAGACACAACATGTGTAACGCTAAGATAAATTATAGGAAGTATTGCTTCAACAAAAAATTTCTCCTCTCATATAGAAGGCAACATTCTCAATTGTTATGAAATAATGTTGTCATGATGAACAAGTTCATTGCACTCATAAACATTCATATCAGTTCAACAAAATGGCAAGAATAAACTTTGAAGAAGAAATCATTTCAAGATTGAGTCATTTGTTTAAAGAATGATGGTAGAACATTCACCAGAATGTTCTGGTTGTTCTTTTAAAGAACAATTAACAATAAAGATGTTTAGAGTTTAGGGCAACAAATAGTGTATTTTTGTAGGACGTTCCCTAAGTTTCTAGAAGAAATCTGATAGGATTATGAGTTGGGTGACACTGATCATTGTCTAATCTCATACGCGGATACTTAATGATGGGTATTAATCATTCCATCGTGTGGCTGAGATTGTGATATAATTGAGATCGTGTGGCCTTGTGAAGAGGTGCAGGTGAATTCTGATGGCCACTCACCTCGGGTTTCCTTTTATCATGTTGTTATGTCCTAATTTGAGAATCTTCCATAATTACCTGCAAGTTGAATCGGGTTGACCTAAGTCCGACCCATAATAATAGAATATTTTATTTCCTTTATTTCTAATTCTAAAATTACAGTTTAAATTTAAGATTTTAGCAATTTTTTGCATGAATTAATTTGGAGTTTATTTTTATTGATGTATCTAATTGTTTAATGAGCTGACAATGCATTTGTAAATTTCTTTCATTCCTAAATCTAAAAATACAGTCCTTAATTTTAAGATTTTAGCAATTTTTTGCACCAATGATTTAGAGTTTATTTTTATTGACGTATCTAAATGTTTAATAAGTTGAAAATGCATTTGTAAATTATTGACGTGTCAAATTGACAATTCATAACTACTGTCAATGTCAATACCGAGGATATTTAAGGTGTAGGTCGCATAGAGTCTTAAATTTTTAAAGGCACTAAAAAGTTATTTTTATAGTAAAAATATCATATAGGAAAGAAAATGTAGTGTAAAAAATGATATTAAAAAAAATGTCAAAGTACAAGTGGATTAATATTCTTTCTTCTTAAATTTTAGATTTAATATTCTAAATTTATAAATTGTGGACCCTTATAGTTGAATATATAAAAAAAAAAAAAAGTTATGGCTTTGTTTTAATACTTGTACCGTAATTAAGCAACTAAAAGTATATTTAAACATGTTATTCTATATGTGTTGAAATATAATTCTTTCTAGAAATATCAAATTTCATATTAAAAAGCATATATATTTCATATCGCAATGTTTAGAAAGGTTATTTTGTATTTTGGATTGATTCAATGCGACCGAGTTAATTTATACGCAGGTGGTGGTGGGACCATAGCAAGCAAGCAGTAGGTAGTTTTCATTTTGTCAAAGTGAGGAGTGAAATTGTGACCAAAATTGTCTCCTTATTATGCAACGTCACAAAAGTCATCATATTTTAAGAAGCTGACGTTTATATTACATATTTAGTGATGGCCAATGGGGAAAAACATCATTGAATAGAAAAATTAGACAAATTAATTTGACTTAGAGTTTTGACTTTTGAGAGCGTGTTACGTATAAGATATATATTATTAATTCTTTTAAAATTTGAAAAATATAAAAAAATAAGATATTTTATAAAAATAGTTAAACAAACATTTAAAAGTTATATTTCATGCACCTATGTTTATCTTAAATTTTGAATATGAAAATTATGTTAAAAATATTTTTTCTATATAATACTGAATAATTTTCTGTTTTGATCAAATGCATCACAAAGTTTCATATGAACATGATGTTAGGAGAATTTCCAAAATAAATTTGGAATCTCTAATAGCTATATTAACGTAATAAAATTAAATAATTTTATGTATTATTTAGTCAAATGGTTTTAATGCTTAGATTTAATGTACTTGGTAGTCATCAAATCAATACATTTATTAAGTTACCAATGATTATAATTTTTTTTAAGAGTTGTTTTTTTTCACCAATTAGTATGAGTTTCTCTATAAATAATATTTTTCATGTTACATGAGTTAAATTTCTGTCAAAAATATTTCTGAGTCATTTTTTCTTTTCTCTAGTGCACGAGAGTAAATGAAGGAACTTTATTCTGCAAATTATCATTGATCGATAGGCTTGATGTAAATGTACAATTCACTTCAAGGATTTCAAAGTAAACTGAAGAGAATTCGCCAGTTAACCCGTTTGCATCCAATATATACATATTGGTGGAAACGAATTGAACCTAAAGCTTAATGTGATACACACGTTTTGGAATTTATTTGGACAACTTTCATCATCATCAATTTCATCTTCTAATTCAAAAATTGCAACATATCCCAACAAAAGATCCAACACATGAACGAGTTGTGGTTTCATCCAATTTAATATGAAAAATATTTCCTATAAATCAAATGATACACTTTAATCATTTGATTGACTCATATGATTTGATCAATAACTCAATAAATTATTCAATTATCTCCAAGTTAATTTTTAAAATATTGGTTACACAAGGGCCAATAATCCGAACCCAATTAAGAGATTACTTACTTACTTAATTAGTTTTGACCGAGACAAGGTTGACTAATTATGGCTACAATAATTCTACATTTTCTTAGACTAGTTCTATATGAATAAGTCTACCATGGATTAGAATTGTTTCACAATTTTATTGTTATTACAAAGGTTCTGTTTTAAATTTTAAAAGATATACCTCCCACTTGTTTCGTTCTAGAAGAAATAGTGTTGGGTCAATACAATTTTGAGGGCCTAAAACAAACAATAATTTGAGTTTTTTATGTAAGATAAATTAACATAAATCTTACCAAAAAATTTTGTAAAAAAATTAAAAATATATTAAAAATCAATTAATAAAAATTATGTACCGAAAAGATCAATTAAATATAAAACAAGAATGTCATTCAATTGTATTGTTGAATATAAGTGCAACCTTTTATTTTCTGTCAAGAAATATTAAAAGAGTCTTGTTCTTTGTAACAAAAAAAGAGTCTTGTTCATAGTAACATCATAGAGAGTCGGAAAGAAAAGGAAAATATAAACGGTCTGAAAGCTAGAACTTACGATGTATTTTCTTTTAATGTTTTCAAATATAATTATAAAATTTGATATGTGGTTAATTGTCCTTGTAAAATAATTTTAAATTAAATGCAAATTATGTGTGTAATTATTTGATTTAAAATAAATTAGCAAACATTTTTTAACTACAATTTTAAAATAGATTATTAAAATCTTTACCTAAAGTTCTTCCTTAAGTTTTAATTCAATTCGCACATACCGATATTGCTAATCCAGGAACTCAGAGTTGTGTGAGTTAATTACGGTGGAATTTACCATCTTTTCTAAACCAAAAAAAAAAAAAATGTTACCTAAAGTTCTATTCAACACATATTTTAGGAAAAATGCAGCGTGAAATTTTTATAGGGAGGACATAATAATAATTTAATAGTATAAAATAGTATGTACATAAAACAATGTTGTCTTCCTGCAATATGAACATCATCAAATGATTTAAAATCGCCAATAGATGAAAGATGTTCCTTAGAGTCTAGCTATCCGCCTTAGGAACTGGAGCAACCTGGCTCAAGATATGGAGCAATATCGTTAGGGATTATTTATTTATTTTTATAAACCTCTAAGTTTGATGTAATTGTTTTATATGTCTAATCGCTCTACTAATGTTTTGGATTTTGAATATTTAAAATACTTTATTTATTGTTTTAGTTAAATTCGATGTATGGATTGATGTTGTTACTTTTGAAAATATTATTATATGAATGAGATATAGTCATTATAGTTATATATTTGTGTATTTAAATTATATGGATTATATTTATGAATGTTTTTCATTTTAATTTAATTAAAACAAAATAGAAAAATATTTAGGAATATAAACTTGCGACGGTTCAAGTGTCGCAAAATGTGTACAACATTGTTGATAATCGTCGCAACATCTTGGGATAAAACAACAAAGAGTGCATTTAACAACGGTTAGAACTATCGCAAAAAAGATTGTCAACTGTTTGCAACCGCCACAACGTTGTTTGTAGTTGGGGTTTAGGGTTAAATTCGATGTATGGTCGATGCTGTTACTTTTGAAAAGATTATTATATGAATGAGATATAGTCATTATAGTTATATATTTGTGTATTGTCGCGGCCTAAAATTTCGAGTGTTTCTCAAATTCAATGGAATCGCCACCAAAATTTATTTTAAAATAGGGAAAATATTGGGAAACCCTTAAAAATAGAGAAAACAAAAAAGGTATTTGAAACCAAATTTTGAGTTCGGGAGTCGATTATGCGTAGGGAATGTATTAGCACCTACGACATCCGTTAAAATACGGTTACCTATAATTAATTGTGCAAGATTAATATTAACTTAACTATATTTATTTCTCCTTATTATTACATACGAATAGCAATTATTATTATTTTTTTAATATGATTTTGGAATAAATGTGTGCTTAAGAAATAAAGGACAAAAAAGAAATTTTTATTAATGTGCTTGACAAGAATGTGATCTTACTCCTACGTATCTCCCAGTGCGATGCAAAAATCAAAACTACGTAGTTCTTGAGTAGAAAATGTAGATGTGTTGATTGTTTTTTTTTTAAGAGAATTTGTTTTGTTATAAAAAAATGTTTTGACAAGAAAAGAAAATGAGCTTGTTTGACTTGAAAAATTATTTTGAAATGTGAGTTTTAGGACTATCAAACTGTACAATTCGTGTCTCAAAAACTTAGAATAAAAAGATGTCTCATCTAATTAATCCTTTTAGAAATATTTTATTATTTTTCAATTTTAAGATTGAGTTTCAAGACCACCAAATAGTACAACTTGTGTCTTAACAAATCAAAGATTAAAAAATGATCACATCTAATTAATCAAATTTAAAAAGTTGATTTATATTTATCTATTTATTTATAAAAATAAGTTTTAGAATTATCAGGTTGTATAAATTGTGTTCTGCTACTCATGGATTAAAAGATGTTATTTTTTAGTTAGCCTCTAATAATTTTTATTTATTAATTTTTTGTGAGTTTTTAATTTATTAATTTATCTGTGAAAATGAGATTTATGACCACCAAGTTGTCACAACTTGTGTCCTAACAAACTCAAAGATTAAAAAGATGTCACATCTAGTTAATTTTTAATGAAATATTTATTTGTGTTTTTTTTTATGAAATTTGATATTTAGTTATGAAGCAAATTAAATTTGAATTTAAAAAAAACTAAGTGGGCTAAACTTCCAAACAAATAGGTTTGTTTTTTTGTTTATGGTAGGCCCAAATTAAACTAAGTTTAAGACAAAAAAAAAACCTTAAGAAAAGAAAGGTTAAACTGATAGCTAAAAAAAACCCTAGGATGTGTGTTTCAAAAAGAAGGTCAAGTCTATCAACAGCCTCCGAAGCCTCATCAGCATACTTGTAACGCACAAAAGCAAAACCCCTCGACTCACCGGTTCCTCAATCTTTGGGGATGAAGATGTCAACAACCTTGCCATACTTATCAAACAAAGGAAATAGGTCGTCGGCAGTTGTACGGAATGTGATGTTGAGAACGAGGAGAGAATAGGTGTCGGAGATGTCTGGAGGTCCTGACCTTCCGAAGTGAGACATGTTTGATGAGAATCGGATTCGATGCACAGAGAGAGAGAGTATGAGTGTGACAACATCAAAGAGCATGGTCGTCGTTCCGGCAGCGACGACGACAGTGAAGATATCGTCGAAGGTTTGGGTTTTCTAGTCTTATTTTTTTATTCATAATGTAATTTTATTTTTACAAATCAAATTTTACATTTTTATAACAAAAGAGTAATTATATTGTGAAGATAAAGAATAAACAAATTTATTATAGGAAAAATACTTTTGCGTTTTCTTTTTGTTGTTTGTTACTGATACTCTCTCTGATTTCTTCCTCTTCTCCTTCTTTGTATGTGTTTTTTTTATAACCAGAGCTAATCTCCGATCACCTTTAAAAGATAAATGAAGATGTATTTATAGAGTTTTTTAACTTGTCTGGTTACTTTTCTGCTTGTCTTTGTGCTTCCCTATCAATTTCATGTTTGATGCTTGATTTCTTTGCTCATAATCTGAGTTATTCTACACATCTGATGCATTTATGGTTATCTGTTCATTTGCTGGAATTCTAATTGTAAAGGATATAGATGGTTTGTTGGGCTAAAGAGCTTTTTTTATTTGCAGCTTTGGGTCTTGGATCCAACAGAATTTGTCTTTTAGTTTCTGCTTCAAACTCAAAAGTTTGTCTCTTTGCTCTGTATCATGTGTAAAATGACTAAGGGCAAAGGGAGTTGACTTTTCATTACTTAATTCATTACATATTATTTTTTGTCATGTATCAAAATTATCATTTTTTTAATTAATTACAAACTTATAATTATATTTTCATTTACAAGAATAGTTACAAGAAAGCAGAAGCAAGAAAACTGAGGCAAGAAGTTGAGAGCTGCAGAAGCAAGAATTTGGATTTTTTGTATTAATAATTATGAATGACAACATAAAAATTAATATATAATTTGACCGGACAAAATTGGGGTACTACATGAATTTTAAGTATATAGATTATATTTATGAATGTTTTTCATTTTAATTTTATTAAAACAAAATAAAAAAATATTTAGGAATATAAACTTGCGACGGTCTATAAAAACAAAATACAATTAAATAACTTTTATTGATTAACACATATTGCTTATTACTTTTTAAACGGTCTATATATATATATTACTTTGTTTTTATAGACCGTCATGAGTATGTGTCTATTATTATACTTTATGGGAGATTCATGCCTTCATCCGATATAGTCTTTCATTGATATACAATTAAAAATATTTTAAGTCAAATACACATATCAAAATTTATTTTTACGGTCTTTAAGTTATTTAATTGTATCAATTTAATATTATTTTTTAATTTTGTCACGTAGGTTGTTTAAAGCTCAAAACGTACAGCATTGTATATTTTTTGAAAGATTGTTTAACTTTGTTAAAAAAAAGTCTACCCAATTCTTATGATGTTTGTGTGACAAGTTCAAATAATTTTCTTCATGTATATAAGAAAATATTTATTCTATAATTAGTTATTTTATTTAAAGAATCATTCCGATACACATAAACTTTTGTGGCATGAATTTGTTTTTATTTTAAGATTCAATTTTTATTGAAGTATATTATTATTTGAGTTTGGACAATAATGGCTTTTTTTTTATCATGTTCTCCGATATATTTCATATGATATTTGTTTATTTGTTTGTGAGTACTTTGTCATACTAAAGATTGTCAAGTAATCTTATGGTTATCAAACAAGGTAATAAATAGATTTGACCTACACTTGTGAGTAGTGTTTTGTGAATTTAATTTTTTTTTTTCATTTGATTTAATAAATTAATTTGTCTAGTAATTTTAGTAGAGTTAATTGAAACAACAAGTTGCATAAAACAACATCTTCTACGTAGTCGATCAATATTATAAAAGATGTAATATGAATTTATCATGCAAATTGTTGTCGGCTTGAAGGAAGACACAACTTGCCCGGATAGTTACATAATTGTAATTTATTAAATTGTTTAGTAATTTTTTGTTGAATCGCTTGAAACAACAAATTGAACAAAGCAACCTCCACTTTGTAGATTTGATTCAATGACAATTACAAAAGATGTAGTAAAGAATTGTTCATGCAAACCATTATGGTCGGACAAAAGACAGACATGTACAGTTTTTCCGAATGATTCTATACTTGTGATGATAAATATGTGGTGATTATTAAGTTTTTTCCATGTGAATAATGAGGATGTCAAAAGATTGCAGTTAATTCATGTAATCAAAAGATTGCAAATTAATGGTGTACTTGGTATTTGGTTTTAGTCTTTTAATTTAAAAATAATGATAAATAATGCACATCCTCATAATTATTTTTTTATGTGCTATTAATTTTGTATATAATTAAATCTTTCAATTATTTGACCGATTTTAATTTGAAAAACATGTGACAATTATAAGGATTTATTGTTTAGCAATAATAATTGTTATTGTTTGATCATTGCAACAAAATACCACTAGTAATTAATGTTATTGTCCCAAGACTTTATATTAATGTTACAATAGGTATTTTGATGAGCACATTTTGTTGATGTTGTATTTAAACTATTATAACTTATGTATATGTTAAATTAAGCTTTTATAATTTTATACTCTTAAAAGTTCTAACTTTAATGATTGACGAAACATCAATATCGTTTTTTGGATTGAGACCTTGTATAAGGATGGATAAATCCTCATTCTCTCACAATTTAGAATTTTTAAAGTGACAATTAAGTATGAAAAAAAATGAGTTTTCTCCAAAACACATATGTCATTTGACCTTAAAATATAATTTTTTAGATGTTAGTTAAGATGAAATATATTTGTCATATTTTTTTTTGCTTAAATTAAAGTTCTTTTAAAGAAATAAATCAAAAAACAAGCACTCATTGGATAACTAGTATTTCATTAAGATTATTAAGTAAAGAAAATATAAGGAACACATTATGTAAATATTTAATCTTATAAATCCCTAAAAGCTCCAAATTTTAGCATTTGGTACTCTCTTTGCACAACAAGTTTATAATTATTAAAGCTAGAAACAATCATTTAATAAGATGGCAAAAAAAAAAAATGGTAAAGCAAGATAA
>JBBPBQ010020324.1:43091156-43107734 GCA_037974755.1 Cicer yamashitae | reverse complement strand
TTCATAAAAGATTTTCATAAAGACCTTCTCAAAATAATTTTTCATTTTAATCATTTTTTGAAATTTTATTATAAAAAAAATGTAGCAAATAGATGAAATACTTAAAATGATATTTTAAGATAAACTATTTAAACCAATTTTTCATTTGATATTTTATTTTTAAAATTCTTTTTACAAAATATTATATCAAAAGATAAAATACTATAAAAATTATTATTTTTTAATCTTAAACAAACTGATCCAAAATTAGATTGAGGTGTAAGATTATAATAGTGTTAGACATTAAGTATAACTAGATTATATCCCACGCGGGATATATAGACTTTAACATATTAGTAGTATTGTGAATAAGATTTTAAAATTTCAAAAATAATATAATTTATTCATTTTGTTTGTAGAGTATTTTTTCAAGTGAGTTTATTTGAGTAATTATTATATATGAGTTGACAAACACACATTTGAGAATATGTAAAATGTTTTGCATAACGTAATTGTAACTAATTCATATATTCAGTATTAAAAATCCATAGTGAAGATCATCCTACAAACAAAATTCATAAATTATATTTAGTGTTAAAAATCTTAAAAGTATTTTAATAAATATTAATATATGTAATTATCTACCGCAAAATCAGATTAGTCATCCTCTTTTTTTTGTGTTGTCAAATATAAATTTATAGTCAAAATATTGTTAGAAAAGTATAAAAATGATTTTGTCATTTGGTATTCATTTCATTCTAATCCTGTAAAAGAAATGACAAATCTAAATTCCAATATTTTGAGTATGAGACTTCTATACAACATGACTTGAGAATTTTCACAAACAACTCGTATGTTCGGTTGAGTAGAAGTAAAACAGATGTAGAAACTTCAAATTGGAAGTATTTTAAAAAAATTTGACAGCAAAAAACATCTCCGTAAAAAAACAACAAATAATTTTTTAATCTAAATATTAAACATTATTCTTTTATCTATAAATGATAAATAGTTTTCTCCCGAAGACACAATAATAACACTCATATAAAGCTGAATATGGACAATCTTCTTTGTCTTTTGAGGACCCAATATATTTTCATGTCGTAGATGAGATCAAATATGTCTGCGAAAACAATACTCTAACTAACAACAATCAGGATTTTGAGAAAACTGAGCAAATAGGTATAATATGTTACAAAATACCACTTACTAAAAAGCTATGTGTGCAAAAAAACTAAAAAAAAAATTCAACTATATCTACTTCTTTGAAAATAATTAGAGATTGTTTGAAGAAGTAGAATAGTATACGGAAAAAAAAATTATATATTGATTGTACTTTAATTTGTAACTCATTACACATTAATAATTATACTTAATATTAGATGCTAAATAATAATAATAATAATAATAATAATAATAATAATAATAATAATAATAATAATAATAATAATAAAATAATAATAATTGTAAAATGTGTGTTAAAGCAAATTGGAAGTTGAATAATAAGGAGAATTGAAGAGGAAAAACCTTTTAGATGTGCCACATGGGATTTTGTTTTTTGAGGTAGCAATATTTGAATGAAATGACACAATATTAGATGATGTTTATGTGGGAGTCTAATTAAAAAAAAAAAAGAATTTTCCAACTATATCTACTTATTTGAAAATAATTGGGTTGCAAGGCACTATTGGTAGAGATTGTTTGAAGAAGTAGAATATTATACTAAAAAAAATTTATATATTGATTGTACTTTAATTTGTAACTCATGACACATTAATAGTTATACATAATATTAGATGCTAAATAATAATAATAATAATAATAATAATAATAATAATAATAATAATAATAATAATAATAATAATAATAATAATAATAGTAAAATGTGTATTAAAGAAAATTGGAAGTTGAATAATAAGGAGAATTGAAGAGGAAAAACCTTTTAGATGTGCGATTTTTTTGTTGAGGTGACAATATTTGAATGAAATGTCACAATATTAGATGATGTTTATGTGGGAGTCTATTTTAATAATAATAATAATAATAATAATAATAATAATAATAATAATAATAATAATAATAATAATAATAATAATAATAATAGTAAAATGTGTGTTAAAGTAAATTGGAAGTTGAATAATAAGGAGAGTTGAAGAGGAAATGCCTTTTAGATGTGCCACATGAGATTTTTTGTTGAGGTAGCAATATTTGAATGAAATGGCACAATATTAGATGATGTTTATGTAGGAGTCTATTTAAAAAAAAAGAATTTTTCAACTATATCCACTTCTTTGAAAATAATTAGATTGCAAGACACTATTAGTAGAGATTGTTTGAAGAAGTAGAATATTATACTAAAAAAAATTATATATTGATTGTACTTTAATTTGTAACTCATGACACATTAATAGTTATACATAATATTAGATGCTAAATAATAATAATAATAATAATAATAATAATAATAATAATAATAATAGTAAAATGTGTGTTAAAGCAAATTGGAAATTGAATAATAAGGAGAATTGAAGAGCAAAAACCTTTTAGATGTGCCACATAGGATGTTTTGTTGAGGTGGCAATATTTGAATGAAATGTCACAATATTAGATGATGTTTATGTGGGAGTCTATTTTAATATATATAATAGATAATAGATAGATACTCTCTCCGTAAATGTCATTTTTTTTTTGAAAAAATTTGTTCCTTTTTATACGATGTTTTCAAAGTTTAAATTAGTATTTGTTATTGATTTGTCAAAATTATCTTTAATTATATATTGTAGAGAGAAAAAATGTGAAATGAGATGATAAATAATTAAAGACATATAAAAGACAAATAGTTTTAGAGTAAACCACCAAAATGGAGTGAACTTGGCCCCAAAGAATAGAAATATTTTAATTTGGTCTCTGATCCTGGAAAACGTTGCTCAAATTCGTCCATAAGTGAATGACTCTCACTAAACTCTGTTAATGTTGATGACGTGTCCGTCAAGAGGAATGATGACAATCAAAATAGTCTATAACTTTATAAAACACTCTCAATTTGATCCTTGAGCATATGTGAGACACCCTAAACCTCAAAGTAATATATATTATACTATATTTTTGAAAAAATTTGCAGTAGATAAATGAAAGTTGTTTCAAAGTAAAAAAAAATAAAAAATTACAAGTAATATAGGATATCACATTTCTCAAGGTACGTATGGAAAACTTTTAATGTAATTCTCAAATAAAACAGTGCACTTACAATAAAATTGATATAATTTCATAATTTAATTACAAAAACTTACTACTACTAACAAGATTTCCATACAAAGAATTTGTTTCTAATTAAATAAGTAAAGTACAATTTATAAATCTCATTTCTGGTATCACATATCATAGTAGAGTTTCTCCCAAACTTCAACTTCAAGACTCACTAACTTGTAATAACTGCGATTTGGCAAACGTAAGGACAAGTCAGTCAAACACAAGCAACGAAGGGGGTG
This sequence comes from Cicer yamashitae, assembly GCA_037974755.1. Classification (NCBI taxonomy): domain Eukaryota; kingdom Viridiplantae; phylum Streptophyta; class Magnoliopsida; order Fabales; family Fabaceae; genus Cicer; species Cicer yamashitae. The sequence continues at coordinate 43,104,270 of JBBPBQ010020324.1, read as the reverse complement.
TGGGTTTTGAAATCATGTTTATAGTATAATATAAGTAAGAGGAACCCGCAAATAATCATAATAGAGCCATATCTTAACACATCTAAGTATACCAAAATATTGACGAAATAACATCATATTATTATGTCAAAATCACTCAAGTGAAATCAACATCTCATTATAACATCAAAGAGAAATTATTATCACATTTGATACACATGAATCACAATAGGAAAATCACAAGACAATGCAATGTTATGCATGAGCTTAGACTCTACTTATTCACATTTTGGTACCACTCTAATTCTAAAGTACTTGGTTAGGAGACTTGATATTATGCTATCATGCAAGTGGACATACAATTCAAATTGGCTATGTCCTCATAGATCCCCTCAACTCAACCTAAGACACATATACACGATAATCGGGATAAACATGTGTTGCATGGTAGCTCCTAACATTTGGAGGGATACCACCAAGTCACAAGGTCACCTAGGAATTCCCTGCTAGAATACATCTAAGGTCTAACAATCTTGCCCTATGACTTAACAGTAGACTGCCACGATCAAATTCATTAAGTTGTACTTCCCCAACATCACTAGACTTGTCAGACCCTTACTATATGATGACATAATAATATCCACATCAAACACCCATAATATCTAGTTCCTCCCCCTGTTGGCCTATGATACTCCATCAAAAACACCGTTTTTAGCTTGAGTTGGAATCACAATTATTTCATCAACTATAGAGTGACATCAATAGATTCATCAAAAATTCATAACATCAAATCTTCAATATATCACCGTCACATAAACTCATATTACATAATGAATCTAAGTTTTATCATCACATAAACTCATCAAGTCAAACATAGGCAGATAATTCACTCACGTCTAATATCACAATAATATCAAATACCACACATTTAACGAAAATCAGTGACAGGTTCACAAAGTCCATTGAACGTGACTGATAAATTACACCAAGCATGAAAATCCGTTTTAAATAATTAATAAAAAATTTAGAAATAAAAACAAAGTCAAAACGACGCAAAAATAGATAATAAAAAAAAACATCACCGATATGTCGGAGCATCGACATAGTTTGACGCCACTTTCACCCAAACGTGTAAATGAGTATGTTTCTTGAAGGTCTCGACGATAGAAATCTAAAAACGACGTCCATTTTTCATAACGGCATATAAGCTGGTCAGGACTAGCCAAAAACAGTTCACCCCAAGAAAGAAACATAGCTGTTTTCGGTGAAACAGTGGCACGATCGAAAAACTGATGCAAAAAATGGACTCAGGGTCGATTTTGTGTTTCTTTGTGGAGAGGTGGTTCGAATAGAAAGTTGACTGAAAATGAGGTGCGCGTAAGTAGAATCAGAAATAGTAGCAATTGCAGTAGCAAAATGAGGGGTGCAGATATCAATCTGGCCCAACAAAACAGGCTGAAACAGAAAAATAAGGGATGTTGGTAGGCGGTAGCAGTCTGGCCCAAACTTATTTTTCCATCATTTAGAGTTCTAAAAAAAATTAATCACTAATTCTATTCATCCATAACAAAACTATTATATTCAAAAATACTCATATCAAAATATTAATATTTTTCACATGAATAAATAAATATATAAATAAAAATATAATATTAACAAATTATCTTAATCACTAAATCAAATATATGTGAAATTAGCATATCATAAAAAAAACACATATAAAATACAATTATTTAAAAAATAAATATAAATAATTAAAATAAAATATTATTCAGAAGTTATTAAAATATAATAATGTGCATGTTATCATTTAGTCACATACACACTAGAATATCATAACAACTACTACCATAAATATAAATGTAAAATCACTCAAAATCTTATTTCCAAAAATAGTCACACTAAAATAATATTTTTTTTAGAAAAATATATAAAATAATTAAATAAAATATTTATGATTTATATTACTCATTGAATCAAATATGTATAAAATTATCGCACCATAGCAAACACTTATAAAAAGAAAATAAATTCAAAATTTATAAACATATATTCTAAAACACTTTTAATACCAAATTAATTATTTAAAAATCCCATATAATTAATAAAATAGTTTAGTTTAAAATTTGGGGTATTACAATATTAACATCCCAATTTAGTTGACTCTATGAAATGTTTTGCAAATTCATTCTTCTATGAGTGTCTATAGACCATGACTCCTCTAGCTACACTTTATGGTCTTCTCTACAACATTGTGCACTGTGAAGAAAACAACAATTCTCCATCCTACAATCACCACTACACAGTCTCTCCACCAATCAAATCAATTTCAATTTAAACTATTATCATTGCTATTTAAAAAAAAATACAAAAAAAAGAATGAAAGATGAAGAGTGAACAACACGTACATATCCACCACTTCAAAGTGCACAATGAGGAAAAACTATTGTTTTCACAATGCATAATGTTGCAGAGAAGAAAATAAAACATCAACAAAGAGAATAATAAATACACAAAAGTTATGACACATAATTGTTCTTTTATTTTACCATTTCAATTTTTTTTTATTCTTCTCTTTAATCATACACTTAAGACATCATCATCTTCCATGATATTTGGTAAATGACATTTATAGAAGGATGAATCTGAGAAACATTTTAGAGACTCAAAAACTAAATTGAAAAATTCATATCCTCAAAGACCAAATTGATAAAACTCTACAAAGTCAGAGACCATTGATTGTCAATATTCAACTTATTGGAACATTAGTGGAGTTTAGTAACAATTATTAACAGAGGGATGTATTTGAAAAACGTTTTACATAGTCGAAAACTAAATTGTAATATTTATAATCTTAAGTTGAGAGAATCCTACATAGTCAAGGACTATTTTGGTAGTTTACTCAATAACTTTATGAAAAGTAACCAAATTTATTAATGTTCTTGTTCCATGTAAATGACAATTAAAAAAGAATGAGAATAATAGTAACAAAAGAGAGTATCTCTTTAAGCACATGATCAAACTTAGTATTGGGGCCTGTAGATTCTTCAGTCTTATAAAAAAAACACAGTATGAATAAATTAAAGTTCACTGAAAAATATTAAAAACATCAAGTTAAAATTAATATGATAAATTGTAGGCTAAATTGCATCTATGGTCCCTTAACTTAATTGCAGTTAATGTTTTAGTCTTTTATTTTATTTTATTTTTTTCCAATTTGATCCTTTATTTTAATTTTAAGTGACAATTTGATCTTTTATATTTTAAAATGTCAACAATGTTATCCTTTTTTTTTGCAAAAATTCATCAAATATTTCAAACAAAACCTATAAAATTAATTATCATCCTCAATATAATGCAAATTTCATCAAATTTATAACTTAAATCTTTAAATAAACTCATATTTTTATCTCTAACAACATCAATAAAACGTTAGTTGAAATTAAATTAAGGGACCACGAATGCAATTTAACATAAATTATAAGTTAAATTTCAACTAATGTCATATGTAAATCTTTTTGTAAATGATCGGGTAATCCAATTAATATGATCAGCATCCCATCTATTATTACCTGTCGGAAAAGGACATGATTTAAAAAGTTTTATATCAAGACCATCCGACTTTAAAAATCTGCCTATAATCCGGGTCCAACCATTTCAAAATAGAGACCAGATTAACTGCACTAAGCCTTAAAATGACTACGGTGCATATGCATCTTAAATTAGTTATAATATGATTTTAAAATTTGGACGATTTGATTTTGATTAAATGGTTTAGATATATTGTTCGTACTGTAGACAACTGTAATAAATCTGAATTCTCAAAACAACTATTGAATGTATGCAAAAATTGGGGGATTTTTTCAATAACCCAATTTTGAAAAAAAATTACTAAACTATTCCTTTTGAAAACTATATACTACAATGCTCTTTTTTTTCTTAGTTATAAGTCGCCTTTGCAAATGGCGACTTCCTTAAGGAATCCCAAGTTTGCAAAGGCGACTTTCTTAAGGGAATATTTTTTTTTTCCTTACAATTTTTTAATTTTTTTAACAAAAATATATATATAATTCATTCATAAAAAACAACAACACAAATTTTACAAAAATTACGTAGATTGACTAGAGTTGCATATAACATTTGGACAATATTTTCGAGTATGACTAGTTAACAGACATAGTCCGCATTTTCTTAGCACTTTTTCTCTAATGTCCATTTCAATTCTAATACGAGTACTATTTGAACTACCTTTTCCACATTTCAGGATTGTGATACAATGTTTTAACCTTCATATGTGGGCCAATATCCTTAATTGGGTATAAGTGAAAACTCTTATTTGTAGATGTTGAATACATTAACAATCTTGTACACGTCAAATAGATATACTAAATATTTTTGACGACCGTAAGATCATGGAGTTATGACATGTGAACAAGGCACATGTATAGCTTGAAATTTTCCATAATCACACCATTTTCGTTGAAGGTTGACTTCGAAATGACCAATTGGTCGCACCTCTCTTGGTTTACTGTTTCATGCACCATTGATCCTCCTCCATCTCCACCAAATGAATTTGTCATTCCTTCACCACCTCACTGCCCACTGTTGCCAGACCTCTCCTTACCACTTGACGAGGCACCTCCTCTTGAGGATACTGTTCCAGAAGCTCCCCTTCAACTAATGGAGGATGGAGAAGAGCTCTATTTTGATCTAAATCTAACCTATCATCAATTTTCTCCTTTGAGCCCTTCTGAGACTTTGCCTGAGGAATTTCCTCCTGATTTGCAAGAAAATGTCCTGATACCTCCTACTTCTGCTCCTTCTTCAACTCATGTTGATGCCATTGTTCCTGAACAACCCCAACCTCTACCTGAGGTTCCTGTTGGTTTTTGTTCTATTGATTCATTTTTAGCTCCAACAAAGGATCAACCTTCTAAGGACAATGTTGGGAGTTCGCAGAATAAGAGCTCCAACGTCAACAATCAGCCCAAGGACTCTTGCCCTGGCCAACAGACTAAGGAATGGAAACTCACTAAGCATATGAGGCTCCTAAAGACCATCAGGAAGGATCAACAGAAACTGATTCGACGTTTCGATCTCTTCCAGAATTCGTTTGCACAGTTTGGACTCATTCTTGAATGGGTTACCAAACATATGGTTACTACGGCTGCTCCTGATGTTCCTCTTCCTGAGCTCCCTGCCATGCCTTCATTTGCTGTTCCTGTTTCCTCCCCTTCGTCCTCCTTTGATGAGCTGTCCTCTTCAGAGTAGCATTTTCACTCTTATTTTTTTTTGCTGCTGCCACAATTCAGGGGGAGAATGATTATGATATTTTGATGCTATTGCTGCCATGTTATGATGTTTTGATTAAGTTGATGTTTAAGTTGATGTCTTATTAATGTTTTGCTGTTTTGAAAAGACTATGTTTATGCCATTATAATATTATTGGTTTTATCTTACATTATCATTTTAGTCTTTCTTTATTATCTAAGATTAACATTGCTAGCATACATTCAGGGGGAGTAATATTTTTTTAGCACTTAAAATTTTAAAAATAAATTACTCACTTGATTCAGGGGGAGCATAAACATTTAACATCATCATATTTAAAAATCATAATCTAAAGAATTTTGTCATCATCAAAAAGGGGGAGATTGTTGAGACAAAATCTCTCAAATGATTTTAATGATAACAAAATTGTTTAAAGATTATGATTGTGGTTTATGACTAATTTGTGCTTTTGAGTGAATTATTATAAGAAAACAGGTTAATTCATTAAGTGTTCGAGCTGGAGGATGGGACAGAACCTTGAGAGGATGGGTCTTCAAGTTGAAATTTTCCATCCTCGCGGGAATAACGTTTTTAATTCATCAAAAGAGGTCAAACCAGCATGAATAAATAATTATATAAAGCTTTTGATCAAAAGAAATCACAAGGCTAGCTGTACAAGGTACGAGGATGGCTTATAGCTTGAGTTTCCAAGAAGTCACATGTTGCAAACTACTTTCCTATGTGCAAAGGCTAATGGGCAGCCCTATATATCATTCTTGGATGATTGGAAAAATAAAGCAAAGTCAATATATAGAAAGGCAACTGCAAACAAACTCAAAATAGAAGTCACAAGTCTTGAAGAATGAGAAAAGAAAAAGGCTACACAAGACCAAGGTCCAATGCTAGACTGAGGATGGACTGCATAGGTCCAAGGACAGCTGATGGCATTTTCGTAAATATGATGAAAGACCATGGATTGATTTGAATTGATTCCAAACGGTCACAAAAGCTTGTCTCATGGAAAGAACATCACAAGACCTCTATAAAAGGCAACAAGCTATCCATCATTCAACACACAACAATATTGCAGAAAAAGATCAAGAATCTTAAAGTTAATCATAAGCAATATTCATCCTCTCTTCATACTTTCTACATCCATACACTAGATCTTTGAAATATCTTTTTAGAGAGTGTTTAAGTTGAGAGAAAAGAAATCATACTCATATCACTCTGTAATTTTCAAGTAAGTTGTACTTGAAAATATTTGAAACTTGATTGTAAGCTTGGTGAAGCTTGAGAATACACAAATTGTAATTATCCTCTACAAGAGGCTGATTTGATTGATCTTTAGTGAAATCTCACAAGGTTGTGAGGACTGGACGTAGCCATCTTTGGGTGAACCAGTATAAAAGTTGTGTGTCTATCTCCTTATATTTTCCTTGCATTTATTCTGTTCTCACTTAAAAATAGTTTGAAAATCAATTTTCCAGTTCGTATCCTCTCAGAGAGGACATAAACTCAAAAACTCTTAAAACTATTTTTAAACGCCAAAATCCCTATTCAACCCCCCTTCTAGTGATATTTAGCTCCATCATTGTTGTTCCATTTCTGCATATAAAATTCTCAATCTATAGTAAGTTGATTGAACCAAAGCAGTGATTTGGAGATTATGTGTACTCTTGAGCATTGCATTGATTAACTCGGCAATGTTTGTTGTCATGTGTCCCCATCTTCGACCTTGAGAATACGCCATAGTCCATTGTTCTGAGGGATATTATCGACCCATCTTAAAGCCTTTGGATTTGCCATCCTGATTTCATTGCGGTAATATTTGAATGATGGCTCACTTAATGTATATTCTGTTATAAATGAGGTTAAACTTATCAAGTATTATAAAGTGATAAGTGGAAAATATACTAAGAAGAATTAGATCATTACCCATACAAACAAGTCTTTTATCTTTCTCTTCTTCTGTTTATGCAAAAATAAACTCATATGTTAAGTTTTCATTTTACTAAAGTTGTCTGTTCCTAAAATTGTTTTCTTTGCAACACAAAATACTAAAAAAAAATATAACTAATCGATGTTTATAAACCAATCACCAAGAAAAAAAATTTCTTTGCAACACAAATTTCACCAAGAAAACTCATATCACGTCTTTATCAAATAACAAAAAAAAATCATAACAACGAATAAATAGTTTTTCTCTTAGGATTAGAATTAATAACAACGAATAAATAGTTTTTCTCTTAGGATTAGAATTAATGGTCGCTGTCGCCGGATGAAATTCATCCTCGCTCGCCACGCCACATCACTCACCCCCAATTGTTGGTGGCCTTTGTGCCGCGACAGATCCGACAACGCACGAGCAAATCCTTTAACAGGCTGCTTCACTGTTGCGTCCATCTGTTTCGTTCACATACCGCCGCGTCACGTTGCTTTCTAACAAAAAATCAATTTTTCTTTAAAACAAAAATAAAAAGATACAATCCTTGAACAGACATCTCACCTCTTTTTTTTTGTTATTATTATAATTACATTTTTATTTTTAGATACATATATAATAATTATTACAATAATTAAAATTGAGCAATAATAAAAATCGTACAACACATAAATATTTTCTACCCAAGAACTACGTGTGTTTTGATTTCCGTATTGCACCTGGGGATACGTAGGAGCAAGGTTTTTTCCTTGTCAAACCAAATTAATAAAAAAATATTTTTCCTTCTTTTATTAATGTAAATAATTTATGTATTTTTTATTATTCTTTTTGGGGTAAAAATAAATGAATAAATAAATAAATAGTTTGTATACAATTAATTATAGGGTAACCGTTTTAACGGACGTTGTAGGGTGGTAATACTTTCCCTACTCGTAATCGACTCCCGAATCCGAATTTTTGGTTCAAAAATCATTATTTTAGGTTTTATCCAATTTTTCCTTTGAATAAAATAAAATTGGTGGCGACTCCTTTTTCGCGGACAAACCGGACGCGACAGCTGGCGACTCTACTGGGGACTTTTGAGAGTCAAGCCCAATATAATTAATTGTATATAATAATTTCTTATTTATTGTTTTATTTATATTACCCCTGTTGTTTTATTTATTTTGTTATATTGTGAATATAATTGTAGGTGTCTTGTTAATTTATTTTCATTGTGATAATTTTTTTTTTATTTTAATTTATTTATTTTTCTATACACTACCCTAACACGACTCACACACACTTATGAGTGGGCTCTATACCCAAGCTGAGTGCAACCTAAAATAAGTTAAAGACTGTGTAATGATAATCTTCTGGATGTACGTCCTGTTTGGTTGTCATGAAAGTCTCACCTAGAGTTGACCTTTTCTAGAATATTTCCATTTTAATAGTTTACCTATTAATTGGTTTAATATTTTAGAATTGAGTTGTGTGCTCTAGGAACCAATTTAGAACTATAGAGCCACCCATAGTAAAGGTTCACATTAAAAAAAAACATCAAATAAGAAAAGAACCATGTAGGACACATGAATATATGGAAAAAAACCTACCCTATCTATATCTCATATTCATCATAATGCATTGCATAATCATGCGTGTTTCATCTTTTATTTCATTTTACAACATGTTGTTTTTCTTATTCTCCTCATTTTTTAAGAAAAATTAATGCATATTAGGAGGTAGTAAAATGTTTCAGTTAAATGCACAATCATTGCATTAATTTTTTTTTACATTCTCATGACATTTTTCTTCAAGAAAAAATAAAAAAAAAATGGCAAAAAAAAAATAAGCAAAAAAAAAAAGAAAGCAAAAAAAAAGTATCATGACACTTTTACCGAACAAGTTCTCGGACTAAAATCATGGATGAATTGAAGCATACAAAGATTATCTAAATCAACTGAAAGACGTTATGGCTAAAAATTGGGAAATCTTGCAAACCCACTTGAAATCATGGGAACACTTCATGGAAAAAAAGTATATCACGAAGAACTCATGTTTACCCCTTGATTTCATAAGTCTAATTTTTACCTTTTAGTCTACTTTTTGGTCAACCTCAAGTCACTTGTCCACAAGATTTGAACCTGATACTGGTGAGATTCATCTTTATCCTCCACCCCCTACTTCTGGGTCATGGACATATTTTTTTGGCTTTTCGCCACAGGTGAACCTCTAGAAGTTAGGTTGTCTATGTTGAACTTTAATCACTATAGCTTATTACTTCGATGCCATGTAAAAATTCATAAATCTAAAGAAAAATGTCAAATCTTGCATGATCCTTTAAGGATAATTGAAAAAAAACCTCGACTAGACATTATGTTGAAGACATTGACGATGTTGCATATAGTTTGTAAGTTTATCCAAGGGGCAAAGTCAACAATGAAGATGGGAACGATAAAAATAAAATCCCTTATTTGGATGGACCTCAATATGTTGGGACATGTAGTTAACGTCATGTTAATCCCCTAGAAAGTTTGTTTTATCTTTATCATTATCTAATTGTGCTTTGAATATACCAATCACGTGGAGGAATTTGAAGTTTGTACCATGACTATTCTAGCCACCTACAAATCAAAAGTGAAATGTTGAAAGCATATGGGGATTTGACCTAATCATCAACCAGTTGAATCAAGAATGTAAAATTTGGGATAAGAAGATGATCATTTATATGTACATATTAGACAAATGTCTAAAAAGTCATTTTCTATCATGACCCTCAACAATATAATCAAGTTGTTGGTATTCTAGCTGTTTTATCTTCAATGTTCAAAGTAAGTCATGATGAAGAATAGTCACTCACAAGAATGAAAGTCACGACTATCCTGCTTATTATCAAACGTATAAGAAAGGCTAGATGGAAAGTTCTCGTACCAAATATTACCTCGTAACTGTGGAATACCCTCCCTAAGTATCAGACTATAACTGGGGCACCCCTTTGTTCCTTATTATATAGGATAAAGGCAGTGCGACCCATTCAAACAAAAAATCCCCTTATCAAGAGTAATGATCTTTGTTGGCCGACTGAATTCAATTCAAGAAAAATGTTGACTACCTCATGTCAAGGACAATTATTTCAAAAGATCTTAAAAGAAGAACATATGAACTTCAGAGCTTCAAAAGAAAGAATTAGCGCTCAAGAAGATTTCACATATCTAAAAGGACTAGCATGACAAGTGGATTCCCAACTATATGATCCCAAGTACCATAAAAAAAATACATTTAAGTGTGGCTCTGATCCACACCAATATGGATCGAGAAGACTTATCACTACTTGCACACATTGATGCTTCAAAAAGTATTACATCTAAATGAAGACCCGCTAGGTTGAAAATCCAAAAGGACGACCTAGGAAAAAATTAGGGTATAAAAAATAAAGTAATAATAATAAATACCCGCTAGGTTGAAAACCTGAAAGGGCAACCTAGGCAAAAATTAGGGTACAAAAAAATAATAAATACCCGCTAGGTTGAAAACCTAAAAGGGCAACCTAGGCAAAAATTAGGGTACAAAAATGAGTAAAGACCCTCTAGGTTGAAAATCCAAAAGGACAACCTAGGAAAAAGTTAGGATACAAAGTGGAATAAAGACCTGCTAGGTCAAAAACTTGAAGATGCGGCCTAGGCGAAAATGAATGAAGACCTGTTAGGTCAAAAACCCAAAAGGGCGACCTAGAAAAAAATTATAGCCACAAAAAAAAAAGGAATGAAGAAGTTCACTAGCTTGAGAATAAAAGAAAATGAGCAAATAATATGGCATACACAGATCAAAGTCGAAGCAATATATTCTGAAAGGTTGTCAAGATAAATTGGGGCAAATCATATCCTCCAAAATGGGTTAATAACGTGATTGACATTATGTTATGATTTATTAGCACACTTCTTTTATGAAATACTACTAATAAATAGGATCATTTACCCATATGAGATCACCTTATCTTCTTCTCTTCCTATGAATCGTTCTTTTTTTTGTACCATAGATTTTCTCACTAAATATCATCGTCTAAACTAATTTCTTGAGTTATAAATCTTTTTGTCAAAATGCATTTTTATGATAATCATATGTTGGGGCACAAGATATGTGAATGTCAAGAGGCCAAAACTAGTATGATGTCTTTACACATAAGGTAGTGGCAACTTCCAAGAGATCAAGTCGAAGATGTAACAAAAATCTCTTTAAAGATCAAAAGGACAATTTCCACTATTTATTCGAAGTTGTGCATATTCTTCATCCATGAATCCAAGAATCATGTTCGTAAGGAGGTGAAAGAAATAAAAAAAAATTGTAAAAAAGTTGATTGAGAAAATTGAAAAAAAAAAGATGAAAATGAAGGAAAATGTTCATTCATCAAATGCATTCATTACATTTCATATTTTCAATAGTATATAAATTTAAAGTCTGGACTACTGACCCGCACACTCTAATTTAAAGTTGGGATGACTAACCTGCACCCTCTAACTTAAAACCCAAGATGATTCCCAGTTACCTCACATCGATATTCTGGTTGACAATGTGGCCTACAATTTGCTCTTCTCTTTTATGAATGTTTTCTCTGGGTATAATCAAATTAAGATGACAACCGAAGATATGGAAAAAAATGACTTTCATCACCCCTTGGGGAACATCTTGTTACAAAGTAACGCCTTTTGGTCTGAAGAATGCTGGGACGACCTACCGAAGAACTATGGTAACCCTGTTCCATGACATGATACATAAAAAGATAGAAGTTTATGAAGATAACATGATTGCTAAGTCACAAACATAAGAAAAACATGTTATTGATATAAAGAAACTTTTCAAAAGACATAGAAAGACTAAGCTAAAGCTTAATACCTCCAAATGCACTTTCAGCGCGAGGTCGGGCAAATTATTGGGATTTGTGGTTAGTCAGAAAGGAATAGAGGTCGACCCTGATAAGATTCGGGCCATTTCAGAAATACCTCCCCCGAGTACAAAAAATGAAGTTCGTGGTTTTCTTGGGAGACTAAATTATATTTTGAGATTTATATAACAACTAACTGCCACTTGTGAACCGATCTTTAAACTTTTACAGAAAAATAAAACAGTTGTGTGGAATGAAGAATGTCAAAATGCATTTGAAAACATCCGACAATATTTGCAAAAGCCTCCAATTCTAGTCCCCCTAGTTCCGGGCCGACCCTTGATTATGTATCTTACAGTTCTCGACGGGGCTATGGGATGTGTGCTGGGGCAACACGGTGAAATAGGGAAAAAGGAGTATGTCATTTACTATTTAAGTAAAAAATTTACAGAGGTTGAAACGAGATATACAATTTTAGAACGTACGTGTTGTGCCTTAGCCTGGGCGGCCCATCGCTTGAGGCAATACATGTTTTGCCACATGACTTGATATTCAAAATGGATCCAATCAAGTACATTATTGAAAAGCCAGCTCTCACAGGGCGAATTGCTCATTGGCAGTTGATGTTATCAGAATATGATATTACATATGTTACTTAGAAGGCCGTCAAAGGTAGTGCCTTGACAGATTATCTGGCTAATCAACCTAGGGATGATTATCAGTCGATGCACTGTCAATTCCCGAATGAAAGCATCATGGTTTTGTTTGAAGAATGTGATAATGGAAAATGGACTCTATTGTTCGACGGAGCCTCAAATGTGATGGGGCATGATATTGGGGTTGTCTTAATATCTCCTAAAAAACAGTTCATACCTATCACAGTGCATTTATGTTTTGATTGTACCAATAATATAGCAGAATATGAAGCTTGTGCCATGGGAATTTTGGCTACTTTGGAATCAAAAGCAAAAGTCATTAATCATCTTAACCAAGAATTGGAAACTCGAGAAAAGAAGTTAATACCTTATTTTACCTACATAAAGGAATTATCTTCACAATTT
>JBBPBQ010020324.1:43031934-43088446 GCA_037974755.1 Cicer yamashitae | reverse complement strand
TCTTAAAAAAAAAAAAAAAACAAAAAACAAAAAAAAAGAGAAAAGGACAAAAGAGAGATCAAAGATATCAAGTTCAAGAAAATGTATAAGTGCCTTTTTCATCCATGATTTTAATGGTCGTGTCCAATAAAAATATTAATAAAAACCAACATATTCATTCATTCATTGATTCATGACATTACATAAATTTAAAGTCGAGAAAACAACCCGCATGTTGAAGCCGGGAAAACGACTCGCACCTAAAGCCGAGAAAACGACCCGCATGTTGAAGCCGGGAAAACGACTCGCACCCGAAGCCGAGAAAACGACCCGCATCTTGAAGCCGGGAAAACGACTCGCACCCTTCTAAAAAATTCTTTTCGGACAAAATTAGAGTTGTCATCTTTACTTATCTTTCACTTTGATTCTCAAGTAAATTCTAAGTAAAGAGGGGCAGTTGTTGACACCTAATTTTGTCCGCTTTTTATTATTTATCTATTTTTTTTTTTTTTTTTACTTTTTATTAAAAAAAAAGGGGAAATAATAATAATAAATATATAGAAATATAAAAATAAAAATAAATAATTAGGGCTTTAAACTTTAAACAATCACATATGTTCGCAGTTTTTGTTTGCCTCTAATTCCTGTTTAGACTCTTTACTAAAAAAAAATAATAAAAAAATATATATAAAAAAAATAATAAAAAAACTAAAAAATTAATAACAAATAAATAAAGGTACATAATTGAATGAAAGAAACTGAAAACAAATGGATTGATGGTCATAAAAATCGGTATAATGAGGATCAATTGAATGGATTGATGGTCATAAAAATCGGTATAATGATAATCAATTGAAAGAAAAGAAACCAAAAAGAAAGAGATTAATAGTAATAAAATGGTGATCAATTGACAATTATTCCCTTGTCTTTTGTAACCTACACCCGAAAGGCCTATAAATAATCGATAGTAAGAGTAGAAGAAGGAGCACATTTTGAGAGCACAAAAAATAGAAAGAAGAGAGAAAATAGGCAAAGGAGGAGTAGAGAATCTGGCCTTGGAAAAATCAGTCCAACAAAAAATCAATAAAACAAATTCAGCAGTAAGGTATCATTTTCTTATTGTTTCTCTAATTTTCTTCTTATTAGTCTTTGTAGTGCATCGTTTTAAAAAATGTTCTTTTATCTTTCTCTTCTTCTGTTTATGCAAAAATAAACTCATATGTTAAGTTTTCATTTTACTAAAGTTGTCTGTTCCTAAAATTGTTTTCTTTGCAACACAAAATACTAAAAAAAATATAACTAATCAATGTTTATAAACCAATCACCAAGAAAACAAATTTCTTTGCAACACAAATTTCACCAAGAAAACTCATATCACGTCTTTATCAAATAACAAAAAAAAATCATAACAACGAATAAATAGTTTTTCTCTTAGGATTAGAATTAATAACAACGAATAAATAGTTTTTCTCTTAGGATTAGAATTAATGGTCGCTGCCGCCGGATAAAATTCATCCTCGCTCGCCGCGCCACATCACTCACCCCCAATTGTTGGTGGCCTTTGTGCCGCGACAGATCCGACAACGCACAAGCAAATCCTTTAACAGGCTGCTTCACTGTTGCGTCCATCTGTTTCGTTCACATACCGCCGCGTCACGTTGCTTTCTAACAAAAAATCAATTTTTCTTTAAAACAAAAATAAAAAGATACAATCCTTGAACAGACATCTCACCTCTTTTTTTCCGTTATTATTATAATTACATTTTTATTTTTAGATACGTATATAATAATTATTACAATAATTAAAATTGAGCAATAATAAAAATCGTACAACACAAATATTTTCTACCCAAGAACTACGTGTGTTTTGATTTCCCTATTGCACCTGGGGATACGTAGGAGCAAGGTTTTTTCCTTGTCAAACCAAATTAATAAAAAAATATTTTTCCTTCTTTTATTAATGTAAATAATTTATGTATTTTTTATTATTCTTTTTGGGGTAAAAATAAATGAATAAATAAATAAATAGTTTGTATACAATTAATTATAGGGTAACCGTTTTAACAGACGTTGTAGGGTGGTAATACTTTCCCTACTCGTAATCGACTCCCGAATCCGAATTTTTGGTTCAAAAATCATTATTTTAGGTTTTATCCAATTTTTCCTTTGAATAAAATAAAATTGGCGACGACTCCTTTTTCGCTGACAAACCGGACGCGACAGATGGTACAGATTACTACCATTGGAAAAGTAAGATGAGATTGTTTCTCATATCACAAGATAACAACATGTGGTCTGTTGTTGAAAACGGGGATCATGTCATCAGAATCAACAACACAGGTGCAACCTCCGACGAGAAACCTCAAGCACAATGGACGGCTGATGAAAATGCTAAGGTACTCCTAAACTCTAAAGCTCATTTATTTCTAACGTGTGCTTTGAACAGGGAAGAATATGATAGAGTTGAAGAATGCAAAAACGCCAAGGAACTCTAGGATACTCTAAGGATTCATCAAGAAGGATCAAGCCATGTAAAGGAAGCAAGGATTGACATGGGAGTAAGAGAGTTCAAGTTATTTGAAATGAAGGAGGAAGAAACGATTGATGAAATGTTATCAAGATTGACAATCATACTAAACAACCTGAGATCTCTTGGAAAGGTATATTCCGTTCAAGAAAGGATAAGAAAAATCTTGAGGAGTTTACCAAAAGAATGGAGACCAATGGTGACTGCCATCACAAAAGCAAGAGACTTGGCCTGGTTGGAACTCTAAGAGCTCATGAACCTCTGTTGCTGGCTGACAAACCAAGCAAAAAGGGAAAAATGATAGCTCTAAAATCAAGCCAAACAAAAAGCTCATCTTCCAAAAGAGCTGAAGAAGCCACAAAGAAAGAAAGTGCAGACTATCCTCTATCTGAGGAAGAAGATAAACTTGCTCTCATTTCCAGAAGAATCCAGAGGATGATAAGTCGTAGAAGACAGGACAAAAGATCTCCTCAAAAAGAAAAAACTGACAAAAGTCAGATTACTTGTTTTGGATGCAACAAGTTGGGTCACTACAAAACTGAGTGTCCTCTAAACAAAAAGGGATCAAGAAGATTTACTTCCAAAAACAAATCCATGATGATCACATGGGATGACAATGATGATTCATCCTCTGAGCAAGAAAAGGAAGAAGAGGCCAACCTCTGTCTCATGACAAATACAGAATCTGAAAAGGTAAGCATATCTGAACTTTGTCCTAATTGTGAACAATTAGAAATAGAGTTTGGCAATCTTTTAAATGACTCAAACACTTTGTCTAAAAAATGTGGATTTCTTAAAAACCAACTTTTTGAAATAAAGAAGTTAAATGAGGAACTACAAGCTAAGAATAAAAAATATGAACAAACCATTCAAGACTTGCAGGTATCTCATGAAAAGTTGTCTGAGCAACACTCTATTTTGAACAAAAAGATTGTCAAAACCAATCCTCCAGAAGAGGATGTAGAAAAGGAAATTTTGAAAATAGAGGTTGAAGAACTCAAAAATGATCTTACCAACTTTGTTAAATCCACTGATACTTTTCAAAAAATTATGGGATCACAATCTGGAATTTTTGACAAAGCTGGTATTGGATTTAAAAGTTCTCAAAAACAAAAACTATATGAAAACTTTTTTGTTCCAAAGAAACAAGAGGATAGGCCAAGATGTCCTTTTTGCAAAAAACTTGGACATACTTTCAAGAGATGTTATGCCAAGAAAAGGGCTGACAACATTAAGAAAGGATGTTCATTCTGTGGTAAACATGGGCATCATGATTCAGTTTGTTATCATAAAAGAAAAATCCTCTCAAGAGGAAGAACTAACCAACAAGGACCCAACTCTATATGGGTACCTAAGTCACTACTAAACTCAAACACAGGTACTTCCTCTGATCAACAAAAGAAAGCCTTGGTTCTTGGACAGTGGTTGCTCAAGGCATATGACAGGGGATAGGCATTGCTTTATTTCATTGGAAATAAAGGATGGAGGATCGGTCACATTCGGAAATAACGATAAAGCTCAAATAAAAGGTACTGG
This sequence comes from Cicer yamashitae, assembly GCA_037974755.1. Classification (NCBI taxonomy): domain Eukaryota; kingdom Viridiplantae; phylum Streptophyta; class Magnoliopsida; order Fabales; family Fabaceae; genus Cicer; species Cicer yamashitae. The sequence goes on along the minus strand of JBBPBQ010020324.1, from coordinate 43,084,404 downwards.
TATCATTGGTAATAAAAATTTTGCCAAAATTGAAAATGTTCAATATGTGGATGGTTTAAAACATAACTTGCTTAGCATTAGTCAACTTTGTGATAGTGGTTTTGAAGTTATTTTTAAACCCAATCTATGCGAGGTTAAACACTCATCCTCGGGTAGAGTTTTCTTTTCCGGTTTTAGAAAAAAGAATTTATATGATCTATATCTTGATGATTTGCCTACTGAATCTTGTTTTGTATCCATTGAAAAGGATAAATGGGTATGGCACAAACGAGATGGTCATACAAGTTTAAACACTATTTCTAAATTGTCTAAATTAGAATTAGTTAAAGGCCTTCCAAAAATTGATTTTGAAAAGGACAAAATTTGTGAAGCTTGTGCCAGAGGAAAACCAGTTAAAAGTAGCTTTCATTCTAAAAATATTGTTTCCACAAACCATCCTCTTGAGCTACTTCATATTGATCTTTTTGGTCCTATTAAAACTCCTAGCCTTAGTGGAAAAAGGTACGGATTTGTAATTGTTGATGACTTTTCACGTTTTACGTGGGTTCTATTTTTAAAACATAAAAATGATGCCTTTGAGGCTTTTCATTATTTTTGTAAAAAGATTCAAAATGAAAAGGGATCAAAAATTATTTCCGTAAGAAGTGACCATGGAGGTGAATTTGAAAATGAATCTTTCAAAAATATTTTTGATGAAAATGGTATTTCACACAATTTTTCTTGCCCAAGAACTCCTCAACAAAATGGAGTTGTTGAGAGGAAAAATAGAATTTTGCAAGAAATGGCTAGAACCATCTTGAATGAAGCAAACATTGAAAAATATTTTTGGGCTGAAGCAATCAATACCGTTTGTTATGTTTTAAATCGTGTATCCATTAGAAAGATTTTAAACAAAACTCCATATGAACTATGGAAAGGAAGAAAACCAAACATCTCATATTTTCATATATTTGGGTGTTATTGTTACATCCTAAATAACAAAGAAAATTTGGGAAAGTTTGATTCAAAATCTGACAAAGGATTGTTTTTGGGATACTCCACTTCGTCTAAAGGTTATAGAATATATAATCTTAGGACTCAAACTGTGGAGGAATCCATGCATGTTATTTTTGATGAGTTTGATGACTTGTGCTTAGAAAAAACTGATAAATCTGAGGAAGATGAACCTTCATCCTCCAACGCACCCGGTCCAAACAAAGAGGATGAATCTGATCCATCCTCTCAGCAACCTCCACGAGGATGGAAGACAGTCACTTATCATCCTCCAGATCTGATTATTGGAGACACGACTGATGGAGTAAGAACCAGACAGTCCCTACGAGGAAATGCAGCTACCATGGCCATGATATCACAAATTGAACCCAAAAATATTGATCAAGCTATTTGTGACAAATCATGGGTTGAAGCCATGATGAAAGAACTCTCACAGTTTGAAAGAAACAAGGTATGGAACCTTGTACCTCTTCCACATGAAAAATCCATCATTGGAACAAAATGGATCTTCAGAAACAAACTGAATGAGGATGGAGAAGTAATAAGAAACAAAGCAAGGCTAGTTGCTCAAGGCTACAACCAACAGGAAGGAATTGACTACGATGAAACATTTGCTCCGGTTGCTAGACTTGAAGCTATACGAATCCTCCTAGCATATGCCACCCATAAAGGTATCAAACTATACCAAATGGATGTCAAAAGTGCTTTTTTGAATGGATTTCTAAATGAGGAGGTTTATGTTAAACAACCTGCTGGATTTGTGGATGAAAAGAAGCCCAACCACGTATTCAAACTCTCAAAAGCCCTTTACGGATTAAAGCAAGCTCCTCGAGCTTGGTATGGATTCGTCAGAGGACAGATTGACACTACTCTTTTCAAGAAATCATCTAAAGAAGATTTGTTAATTGTCCAAATATATGTGGATGACATAATTTTTGGATCCACTGATGAAAAGATGTGTGAAGAATTCTCAAATCTTATGCAAAGTGAATTTGAGATAAGTATGATGGGTGAATTGAAATTTTTTCTTGGATTGCAAATTAAACAACTCAAAGATGGTATCTTCATCTCACAAGAAAAATGCACTAAAGATCTTCTCAACAAATACAACATGATGAAGGAACTCCAATTTCTGAGAAAGAGTATAGATGGATGATTGGATCCTTATTATACTTAACAGCAAGTAGACCGGACATAGTCTTTGCTGTAGGTCTTTGTGCAAGGTTTCAATTCTCTCCCAAAGAATCTCATCTTACAGCAGTTAAGAGGATTCTGAGATACCTTATTGGAACAATAAACTTGGGAATTTGGTATGAGTAAAGCTCAGATCTTGACCTCATAGCTTACTGTGATGCTGACTATGCGGGAGACAAAGTTGAAAGGAAGAGCACAAATGGAGCTTACCAATTTCTTGGTAAATCCCTAATTAGTTGGTCATGCAAGAAACAATGCACCATTGCTCTATCAACTACAGAGGCTGAATATGTATCAGTCGCACAATGCTGCTCACAATTGCTGTGGATAAAGAATTAACTAGAGGATTATTCTTTAAGGTACGCAAAAATTCCCATCCTCTTTGATAATACAAGTGCTATAAATCTTTCAAAAAATCCAATTCAGCATTCTAGATCCAAGCACATTGAAATTAAACACCATTTTATAAGAGATCATGTTAAAAAAGGTGACATTGAATTAATTTTCATTGACACTGAAAATCAATTGGCAGACATTTTTACGAAACCTCTCCAGGAGGATCGTTTCAAAAATATTTTGGAAAAACTTTCCATCATTAATTTTAGATCATTAATTTTTCTAAAATTAAATGATTTAGTGTTTTATCCATTGTATCATGGCTGTGATTCTCTTATTTTAATTGTTTAATTTTTATTATTGTCAAAACTAGATGTGTGATTAAGCATTCTTTTTAAGTTAGAAAGCTGAGAGGACGGTAAACAACCCAGAGGATACAATTTCCTCTTTTGTGAAACTCCTCGTATCACGCATGCACGCGCCTCCCTCCCTATTGGTCCGTTTGCGTGGCGTGGTCTCCTTGGCTGCTGCATTAAATGCACAGACGGCCACACCTGTCCGTTTTCCCACGCCCCTAGCCTAGCGCCTCCATCATCATGACAGCCTAGGGAAACGTCTAAAGCCTCCTCCCTTGAATAGTCACTTCAACTTCCATCCTCCTCTACTTAATCCCTCAATCTTCTCTCCTCTTCATCCTTCAACCCTCATTCAAAAATTCAGAATCCATCTTCCTTCTGCGTTTCTGTTCCAAAATCCAAACTCAAATGGCTCGCACCAAAGTATCAGCTTAACGCAAAGCTTCCACTCAAGAAAATGAATCTGTCCAAGATCATTACTCCAGCACGGAGTCTGATCATCACGAAGAAGGCAACTCTGATGCAACTACGCCTCAACAACCCCCATCCGTGTCTCATCCTCCTGAACCTTGTTCAACCATTCCCTCTCCTTCCATTAATCCTAAAAAACGCTCCACCAAACCTTCATCCTCTACAACATCCTCTACACCTAAAAGACGATCCTCCAGGATCATGTCTGGAGTTGTTTCATCCAGGAGGTCAGTGTCTCAAGACAACACTGTACACGTGATCAATTCAGATGACTCTGAGCAGACCATCTCTGCTGAGCCGATTCAACCACCACCACCTGCCAAAAACACCACAACTGTTTCCACTCCCAAAAAGCCTAAGAAACCTCTCTTCAAAAAACCTCGAGCCTCTTCATCCAAAATCTCTGTCAAATTGTTTGATTCACCTATCCTAGAAACAAATTACGTTTCTAAATGGCAACATAAATCTGTTGTAAATGGAAAAATTATTTGCCTCGCTGATTTGAAAGAGGGTGGTTTCAACATTGAAGAAATGTTTGATCAATTAGGCTGGACTTCCTTTGAACCACAATATCCACGCCTTGTTAGGGCGTTTTATGCTGCTTCGAATGGCTCACGTGGCCTTACAAGCTTCAGCATTGTTCTGAAGGGTGTCCACATGGAAATCAACCGTACCACCTTATGCCAGATTTTAGACATTCGTGATGAAGGTATTTGTTGCTTCATTGAGAATTGGTATTCTCAATGTATGGTCACCCGTAACTCCGTCCTTGCCAACACTCTGATTTCTACAACCAAACCCCATGTAGCCTCAAATCTGCTTCCTATTTGTCGTATCCTCCACAACATCTGTGTCCACTGTATTGTCCCTAGAGCTGGCAGTTTCGAGAAGGTTACTGAACTAGACCTTCTCCTCATCCACCACCTTATGTCTGGAACTCCTCTACATTTAGGCTACATCATTTTCAGCTTTATGTTGAATGCCTCAATCTTAGGAAGGTCAGCCCCTTATGGCATGGTGTTAACCAAAATCTTTAAGTTTTTCAAACTACCCTTAGATGATGAACCCTCACTCCATTTTTACAACACCATCTCAATGAAAAATGTGAAACAAATGAAGCTCACTTCGTCTGCCTCCATCACCCCACTTTCTCCAAAAAAGAGAAGAAATCGCAAATCATCATCTACCACTCCACCACATGAATCCATTACTGCTCAACTTCCTTTAGAGGATACTCCCTCCAAAACCACTCAAGAACCTGTCTTGACGATTGATCCTCCTCCATCTCCACCAAATGAATTTGTCATTCCTTCACCACCTCACTGCCCACTGTTGCCAGACCTCTCCTTACCACTTGACGAGGCACCTCCTCTTGAGGATACTGTTCCAGAAGCTCCCCTTCAACTAATGGAGGATGGAGAAGAGCTCTATTTTGATCTAAATCTAACCTATCATCAATTTTCTCCTTTGAGCCCTTCTGAGACTTTGCCTGAGGAATTTCCTCCTGATTTGCAAGAAAATGTCCTGATACCTCCTACTTCTGCTCCTCCTTCAACTCATGTTGATGCCATTGTTCCTGAACAACCCCAACCTCTACCTGAGGTTCCTGTTGGTTTTTGTTCTATTGATTCATTTTTAGCTCCAACAAAGGATCAACCTTCTAAGGACAATGTTGGGAGTTCGCAGAATAAGAGCTCCAACGTCAACAATCAGCCCAAGGACTCTTGCCCTGGCCAACAGACTAAGGAATGGAAACTCACTAAGCATATGAGGCTCCTAAAGACCATCAGGAAGGATCAACAGAAACTGATTCGACGTTTCGATCTCTTCCAGAATTCGTTTGCACAGTTTGGACTCATTCTTGAATGGGTTACCAAACATATGGTTACTACGGCTGCTCCTGATGTTCCTCTTCCTGAGCTCCCTGCCATGCCTTCATTTGCTGTTCCTGTTTCCTCCCCTTCGTCCTCCTTTGATGAGCTGTCCTCTTCAGAGTAGCATTTTCACTCTTATTTTTTTTTTGCTGCTGCCACAATTCAGGGGGAGAATGATTATGATATTTTGATGCTATTGCTGCCATGTTATGATGTTTTGATTAAGTTGATGTTTAAGTTGATGTCTTATTAATGTTTTGCTGTTTTGAAAAGACTATGTTTATGCCATTATAATATTATTGGTTTTATCTTACATTATCATTTTAGTCTTTCTTTATTATCTAAGATTAACATTGCTAGCATACATTCAGGGGGAGTAATATTTTTTTAGCACTTAAAATTTTAAAAATAAATTACTCACTTGATTCAGGGGGAGCATAAACATTTAACATCATCATATTTAAAAATCATAATCTAAAGAATTTTGTCATCATCAAAAAGGGGGAGATTGTTGAGACAAAATCTCTCAAATGATTTTAATGATAACAAAATTGTTTAAAGATTATGATTGTGGTTTATGACTAATTTGTGCTTTTGAGTGAATTATTATAAGAAAACAGGTTAATTCATTAAGTGTTCGAGCTGGAGGATGGGACAGAACCTTGAGAGGATGGGTCTTCAAGTTGAAATTTTCCATCCTCGCGGGAATAACGTTTTTAATTCATCAAAAGAGGTCAAACCAGCATGAATAAATAATTATATAAAGCTTTTGATCAAAAGAAATTACAAGGCTAGCTGTACAAGGTACGAGGATGGCTTATAGCTTGAGTTTTCAAGAAGTCACATGTTGCAAACTACTTTCCTATGTGCAAAGGGTAATGGGCAGCCCTATATATCATTCTTGGATGATTGGAAAAATAAAGCAAAGTCAATATATAGAAAGGCAACTGCAAACAAACTCAAAATAGAAGTCACAAGTCTTGAAAAATGAGAAAAGAAAAAGGCTACACAAGACCAAGGTCCAATGCTAGGCTGAGGATGGACTGCATAGGTCCAATGACAGCTGATGGCATTTTCGTAAATATGATGAAAGACCATGGATTGATTTGAATTGATTCCAAACGGTCACAAAAGCTTGTCTCATGGAAAGAACATCACAAGACCTCTATAAAAGGCAACAAGCTATCCATCATTCAACACACAACAATATTGCAGAAAAAGATCAAGAATCTTAAAGTTAATCATAAGCAATATTCATCCTCTCTTCATACTTTCTACATCCATACACTAGATCTTTGAAATATCTTTTTAGAAAGTGTTTAAGTTGAGAGAAAAGAAATCATACTCATATCACTCTGTAATTTTCAAGTAAGGTGTACTTGAAAATATTTGAAACTTGTAAGGAACAAGGTTGTAAGCTTGGTGAAGCTTAACAAAACACAAAGTGTAATCATCCTCTGCAAGAGGCTGATCTGATTGATCTTTAGTGAAATCTCACAAGGTTGTGAGGACTGGACGTAGCCATCTTTGGGTGAACCAGTATAAAAGTTGTGTGTCTATCTCCTTACATTTTCCTTGCATTTATTCTGTTCTCACTTAAAAATAGTTTGAAAATCAATTTTCCAGTTCGTATCCTCTCAGAGAGGACAAAAACTCAAAAACTCTTAAAACTATTTTTAAAGCCAAAATCCCTATTCAACCCCCCTTCTAGTGATATTTAGCTCCATCATTGTTGTTCCATTTCTGCATATAAAATTCTCAATCTATAGTAAGTTGATTGGACCAAAGCAGTGATTTGGAGATTACGTGTACTCTTGAGCATTGCGTTGATTAACTCGGCAATGTTTGTTGTCATTTGTCCCCATCTTCGACCTTGAGAATACGCCATAGTCCATTGTTCTGAGGGATATTATCGACCCATCTTAAAGCCTTTGGATTTGCCATCCTGATTTCATTGTGGTAATATTTGAATGATGGCTCATTTAATGTATATTCTGTTATAAATGAGGTTAAACTTATCAAGTATTATAAAGTGATAAGTGGAAAATATACTAAGAATAATTAGATCATTACCCATACAAACAAGTCTTTTTTGAAGTTTCTTGTCCTTGAACTCTCTCATGAAATTTTGTGCAATGTGTCGGATGCAGTACACGTGTGTTGACGGAGGATCATGTCAACCATTATTTGGATTATTATAAGCACTTTTAATGGATTCGTGTCTATTAGAAATCAAACAAATGTTGACTTGAGGTATGCCGTACCTTCTTCGATTTTTCAAAAAAAAAACTCCAAGCACCCTCTATCACACCTTCCACAAGTGCATAAGCAATGAGAATTATATTTTTGTTCCCATCCTATTCAATGGCTAGCAACAGAGTCCCCTTATGCTTTCCGTTCAATCAAGTTCCATCCACTGAGACAAATGATTTACAAAATTTGAACCTAGAGATGCACAAAGGGAAAGCCCAGAATAGTCATTTGAAAATTTTTGAACCCTGTAACCGAGTATTATCATAATATGCAGGTGATACTTTCATTTCCACAATAGTTCCTGGGAGAAATTTTTGCATAGCCAACAACCACCTTGGAATGTCATTGTAAGACTTCTCCCAGTTCCCATAAATTGTTTTGATAGTTTTGTTCTTTGCCATCCATGCCTTTCTATAGGTGATTGTGTAGTTGTACTATTCCCGAATATGTGCAATGATCACCTTCACTTTAATTGATGGGTCAGCTTTCAAAAAAGACTTTATGCTTTCACATATGATGTTAGAGTCAAGTTTGTTATGATCTTGTGACATAGAGGAATTACCATAATTTTGGGGCCCTTTCAAACGATCAATCACCTATTGCTTACTTTTTTGGCTTAGTGAATCCCTGCATTTGAACAAGCTTTGTGGATTCACACATTTAATTACATACCTGTATTGATTAGATTGCACTACACAATAATTGAGTGAGTGTTTTATGTGGTAATGCTTAATTGTAAGTTGACAATCTGGTTTGCTATTAAGCTTCATTCCAATCTCAAGAGATGCATCTAATTGAGGTGGTTCATTAGAAGGCATATCAAATTCGGAGAATTGGTCAGCATAATCCAAGTTTAGGTTACACATATGAAATGATGGATTGCATGTCGTTGATATTACATGTGGTTCTGGCTCTAGGTCGTCGCCATCGTCCTCTTCCTCCTCGTCAAAGTATATTTCTTCTTCATTCTCCTCACTTATTTCTTCTTGATCAAAATCGGTCACATCACCTAGTGGAATATACGGTTCAGGTTGAGATGGTTCAAGTTCAAATGTTTCGACTTGGTCAAAGTATGGTTCGGGTTGATATGGTTTAGGTTGGTAAGATTCATAATTTTGAAAAGAATGAGTGCGTTGTGTTTGAAAATTATATTCAGGGTGAGGTATGGTTGACCAACATCTAATAATGGATGACCATCCTCAAACGTGACATATAACTCGATAGAGTCAAGTTGCGGCCATTGTTTATGAACATCAAACATGAGTTCAACATCTTCATCGTCTTCAACATTTAACAGTTCACAATGAACTAGACTTTCGCCAAAGGAGACAGGGTGTCGAAAAATTATATTAGACACCCTTTTATTATTTTCAAATTTCAACTTTTCTTTAATTTTTTTTCTTTAAGTAAGTAAGGTTGCATCCATAATGAATTCAAATACCTTTTTTTTTCTTTTGAAATATTTACCAATATCTTTTCTTTCACATATTTCTCCAATGTAATAAATCAGGAAAACTACATTTTTTGGTGCCATTAATATGATTTAACAAATCAGATGAAATGTAAGAAAATAATAGAAGATAATTATACACATGCAACAAGCTATGCATGCACACACTTCCTTTTCAGGAAGCTTTGGCAAATCGCCTTTCCAAAGGGCGATTTCATTTTACCAGCTTTGGCAAATCGCCATTCCAAAAGGAGATCTTGTGATAGATTCTCTCGAAGTCGCCATTCAAAAAGGCGACTTTGATGCCTTTTTGGAAAATCGTCATTCCAAAAGGCGATTTAGTGATGAAATCAAAACTTATTCCCTGCACATTGAGAACTCGCAAAATACTTACAAAACGTGATGGAATCAAAACATATTCCTCTCCGTCCAGAAATTGTCCATTTTCAAAGTGGTCTACTCTTCATGTGTGAAGCCATGCATGCATCCTTTTGGCCATCGAAGTCCTTAATTGAACGATTATGGATTTGTTAAATAGGGCCAAATGAATTTTATGTTACGTTTGTTCGTTCGACAAATGAAATTTTATTACTTCTTTGACCACGAACTCAACCATAATTGAAACTCTATAAATAGGCCAAGTTTATGATCATTCTCCCCACACCAAAATTTCACTCTTCCACTCTTTAAATATACATATTTCTTCTTTGCTCTTAGTCACAATTTTATTGTCATCTAAATGGCTTTGTTATGGAATGATGATAGTCACAATTTTATTGTCATCTAAATGGCTTCGGGAACACTTTATAGAGAATTATGCGCATCTGAACCTGGTGTTATGTCGATCGGTGGATGTTCACATCTACTTCAAACTTGGGCATGGTACCATATTAATTAATTCACTAACATTCAAATTTATTTTCATAGATATAATGGAAAGGGTATGAAATTTGACAATACACCTCGTTATCATACCGCTGGATATCAATCAAAAATTGATCGCATGAGCGTTAACGACGTAATATATTAAAACATTAATTTATTTCTATTATTTTATTTCTTCTTATGCATACATTACTAACAAACCTCTTATATATCATTTTCTCTAGAGGCCCTACCTACATCTAACATATGATAATCCAGAAGACAATTGGCTATGGAATGCATCTACATGTTTGATTTGTTTCTACATAATAGAAATGCATCAAACAAATAGAGTGAAACTACACTTTGAACTACCGCAAGAAATTTCACATCCACCGAGGAACATAAAACAATATCATAAGGTAGATTTGCATAAACAAGTTGACTATAGTTAGACATTATTCTACGAAAAGGAGAACAAAGAGTGAAATGAACAAGAGAATCATATTCTTCATGGCCAGCCTCTAGATGTTGAATTTAAACCAAGGTATGAATACATGGTTTGGTTTTGCAAAAATTTCAAACGATTTATTTCTGTAGAAAACCAATTGGTTGATCCTCGTGTCAATCCACCAGAATCTCACTACAATCTACCCAACATTTTTTCCAGGAAGCAATGCCCAACACAACACAACAAAATCAATATTATATACCAACACCACGTGACACTCAACCGCCTCCTCATACTTATTCTCACACACCACATCAATCTTACGGGTTCACGTTAGGAGAACAATTTAATTTTGACAACCAACAACCACAACAAGAAGACAACCGCCAACTATCCTTTGCATCAGGCGAAGAGGAATTATTGTATAATACGTTCAATACTCGTTATAATACACCTGAGTCAACAAAGCTTTTAGATTCCAAGCTTTGGGAATGCATATACTCCATTAAATCAAATATCCAACTGGACTCAAGGTGGAAGTAGTTCTTCTGTAACACTTCCCCCTTGACATCCTTAAGAGCAAGAAGAAGAAAAAACTCGTGATGTACCAAGGCGTAGCAAAATCTTGTACGTGTGAGAAAACTTCGACAATGTGCTACTGGAGGCCACCTTCGACCTTAATTTTTTCATAATTTTTGAAAAATTTGTGATGTTATTTTTTATGAATGATATATATATATATATATATATATATATATATATATATATATTGTTAATTTAAAAAAAATTGAAAGAAAAAAAATTCCTTTAAGAAAGTCGTTCTTGCAAACTCAAGATTCCTTAAAAAAGTCGTCATTTGCAAATGTGAATTATAACTAAGAAAAAAAGGGATATTTTGGTATATAGTTTTCAAAAATGAATAGTTTGATAGTTTTTTTTTCAAAATTGGGTTATTGAAAAATAAAAAACCTAAAAATCGATCAATTTAATTAAAATTTAAATCAACACATGCTTATCATTTTCCACACATGTATATCATTTTCCACAACTTTATATATGACAAAAGTTAACATGTAATTTAAGGGCAAATGTTAATCATTGAAATATAGAAATTAACATGTAACTTAAGGGTCTGTTTGAACACTTTTGCATTTTAGTTTTTAAAAATTGTTTTTATAAATTTGATTTTTAAAATTGTTTTAAAGAATAGAGTTAAAGAAAAAGCTTGTTAGAGAGACGTGTTTTTAAAAACAGTTTTAGAGATGAGAAAAAGAGAAAACTTATCTGATAATCTAATTTTTTAAAACAGATTTTAAATCACGAATTAAAAAAAAACTATTTGGTAATACAATTTTCAAAATTTGTTTTTCTTATACTAAATAATAGATAATAAATAATAAAAGTAAAAAGATAGAAAAATTCAACTAATAACATTTAAATACAAGTAAAATATTTTAGTATAATTAATAAATATATTTGTATGAAAAGATTTTACTAAACACTTGTCCATTATTGTTCACTTTCTTAATTTTTAATAAAATAAGACTAATTGAAAGTGAGTAGAGTTTCAAATCCAATTATAATATAAAAATATATTATTTGATCACTATTTTTAAAATACAATTGAAGAAAAAGGTATAAAAAAATTAAACACAGATATTATCCACCAAGAACATAAAAATTAGGTTTAAATATGTCTTTGATCCTTGCAAATATATCATTTTTTAATTTTAGTTCCTGTAAATTTTTGTTTGGATTTAGTCCTTGTAAAATCAGAGGCGATCGAGTTTGGTCCCTAATATCAAATCAACATTATAAAAAAAGAGCGCCGGGACACGTGGCCCTATAAATGCACACCAACACATCATCTTTTATGATATATTAAAAATTAAAATGTTTTATATTATTAATTAATAAATTTATTAATTATCATTTAATAATTAGTGTTATTTTATAAAAAAAAAATATGAATAAAAATTAATAGTGGAGTTTAGGGGTTTTTGGAAAACCCGTCTTTTTCTGTGTCACGGCGGTTGCCAGCTCTTTTTTTTGTAACTTTTGATTTCATAATTGTCTCTGATTTTACAGAGACTAAATTCAAACAAAAAAACTTAGGAGGACTAAAATCAAAAAGTGATATATTTGTAGGAACCAAAGACATATTTAAACCTAAAAATTAAGTCGAACCAAAACAAGTATTTAGGAAATATCCACCAACATTGTATATACTAAAATCTAAAAGATAGCAATTTGTGCAACTAATTGTGATGATTTACCCACATCTTATCTCTAATACGATTCCTATTCATTGTCGTTTCAATCGCACCTTCATCAAATAACCTAATTAAGTTGTTATCGTTGGAGCTTGTTCCTTCTATGCTTGGACCTTCATCCACCCTCCCAAGTTCCACATATCCATTGCTTCCCATATGTTGAATAATTCATCTGGTAAATTCCACTTACGTATGTAGTTATGAATAGTACAACAAGCTATCACTATAAGTCTTTGTCTGGAGGGTTTATAAGGAGGCATCAACTTCAAAATAGGAAATCTAATTTTCAACACCCCAAAACAACGCTCAACTGTAATCCGTAGAGATGAGTGTCTATAGTTAAATAACTCTTCGGGACTCCTAGGTTGTCTACCTTGGCCTCTATATTCTTGAGCATAATATCTTTCACCCATATAAAAAGGAAGCAAACCTCTACTACATGGATACCCAGAATCAACGAGATAAACGAACATTAATAAAAAAAAATATGTTAGCTCTACTAGTTAAATTCATCGGCATATTTTAATTTTATTATGATATTACGGTTTACCTCTAGGTGGCCAAGGAAATCATGCATTTGGATTTGTAATTGCATCCAAAAATACTTTTGAATCATGTGCACTTCCTTCCCACCCAGAATATACATATGTAAACATCATGTTGACATCACAAGCACACATGACATTTTGCGTGATTGTTGCCTTCCTACCTCTACATGAAATTTGTTTCTCTGCGGGAACTCATGCACTTATATGTGTACCATCTATTACACCTATGTAATTCTATAAATCATAACACAAACAAATAGAATCAAAACAAAATAATATAGATAAGTGAACCGAACTCAAATAGCTTTGATAATATGATATGCATACCTTGAACCAAGGATAATATTTTGCATTATTTTTAATTCTTTCAGGAAACTCTATGGACTCTTGTTTTATGAGTTCTTTTCCTTATTGACACACTGCCCTTAATACTTCCATGAAATTGCATGAGATTGTTTCTGTGGAATGCTGAAAGCAGTTTGAAGCGACTTTATGACGAACATTATGACCAATTATGAATAAAAAAGTGACAACCTTTTCTTCAACAAGTACATCTCTTGAGTCACTTAGTTATAGAATTCAACCTAGTAGTCATTGAGTTCCATGTTCTAGCACGAAATACACCATTTGACATATTTCCTTTTGTAACTTCATCAACCATAATATAAATGAAAGCTTTAGTTACAAAGTCGGGCCAAAGCTTTGATTCAAGACTGTCAACATTAGTTAACATCTATAAAAAAAATAAGCAAACTCATGATCATAAAAAAGAAATGTTCAACTATAAAACAAAAAGGTTAAAGAATAAAACAAAAAATTGCAATTGATTCATAAAAAGAAATGTGACAGAATAAACACTAGTAATATTCCCCATTAGTATTTCAAGAGCACTATATGAAAATGAAGAACCTAATAAGAAAAACCAAAGAACAATTGAGAAACACACAAGCCATACATGCATAGCATACACAATTCAGTCACTCAATCAATTAGTTGATAAAAAAATTTCATAATCTACAACTTTCTATATTAAGATAATGGATAAGAACCAAGCAAACTCATGATCCCAACTTTTCTTGACCAATTTTTCACTTGGTAAGTAGCTAGGTTACCTGTGCAGCAGAGGCAAGCGCAACAACGGACACATCGTGTATGGCGGAAGAAGAGGAAGTCGTAAGGAATTGCGAATGAAAGCTTGAATTTTTCATGCTTTTTCGAATTCTCCAATCTGTTTAGTAAACTATATGTATCCAAAGTTATTTAAGATTCTTTTATTGTACAACTTATTTATTTTTTTAGGATCCTATAAGATAAACAAGAAACTTCAGGACACTATGTTCCACAACTTTCTGAGCTCATTTTGGATAATAATCACAATCCTACCAAGGAAGATTACATTAACTTCAAAGAGATCATAGTATAATTAAATTGAAAATCAATAATAAAAGTCCTAAAGAAACAAATTTAAACCAATGTTAATTTGACACAATGAGATGTGTTGACCAAATTGGAAATGCACTATTGGACGATGAAACATATCAAAAGGGTATGATAGAGTATGAATGGGACCATGCTGTGATATCTGATGGTGTATATCATAACATCACAACCATATGCAACTTCAATATTTCAATTCAAAGTGAAACAAATGAATGCGATACAGAACTTAACAAGTACTTTGATGTGTATAAGATTTTAGACATGTATAGTTTGTACACTCCCATGTGTTTCAGCAATAACAGCAACACTAGAAGGGAAGACCTTGTCGTCAGAGGCTAATCCCCTTATTCTTTTTTCAAATTTGTGAGTTTCCATCAACTTAACTATGAAAACGATTCAATCTTATATTTTGTTCTTTAGAAATTAAAGATAGTATTTGTAATTTTGAATATATTGTGCAAAAAGTCCAATAGTATCATCTTTTAGTTCAATTCATAGCATCATGTGACTTTTCATGAATAATCATAGCTTCAATTGTTTCTACTTGAATTAAAATATAACAAAGGCAACTGAGTCTCATGTAATTACAACGCTAAAATTAAATTGAAAACAGGAAAGAAGGCGGCGACGGGTATTTGCAACCGCCGTTGCTGCCGCCTTATTTCATGGTTACAAATTGTTTGTAAGCATATATCGTAACAAGAATTCATACTCTTCATTCAAACAAGAATTAAAGAGAAAAATGAAACAAAAAAAACACATAAACAAAATATGATATTGTAAACACAAAATTTATACTCATTGATCTCATATATATGCTAATATTAATTACAAATCGTTGAAAAATTATGATGATATTAATAGAAGATTGTTGAAAATAATGATGCTATTAATGAGAGCTAGTGTTGGTGTGAATTAAAAAATAAGGAAGTCTCACATAGGAGAGATAGCACACACTAGTAGCGTTTATAAGGTGGAGGTATGGAACTTGGGGTGTGCCCCAAGGGGTACCCCAATTTTGTGAAGGGGGAATGACGCATGCAAAATTGGGCTAAGTGGTGTATTATTTTTTAGTATACAATTAAAAAAAGGAAAAAAAATTATTATTTTATTTTTTTAAAATATTAAATGCATGCGTTTTTTATCTCATTGATACGTTGATTACGTAATTGCCCTCCACCAAGTCAACATTCAACATCTGATCCATTTTTTCTTCTTCAATTCGTGCATCTGTGTCCCCGGTGAAACTATAATCTTTGGACTCACGCATCTATTACGACCCGGTAAAAAATCTAGGGAAGTTTGGATCGCACGTTTCTGTAGTCAAAAAGTTTGGAGCGCACGTTCTGATGGATTGCTTGGTTTTCTCTAATCCAGTTGCAGATTTTCTCTATAAATATAGGGTTCTCCTCAGTTGGAAAAGTACACCAAAAGCTCTTCGAATATGAGGCTTTTCTCTACTTCTCCCCCTCTCTTTCTCACTTCTTCTCTTTCTTTCGAGTGATCGTAGTACCATATTACGAGTGGCAGTCATCTGACTGCCATATTGAGGGTGTAATTCTAGAATGGTTTTCTACGATGCAGTAGAACTCCGATACAGTGTATATGGGCTGTTTTATCCTGGGGACTTCGTGGTTGATAGTCAGCCTTGCACAATTTGGGCAGTGCCGCGAAACGTCTTAAAGAGTGCGACCTAGTCCGCGACTCAACCCAATAAAACAACACAAATAGATCATGATTCAGAACACAAAGGAAACCAAGGAAATCAACAAACGAAACCATCTTAATTTGAAAAATAAAATTCAATTTAAAACCCAAATTCAAAAAAACCATATGCGTAGGAACGGAAAAGAAAAACTAACCAAATAAATTATCAGAGAGAGAATGGAGAACACAACAATGGTCAAGAAGAGGGAATGAGGTGGATGAACTTGATCGAATCGCGAGCTAGAGTTGGAGCCGCAATCTAGGGTTCCTCATTTTGGCAGAATGATGCAACGACTCCATCGTGTTTCCGTGTTCAGTTGTTTTAGTGAGAGAATGAGCAATTTTTGTTATTTTATAAGTTGAACATAATTACAATTATGCTATTAATGAAAAGTATCTTTTCCGTGTTTTTCCTTTTTAAAATTTAAAATTGAAAAATGAGAAGTAAAACACTATTAACATGTTTTGCTTTTTTAGTTTTAAAAAGTATAATTTTACAAAACAGTTTTTAAAAATAAGTAATCTAAACAAATTTTTTAGTTTTAAAATTTTTAAAAACTAAAATAGAGTTTTTGATATTAGAATCAAACAAGTCGATCCAATCTTTAAATTTGTGTTTTTATCTCTTTAAAAATTCAAACATTATATTTTTTAATAATTTATTTTTTACTTTTGATATTTTTAGCATGACCCTTGAGATAATTACTATATCAAGAGTTGGAGTATTTACAATGAAATTCTTTGTTGTCTATTTAAACAGATCTCACACATATATATTTCTCATTTTATAAGTGTTTAATTATAGTAAATCTCACAAATAACTCTACGTTATTACATTTTTTTTTTAAAATCATTTATTTTAACACAGTTTATCAATGAAATGTACTAAAAAAAGAAATAGTGCACTTCTACGTACAATCATGTGACTATTACTATAACTTGGTTTATCATACAAGAGAACAAGATAAAATTTCTAAAACATCGAACAAGAAAATAACAAATACATTTGTGTTATTTATATCAAAATATAAATAACAAGGTGATGGTTCATTTACTCTAAAAGTAATATTTGCTTCACTTACTCCATTTAATAATTTTTTTTTTGTACACATTAAATTTCATCGACACAATTGTAAAATATTTTTATATTATTTTAAGAATTATGCATATTAAAAATTACAAAAATCAGCTATATGTAGTTATATGATCTCATAGTCAATATTTTATTTTATTTTAGAAAGTATATCATACGTTTAATTAAATTTATTTGAGAAAATTTTGACTTAAATATTTGATTCGTCCCTGTAAGTTTGTATCTTATTTTCGTCTATATAAGTTTTTGTTTTCAATTTAAACCATGTAAGTTTAATTTAGTTTTAAAATCATCATTGTTATTAGTTGTTGTTAAAAAAACTTATGTGATAAAGAGAAGAGTGACGTGATAGAAAAATAAATTAAATAATTAAAAAAATAAAATTAAGTAATTAAATAGATTAAAAAAATAAAATAAAAAGTTAAAAGTGTTATTGCATCACCGTTACTCTCTGTCCATCATTAAAATCATGTTTTGTCAAAAAAAAAAATCCTCATTAAATAATATAGTCCGAAATAGGCATGGCAAGATGCGGGTTTTACCCCCGCATCTCCGCACTGATTAGTTGGGGAAAATCCACGTTCGTTTCTTATCGGATTTGAAATTTAAGTCTTGTTCTCCATCCGCAACGATATTCAGATTTCTCCGACCGCACCCATTCATATATATAAAATAATAAATTTAAAAGTTATATTAATTATAATTAATATAATAAAATTATTATTATTATACAATAATAAAATAAAAAATATTAAAATTACATTTTTCAATAGAGAAAAGATTATAATTTTTAATATTTAAAAAATATTAAATATATTAAATATGTATATGCATATAAAATTTAAAAATGACAATAATATTATAAGCGGAACGAAAGTGAATATGTTGAAAAGTCTTTCTCATTATTCAGAACAGTGGAGCTTTCGATCAAGATGTTCTGAACACCCTCAAATTCGACCTTGTCCCCCAATTTTAATTTCGGATAAAACTGCATCCGCACCTAATCAAAATAGATTTCTCATATCAAAATTGAAATGAAATTTCCAAACAGATTTCCGTAGGTGCATATTTTATTATCATCCTTAATCCAAAAATGTACACAAATGACAACTCCAACTGCTCTATATAAACAAAACAACTGTACCATAACCAAACCAAATCAACTCATCAACATACCAAAAATTTAGTCAACCATGGCATCTTCACAACCTTCTTCCACCACCACCAATGAAGAACTCCCACTAAAACCAATCCCCGGCGCCTACGGCCTCCCCTTCATCGGTCCGATCTTCGACCGCCACGACTATTTCTACAACCAAGGAAGAGACAAATTCTTCTCAACAAGAATCAAAAAATACAATTCAACAATCTTCAAAACCAACATGCCACCGGGTCCTTTAATTTCCTCCAACCCAAGAGTCATAGCACTCTTAGACGCATCGTCTTTTCCAATTCTCTTCGACAATAAAAAAGTTGAAAAATACAACGTTCTCGACGGCACTTTCATGCCCTCGACAAAATTCACGGGCGGACACCGTGTGTGTGCTTACCTTGATACAACCGAACCAAAGCACGCTGTTATTAAAAATTTCTTTATTAATGCTCTTTTATTGAGAAAAAACACTTTTGTCCCTCTTTTTAGGAGTATACTTTCTGATGTTTTTAGTGAGATTGAAGATGGACTTCGTGGGAAAAGTGGAAAAGCTGATTTTAACTCTAATATGAGTGTGGCTTCGTTTAATTTCATGTTTAGGTTGTTTTGTGATAATAAGGATCCTTTGGACACTAAACTTGGTTCGGAGGGTCCTAAAATGTTTGACACGTGGCTACTATTTCAACTTGCTCCACTTGCAACTTTAGGTCCTCCTAAGATTTTCAGTTACCTTGAAGATCTCTTGCTCCGTACTGTTCCCTTTCCGGCTTGTTTGGCAAGGTGAGCTTTAGAGCATTTTGCTTTTGCTTTTAAAATTGATTTTAACGTATTTTAGTGTTATCGAAGAAAATTAATTTTGTAGTAGGAATTAAAACTATTTTGTTTTTGAATCAATGAAAAAAAAAATATTATTAACAATTATTCATTACACAAGGTGTGCCATTAATATCAAAGAAATACGGTTAAAGTTTACTGTAAAAGACACTCACACGGTAGTGTTACAAAAAACAACTAAAAGAGTTAAAAGATACATTAAATTATCTAATATTAACAGGTAAGTGGATTCAAACTCCAATGATAAAAATCATCAGAAAAATCGATCACCTTTGATCTAATAAAAGACCAAGACAATAATTTGACCAATTTGAGAATCCAATAGTAAATTATTTTCCTTTGACGAAAAACTAAATTATTCCTATGTTTTCAAATAGATCAACATGTTTGACGAAAAACTAAATTATTCCTATTTTTCCAAATAGATCAAAACTAATTTTAGAGGTATGAAATTGATTTTGACATGTTTTAGTGCTATCAAGTAAAATTAATTTATAACTTTTGAATCTGAATGTTATTTTTACATTAAAATTTATTCTTCAATTCATTTTTACATTAATATATTTAAATATAAATCACTTTAAATTCAACTTATTTTTAATTAAAATCAATTTTAATACAGTAGAAAGAAGAAATACACACTAAGTGATTTTGCAACCATAATTTTACAAAATATAGCATTTTTAAGAAAAATAATCTGTTTCTTTTGACTTGATTTTCTTTAAATATTTAATTTTTCAACTGAATTAATATTCTTTTCACTAAAGCGTTTTAATTATATTACCTCTCTTTTTTATAGTACACAATAAATATTGTGTTAAAAAATAAATTAATCATTGTGAAGGATAAACTTATAAAAATATATCATGGATAACATATTTAAATTTAGTATTTTTATCAAACATTTTAAATTTGCATGATTTAGTTAAATAATAATTGTAAAGACATTTAATATATTTAATATATTAGGATATTAATTTTAACTAAAAATATTCTTCTTTCTCTATATTCACGTAAACAAAAGAATAAAGACGAGGACAAAGGTAGGTAGTATATTGTAGTACTGTTTTGTGATTTTTCTTAGTATAATACTACGGAGCTTTTTTCTTGCTGAAAGGACTACAAATCCTTTATGAGACCGAAAATATTATGGGTTTTTATAAAGTAGATGGACTTTTATATGAAAAGCCAACCATCATCTTTTTCTGTGTTAAAAGATTTGTTCTTTTTCGGAAAAAAATTTTAAATACGTTAATTTGCATGTTTTTATGATGTGAATTACAATTATGTGATTAAACGATAAAATCAACGTTTTTATTAACTATCAATATAAAATCGCTACAAATAAAAAGATGCATTGTTTTTTTTATGGTTATCCAAGTTCTTGTAAAGTTGTTAGTGAGGCTAATATCCATACATCTACCTTATAAACACTACTAGTGTGTGATATCCCTTCTACATGAGACTTCCTTATTTTTTCAATTCACGAGAATATTAGCTCTCTCGTTAATATTATCATTGTTTCCAACAATCTTTTATTAATATCATCATCTTCCAACAATTACCTTCAAACTTTGATATAGATATATATAGTATATGGATGAACTAAAGGACACTTAAGTAGTATTATGAATCAGGTCCTGAATTTAAACTTGAAAAATCAACATATCTACTAAATTTTTATGCATTTTAAAAAGTCACACGATTTTTTGTTTTAATCTTAATTCGAGAAATGGTTGAGCAGATCCTCTTACAAGAAGCTGTACGAGGCATTTTCTTGTTCAGCAACAACAATTCTAAACGAAGCTGAGAAAGCTGGATTGAAGAGAAACGAAGCTTGCCACAATCTGGTTTTCACAGCGGGATTCAACGCATACGGAGGATTAAAGAATCAATTTCCAATACTCTTGAAATGGGTTGGATTATCAGGCGAAGAGTTACACAAAGAACTCGCGAATGAGATAAGAAGCGTAGTGAAGAAAGAAGGTGGGGTAACAATTCAGTCGTTGGAAAACATGTCGTTAACAAAATCAGTTGTTTATGAAGCAATGAGGATTGAACCTGTTGTGCCTTATCAATATGCAAAAGCAAGGGAGGATTTGATTGTCAAGAGTCATGATGCAACTTTTCAAATTAAAAAGGGTGAAATGATATTTGGGTACCAACCTTTTGCTACTAAGGATCCTATGATTTTCGATGATGCTGAGGTTTTTGTTGCTAAAAGGTTTGTTGGGGAGGGTGAGAAGTTGTTGAAGTATGTTTTATGGTCAAATGGGAAAGAAACGGATGAGTCTTCTGTTGATAATAAACAATGTCCTGGGAAGAATCTTGTTGTGCTTTTGTGTAGACTCTTTTTGGTTGAGTTTTTCTTGCGATATGATACCTTTGTTGTTGAAACTAAGAATGATGCTTTTGGTGCTTCTGTTACTATTACTTCCCTCACCAAGGCTTCTAGTGTCTGATTTTTTTTTAATTGTACTTAGTGTCCATGTAATTTTTTATCTTTATTTTGATGTTATGTTTGTTTTTTATGGTTGTAAATATTTATATTGATGATATAAATTTAAAATTAATAGAATTGAAATTTAAAATTCTCTTAATTTTTTTAATAAATTTATTTAATTTTTAAAGGATTTTGATTGCAATAATTATAAGAATATAATTCTCAATCAACTTTTAGAAAAATAATAGAACTAGAGAGAATTCGAGAGAAATACATATTAGAGTTTTTGAAATTAAATATGAAGTTCTCTTAATTTAGATCTTGAAATTACACGAAAAATTTATTATTTTATTATTTATTTAATTGATAACAAAATTTATAATAAATTTTTAAAAATTTCTAATTAGAAATGATTAAGATGAAACCAAAAATAGTTTAACATTTTGGGTTTAGGAACATAAAACAAAAATAATAGTTAAAGAAACAATCTAATATTTTCCAAAAATTTAAATGATGTGTTTTGTCGATATGAAATATAGTCGGCATTTGAATTTGGTGTAGGATATTTGTTGTTTTTTACACTCTCAAAGAGATTGTGTCATACGAGGAAGCATAGTATTATAAAACGGAGGAACTTTCAAATGAGAATGCAAGTTGTTTTTTTTATTTAATATTGACGCATTGATTGAGTGTAAGTTTAGGTGTGTTGTGCCATGGAAATTGATTCCCTATTGTTGAACAAAAACATAAAGGAGTAACATGTTGATTTCAACTATTTATTTTTCTAATTTAATTTACATTCATTTTCTCTTTCATTCAAAACATTAATTGGATAAATAAAATAGAAAGATGCACATAGTGGCATAACTAGACAAAATGAAGTATTAAAAAGATATTTTATTGAGGGTACAATCTCAAATTATGCATATTGAGAAAACTCTTGCAATATTTTTAACACAATAATTGAAGTAAGAGGCAAAATCAAATACAATGATAAAACCAAAATAGACTAAGCTCTTTATGGTAAACTCCATCTACCCCAATTCCACCTTCATATTGTCTCTTCATCAGTTCAGTTTAGTTTGCTTGTCGTAAAAATAAATTACAAAAATTAAACAAAATCAAACCAATTATTTTTTATTAGTTTATATATTTTATCTTTCAAAAATCAAACCAACCCAAATATTTACATCCTTAATTATGTCATACAAAATTACTATCTATCCATTCTCGCTATTCTATTAAGCAAAATGATCACATCAATAAAGAATTTTTTGTTTTTACATGATTTTTGAAACAATTGTTTTAGTCCACTCCTCCAATCCCTATTCTTATTTTAGCCTTAAAAATATGATTAATGACAATAATTCAATTCAAAGTTTAAGAGAGAGATAAATAAAATTAGATTATAACTCTTTTAAACAATGGTCGAACGCAATTACTCGTGATAAATTTAATCTTAACAAAAAAAACACGTTAAACACTCAATTATTCTTATTTTATATAAAAATAAACACTTGATTCTAACCACTCAATCTTCCAACTTTATTTATAAACTATGAAACGTACTCCATTTAATCTAATTAAACTAAGGTGTGATGTGTATTTCACTATTTATAATCCACTCCTCGTGAAACATACATTCCATAAAATATATATATTTCTTGATGCATGAAATAAAGTACTATATACTTTTAGATACCCTACTGCATCGAATGAAACATTGTCTGGTACCAAATGGGATATTCATTATTAAATCGTACTTCAGTAAATAAAAAATAAAAAAATTATTGAATCGTGCTTATCGTCTGCCCACCCTAGCCGTCTCCTCTTGTAATTGCACGTTATGTCTTCGTTCCACTATGATTTTTTAATCAAAAACTGTTCAAATTTTAAAATCCGGTCATTTTTATTTACGTATTTTAAAAATAATATTCTTTATTCTTTAATTTTTGTTCAAGTTTAAAAGTATTTTCGTTGAGTTAAATAAATTAGATTGTAATTATTTGTTATTTTTTATAAAGGAGGTATCGGTTTCAATGTTGTTGTTGTATTGAAAGAGGTTTTTGTTCAAAATTTTGAATTTTTGCATAATGGGTTTGATTTTGAAATTGAAGATTGATGTTGAACTTTGGATCAAGAATAAGAACATGATGAACAAAGTTTTGTAACTTTAAAATAATATTAATTGTTTTAAATTCAAGTGAATTAAAATAATCATAATTGATATCTTATAATTAAAAAGACATGATTACGTAAGTATTAATCGAGTTGTGTGATAATAACTTTGATTTATTTATGCATTTTCAATTTTAATGGAGGACATTTAATTTCGATGTATATGACTTAGACTAAGTAAATATGTGAAAAAGTTATACTAGTAAGTGATTTGGTAGTGTTAGTTTGGATTAAGGTTTGTTGCATAGAAACTTAATAGGATTGATATATTATAGATTACTCCCTCTCAGGGAAGGATGAGAATAGGTCAAACCGACCGACAGGCACCTACGGCCTAGTCTACGTCAGACTCAGGTCATACCAGATTTTTTTCTTAAACAAATAAGGCCAAAGCTTCTAAAAGAGTCTATTTAGTTAAAAAGGTCAGGCTACAGACCATATAATAAGTCTTTTAAATCTATTAGGCCGGCCTATTTAATTAAATATAAAATAATATTTTTTTACTACTATAATTATTATATTAAATTTTGATATTTTTTGTAATATATTCAACTTTTAGTAATTTACGCATTTAACCTCATTTAGTTTTTGACATATTTAAATGTATTATTATAAAATATAATTTAAGTATAATGTAAATAAAGTCATATTCTTCAAAATGTGATGTTAAATATCAAAA
This sequence comes from Cicer yamashitae, assembly GCA_037974755.1. Taxonomy (NCBI): domain Eukaryota; kingdom Viridiplantae; phylum Streptophyta; class Magnoliopsida; order Fabales; family Fabaceae; genus Cicer; species Cicer yamashitae. Next base: position 43,059,814 of record JBBPBQ010020324.1, on the reverse strand, counting down.
TAGAACTTAATTTCATTGACATATTAATTCGTTAATCTATTTAAAGATATATTTGATTACTTATTCAAAAATGTTAAAATGAAATAGACTTTTAAGTAGGCTAACAGGTCATACCAGACTTCTATCAAGGTCAGACTCAGGCCTAAAAATGCAAGGGAAAATTAGTTTTTGTACCCCCTCAATTTGGGTTGTACCCCCACAATTTGTCAAAAACTCAAAATTTCCCCTTTATTTTAATACAATAAATGGTAAAAAAAAATTACTCTAAAATCTCACCCCTCAACCAAATTTCCGGTATGTCATTATTTTCCCCTAAAAATTCGGTACACAATTTATAATTACCGAAAATTTCAAAACTGAGAAATTTCCGATTAACAAATTGTACTACAGGAAATTTCCCCAACAATATATACCGGAAATTTCAAAATTTTGAAATTTCCAGTAGTTTGTTTTCAGGAAATTTCAAATTTCCGGACACAACTCCCGGAAATTTCAAAATCAAATTTCCGGTATTAACTCATAACTACCGGAAATGTCAAATTTCTGGTATTAAAATTAATTAAATTATTTAAAAAATAAAAATACTAATAATAAATTAAAATAAAATACATTAATAAATTATAGATTAATTTTATATTTTAATTACTATTATTATAATTAATAATTATAGTTATAATTAAAAATGATTATAATTAAAATAATTAAATTATATTATAAATTTTAATAATATTATTAATATTAATAATAATAAAAAGAAAATTATATTAATAAAATAAAATAAAAATACATTAAATTAAATTGAAAAAAGAAGATGCGGTTGACTAAATGTGCCTAAACAACTAACGTGTTATATTATTTTAACAACTCTCTCCTAAACAACTAATGTGTTGCTATTTTATCTGCAAAATATTAGGAATACGTTATTTGTTTTGGCATAGTCGACCGTTTCAAGTTTGATGTATTTTATTTGATTTTATTATTATTATAATTATTAATTTTTATTTATTATATTTATCTGCATAGCAGAAGACAATTGTTAAAATAATTAAAACTTATCTACAAAATAGGAGAGAGTTGTTAAAATAATATAACACGTTAGTTGTTTAGGCACATTTAGTCAACCGCATCTTGTTTCTTCAATTTAATTTAATGTATTTTTATTTTATTTTATTAATATAATTTTCTTTTTATTATTATTAATATTAATAATATTATAAAAGTTTATAATATAATTTAATCATTTTAATTATAATCATTTTTAATTATAACTATAATTATTAATTATAATAATAGTAATTAAAATATAAAATTAATTTATAATTTATTAATGTATTTTATTTTAATTTATTATTAGTATTTTTATTTTTTAAATAATTTAATTAATTTTAATACCGGAAATTTGAAATTTCCGGGACTTATGAGTTAATACCGGAAATTTCATTTTGAAATTTCCGGGAGTTGTGTCTGGAAATTTGAAATTTCCGGTATTGAAAACAAACTACCGGAAATTTCAAAATTTTGAAATTTCCGGTATATTTGTTGGGGAAAATTTCCGGTACTACAAATTTGTTAACCGGAAATTTCCCAGTTTTGAAATTTCCGGTAGTTATAAATTGTGTACCGGATTTTTAGGGGAACATAATTATATACCGGAAATTTGGTTGAGGGGTGAGATTTTAGAGTAATTTTTTTTTTACCATTTATTGAATGAAAATAAAGGGGTAATTTTGGGTTTTTGATAAATTGTGGGGTACAACCCAAATTGTGGGGGTACAAAAACTAATTTTCCATGCAAGGATAAGGCCTTGAATTTTTGACTAACTAGACTCAAGCTTAGCAAAGTCTAGTTCGGCCCAACCTATTTCCACACCTACTCCCTCCCTCCATTCCATGATATATGTCGTATTTGAATATTTTACACAAATTAAAAAAAGAAAATAAATAAATAAAAGAGAATGATGATTTTACTTAATTAATATTTTTTAACCATTGGTAGATTCTTCTTATCATAAACAAAATGTAAAAAATATTAATTTGGGAGTAATACGTATAATATTAATTAGAGGACATTAAAGGTAATTAATAGTGTATTAAAAATTGAAAAATAAAAATTATTTTAGAACAATTATTTTTGAAACTGTGACAATTATTATAACAAAAGGAGAGCATATATTAGAGTTACAGTTTTTTGCATATTAATAGGATTTAGATGTTATAGATCGATTACAGATTTGTTTCACATTTTTTTTAGTTGGTGGTCAATTAATACATGTATCCTATTAAATAATGCATCATTTGATATCACAATGTCACTCTTTGTAATTCACACATGCATTAATTGTATTTTGAGAATTTGCATAGCCACACAAATTTGGTCAAAATAAGGGGGCAATTAATGCAAAGTGATTTAACAGTGTTCGCTTGAATTAAGTTTTGTTGCATTAAATCTTAATAGGATTAATATAGACTTAATTAAACATGACAATGAGGTACTACGAGATTAGATTTCTTACCCGTTTTCATTTCTTATCGAGTGTGAAATTTAAGTTTTCATTCCTGCCTACGATGGAGTTCAAGTTTTCCCACCGTACCCGCACCATTCATATATATATATATATATATATATATATATATATATATATATATATAATAAATTTTAAAGTCATATTTATTATAATTAATATAATAAAATAATTATTATTATACGGCAATTAAATTAAAATTATATTTTCTATAAAGAGAAGGTACATATATATAGAATTTAAAAATAACAATAATAATATTAGAGGTGCAGGATCAGGTAGATATCAACACCCTCAAACCAGTCCTCTCAACTGAGTTTTAATTTCGGGGAAAGCCCGCATCCACACCCAATCAAAATGAGTTTTCCCCATCCAAATCAAGACGAGTTCGGGTAGATACCCGCGAGTGCGAATTGTGTTTTCATCTCTAGACTTAATTGTAGTTTTGGTCTCTCTATTTTTACCAACTCATGAAATTGGTCCCTCTATTTTAAAAGTCAACAATTTTGGTCTCTCTCTCAAATTTTTGAACTAAAAAATGACGATTTAATGTATTTTAAATGATGTGTCGTACGATTTCATGATATAAAATTATCTAGATGCATTAATTATTCATATGTCATTAATTAAATTACAAAAATGAAAAAGTTTTTGAAGTTAAAAGTTAAGTTTTTAGAGGGTTTTATTGCGATTTCGTAGGTGTTCATCATTTTACATTATTGTACTATATGCCACATTAATTAAATCATGTCACATTGTCATTTTTTTAGTTAAGAAATTAGAATAAAAGACAAAAACTGTCGAATTTTAAAATAAATGGACCAATTTTATTAATTGATAAAAAAAAAAAATTCATCCCCTGATTGGTAGATTTCTAGACCCGTTATTGAAACTAATACTCCTAAATGAGGCAGCTCATGTAGTTTCTATATTTTCATTGATATTTAAACATTATTATAAATAAATACTGTGACCTTCTTTTAATATATAAAGAGAAAGAAATGAATGGGATGGAAAATATTGGTCTACATAAACTAACTCAATTATTTTGAAGTAAAAATTTTATTTTTTAAGTTTTTCGAACACTCTAGTTCAATCTTATGACTTCTCTTCTAAATTAGAGAAGACAACAACCACATAAATCATCTAAGGATATATCTAGTGATGAAAAAAATGTACCAGGAATAACAACTAATTTATTAATATTTGTTTATAAAAAATAAAAAAAAATAAAACTGTCTGAGCTCTAAAGTTAAGTTTGAGTGATGATTTTTTGCATTTAAGTGAGAGAGCTTGGTTTTTTTGCTACTATGATAGAATTTAAGATTAATTGTAGTTTTGGCAACTATTGTTTTATTCATGATTGTCGGTCTCTCAATCTTAAAATTGTTTGACTTTTTTCACTTGTGTATTTTGCAGTTGAATTTCGATGAATTGATAAATAAATTATTTATGTCATGATTCAATTGATGACATAAAATTAATTTATTAAGAGAGATAGATTCTAACAATAATTTTTTTGTAATCCCCTTACAATAGATTCATTCCTTTTGTAATATAGATTAATGTATATTTTTGTTTCTTATAAAATTACAATATTTTGTTTTTGATTTTTGTAAAAAAAATATTTTCGAATGATTTTATGCATGCATGTTTACAATATTATAAAAAAAAAATATTTACAAAAAGTAATTTAAAATTAACTTTTATGTCTATATTTTCGTTATTTTTTTCTTAAAATTTTAAATTTTAAAAAATTTATATTCAATTTATCACAAATTAAAAAAAAAATTATTATAGAAAAACTTTTTATAATATTTTATATAAATTTATAAAAAATCATTAAAAACTAAAAATTAAATAGCAATTAAACATTTTCTTGCAAAGACAAAAATGATTTACCGGATAATTATGTATGCCCAAAATTCAGTGTTGTGGGGGATTGATAATTTGATACCCAGTCCTCATCATGCTTGGTGTCTGAAGACTGAAGTGTTGGAATCATCACCTAATTGTAAGAGTATATAATTTTGGTGTATAAATATCCAATCATTATCACATATTTTAGAAATGGGTGCATTTATAGTTTATATGCTCAAATTTATAAAATATAGGAGCATTAGCTCTGACCAAATCCGGCCTAAAGGTAAAGCAATCAAAGCAAATGTTTTATGCCTCAGAAAAAATTATTTAATAAAAAGTTCTTCGATGAAAGAGTTTGAGTTCAAATCTAGCCTTAAGAATCTAATGTTAAATTTCTTAACAAAGAATTTTGCCGCCTATTATAATACCCGACTCGAGGGATAATACCCGATTCACACCGAAAATAATACACAATCAATTAAAAAAAAAATTAGATAGGGAAGCTCTCACCATAAATTTTCATTAAAAAAATTATTCTAAAATGTATTAAAAAAATTTCAAATAAAATCTACTAATTTTTTTGGTACAAAGGTACAAAATAATTTTTACTAAAATATTATTATAAATTTATCAATTTTACTATCTACACTCCATTCAATTAAAGCTGCAACTACACGATATCCACAATTACCATCGTTGCCGACGTCAATGTCATCTATGAATTTATGAATTTCAATCGCCAACTAATCCTTGAAGGAAATAACTCTAGGTTGTTGAACCTTACTGAAAAATGGTCAACGTATAAGTTTTTGACTCATGATCTAGGTTGTTGCACTTTACTGACAGATGTTGTAGTGCTACATGCATTTGCCACTACATCGAATAGTTGCATTCACATACTCCTACCAACGGTTGGTTGATTTTTCTCTTTTTGATACCTTTTTTCTTTTTTAGGTGTACCATTTGTTTTAACCTTATCAACAAGTGGGCACATCGACGTAGTTGATGGGTAAACAATCTCGCACAATGTACTCTAAGTGCAATTTTTTCAGTTACATCAAGTGCATCAAAATTTTTTACTTAGACATTTATTTCATGTTTCACAGATAACTCTGAAGCTTTACACGATCCATCATCATCAAAATTTAATTTACTCCACCAAAAATGAATAACATAATGTGATGTGGTATCATACTATACCTGATTATTTCACATGCACAAGACATACCATGTGTTGTCCTAATAGTGCAATGACATTTAGACTTATCAATACTCACATACTTCACGCAATCACACTCAACAACAATGTGATCTATTGTATTTTTAGAAACAACACCAAGCAAATGGACATACAATCTGTTACTGTGTCGATGCACCTTTTAGATGATGCTCTTTTCAAATGATGTTATTATCTTAGTGTGTTGTAATAAAATCATGCTAAAAATAGTTTCCCAAACACTACATATATCCCATACTATCTTGTAATATCCTTTTGAAACTATAATGTACAGACATTACCCTTTGTGTTGTCGTGTTGCCAAAGCGCATAACCTTAAAAAATTGAACAATCACTACAAATTCCTTCAAACATAACTAACTTCATGTAATACTGAGCCTCATCAACAGTGTAAATGAGATTCTCTCATGCCTCAATTACATGCACCTGTTTTTTTTTTTTGAAACACAGTCATCTTGTACTTGGTTTTGATGTTCTTACATACATGAAACAAACACAATAAATTGACCGCTTTTGAAAAAATATATTGAACTGCGTTCATCAAAGCAATATTTATATCAATAACAATGACTTGAACTTCACCAAAAGTAATCCATTCTTTCAACATTTGTAGTGTCCACACGAAGTTATCAGCACGCTTAGACTGTAGATATGTAAATCCCACACAAGTCATTTTAGTAGAAGTAACACTAATAATCTTAAGTAGTGACATTAGATACCTGCAACTCGTGATAACATGTGGATGAACCCAAAATATGTCCCTCAACTCATTTGAACCATTTATCTTTCTATATCAACACACCTATTTATCGTGTTCCATCTATGTCATTAGATTTTGCATTTCAATTCTATTACCTCTAAATGATGAACGACATGTTTGACGTGCATTGTAAATTTATTTGATTGTCATTAAACTTTCAACATTATGATCATTTAATGTCATCGATATGTTTCTTGATTTGACCATGTTCTTTGTCGTATCACCAAATACATATTTCTCTTCATGAGACAATCGGCCTCAGAAAGAATAACCAATCAATTTTTTGGCCAACTCGTTGTTATGGAGACTACATGCTACATGCAAATACCACACTTCACCAACACATGATGGTGTGTCTCTCAATCTAAATGAACATTCACATTTTTTAGTCCAAGTACTCATCACAGGTTTATGATTCTTCCAAGGTCTATATTTGCCACTTCTTTCACAACCAATAATTACTTTTGTCTTTGTTCATGGTTGTGTTGTGGCGGTTTCAAATCTAAAGATTACAACAACAATTCCATTTTCCCTTCCAATATTTCTAGCCCATATCAATAAATCATCTCGTGTATCAAACATCATGCCAATGGTAAATACATCAGTCAAATCCACCATACCAAGTTCAACACTATCATTCATTGCATTGTCAATTTCGAGTTCAACACCGTCATCCATTGCGTCAAAATCCGGTTCCAACTCTTCATACATTTTGTCAAATTCAGGTTCCAAACTTCCATATATTTCGTCACCATTGTCTTCCCTTTGGTCCATTTATCTACATCCAATAGGAACATATAAAAAATTAAGAAATATTGCTTACGTAAACTAAGTTCACGCATGTTACATTTACTAAATTCACTCAAAATACATGAACTCATTTCACGTATGTGTACATATTCACAAATCACTTACACGTATGTGTACATATTCACAAATCACTTACGTATTTTTCCGAATAACTATAAAATTTCACATGTACCTGAACTAAGTTTACTTACGTTCACGTGAACTATAATTACGTAGTGCCTGCAACTTCTTAAATTACAGGTCATACGTAAACTTAGTTAACATATGTTTACGTGAATTGTATTTGTGTAGCACTTATAAATTCTTAAATTAAATAGTATACGTGAACACAAAATACGTAAAAATACGTGATTTAAGTTTACGTACAATGTATTATTTACATCGTACATAAACTCATATTACGTAAAATTCCCTTTACAACGTACCTGAAATAATAATGGGTATTTTAATTTTACGAAAATTTAGCAATTCAGGGGAGTAGGTGTAGGTAGCAAAAGCTCTGATTTTTTGTCGCCTTGGCTGTTGCTGAACTGAAGTTTCGGAATCTCCATCTTCCAATTCATCACTTCCATTGCTACTATGTATGTTCTAACAATCTATTTCTCTTTAATTTCATTCCTTTGATATTCTCTTCAATTTATACATTTTAGTTTATAACTTATGAAGTGAGTGCAATCCAGCCTATAGATAACCTTTAGTGTGGCCTGACTCTCAATAAAAGCACCAATTAAGGATCAACTTTACCGACCTCCACGTTTCTATAAAATCACACATAAGTAGAGTTCAATCTAAAAGACTAGTTCCTCAGATAGAAGAGCCTCGTGACTTAACCATCACATTGAACTATCTTATCGGTGAATATAAGCCATACTCAACACACATCAATTTTAGTCCAAGTTTACTTTAGCTTTCCATTTTGTGTAGGTTTGGTGTTTCTGTCTAGAATAAAGTTGCTAGAGACTGTTTTGCACACGAGAAAGTTTTTCTATGTCATTGATATCTTGGGACTTGAATACCATGCTTCTGTGACTTACACATGTGATTTCCCTATAGTCTGTATTGTATAAATGTGAAGTGAAATATTATTGGAATACTTTTGGCTTCAATACAATTTTGAAATAATCTTATCAATTATACTGACAAGAATGACATTCAGAATTGCAGTTTTAACATATGACTACTACTGCTACTATATTTATAGATTGTCACTTTAGTCAATACAGTCCAATGTACATGAAACCAAATGGATTTTGCATCAAATGTCCACTTGACTTATGGCTCATGCCTTTTTTCCTTTTGCTTCCTTGTATAGTTGATCAATTTGATCCTGCAAAGATAATGGCAAATAGTCACATTAATTAATTAATTTGATAAAAACTTTATAACATAAAGTGCAATAAAAATTATGAAATATTGATTGAAGCAAACCTTGTAGTATTTGAGTAATTGAGGTCTCTTCAATTTGAATGTTGGAGTTACTAGATCTCTCTCAATGTCAAAGGGAATTGGTTCCAGATAAATAGCTTTTAGCAGCTCAAATCCTCTAAGCTGAGAGAGTTTCATTCATGTCAGATTTAGCTAGCACATTAAATATACATCAATCATACTACTAAAAATTAGCAGCATAGGATAAGGAAATTATGTATACATACTTGGAGTTTCTGACCAGTGCTTTTGAGCTCATCCAAAATGAATTTTCTTGCCTTTAGATTTTCACATAAAGATTTAAAATCACCAGTCAAATTGTTCTCTACTGCCCAATCCTCAATGGCCTTTTTGTCAGGGACCACCACAGCCACTAAGAATGACTCAAAACTGTTTCCATATACCCAAATCTAAACACACAAAAATATTTTTATTCATTATTGAATTATATGAATTCAGTATGTTACGTAACTGAATTGATGTTTTGTAAATGATTTTTCCTTAAAAACATAGAGTTTGTTTACTTCTCTAATTTTACAGACTGTTCTTTAATTGATGCAGAATCTTACTGTTGTTATAAGAGGGCATTGCAAATACTTGCTTTCAATATTCTCTACAGCAATGTATTCTCCTTGAGACAATTTAAATATATTCTTTTTCCTATCAATAATTTTCATGGCTCCATTTGGTTGCCACTCTCCAATATCACCTGCAATGATATCCAAATCTTATCTAAACATATTGCATTTAGAGATAATAATGTGACAACTTGTATAGAAACTAGAAAGAAAATATGAAGAGATTTTCATAAAAGCTCTCAATATACCTGTATGAAACCAACCATCAACCATAACCTCTTGAGTAAGATCTTTTCGCTTGTGATAGCCCGAGAACAATGAATTTCCTCTCAGACAAATTTCGCCGCGGGGTTCACTGGAAAGTGCATCATATCCCATCTCAGGTACAGATTCAAGCCTGGCCTCAATGGTTGTCATGGGAACTCCAACTGTTCCCATCATAGAAAACACATCGCCGATCGCTGTAAAACACCCGGCACAACTTTCAGTAAGACCTGTCACACAAAAAAATGATAATAGATTAAAATGTAGCCTTCATAAAACTCTGATAAAGTTCTGTAATTGAGTCATCATTAAAATATTGTTCTTAGCAGAAGATTCATATATACTATACCATATCCTTGTGATAATGTGGAACCACTAGTGACTCTCAAACACTCCTCCACATGTATAGGCAAAGGAGCGGCTCCTGATAACAGTATACGAACGCGTCCGCCTAGTGCTTGTTTTGTCTACCAACAAAACCAATAAATTTTAGTTTTGAAACCGAACATTGCGCAAAAGTAACTCGCAAAGATAAGTAGTTTACCTTATCAAACACAAGCCTATCAAACAAAGGTGCTGCTTTGTGTTGTGGAATACCCTTCTCCAGATAACTTAACTTGCTGTTATTTGATTCTGGATTAGTTCACACAAAAATATATAATAACAAAAAAAAAACACTCAAAAAGAGTTTTGTGTTAAACATACTAGTTGTATGCATATTGAAACAATGCACTTTGCAGTGATCCAGCAGATGAAACTTTGCTTTTGATACCTTAATGTGTAAAGCATATAGTTAGCGCTTATTTAGTTACACAAGTATAAGGAATTATTTTAATATGGTAACTATAAAACAAATATGGTCTTATTTACCGGCACAAATACGGTCAAAAACTCTAGGAACACCACAAAATATAGTTGGTTTTAGTGTCTGAACATCTTCAATCAAGAACCTGATATCCTGCAAGAATTAAAGAGAAAATTTTGTAAGAAGCATTAAGAGTTGAAACAGAATATTGGAAAGAATGAAATGGAAACTGTTCTTGCATAAGCGAATCGAAGCCTTACGCCTTGCCAAAATCCTATGGAGGAACCTTTGGAGATGCAATAGGTCTCCATTATTTGGTCATATACATGAGCAAGAGGAAGAAAAGAGAAGTACACATCGTCTTCTGCTGCCTAAAAATATTACAATGTTGCATGTTTCCTGTTAGAACTATATAGTTTCACAAATATTGAAAACTCAACTTTATTGTTCACTCATTGTATAAATCTTGGATATGAGTGTGGACAAACTTTTCCTTTAGTAGTTATAGAGAAGAAAAAGTTTAAATGATCATACATTAACCATAATGTTCTAACTAATAATTAATCACATAATTTGAAATCAATTTTTGCATCCCAACTTTTCAGAAGCCCTCTCAGTCTATAAATACCTTTAAACTTAATTAGAAACTAAATTATCGGAAAAAACTCAAGTCCTAAATTGAAAATAGATATGACATAAACCAGAGTATATAACAAGTGACACTTTTGACCTTACAAGCTAATTTTATAAGAGAACTTCTTTTCTCACCCCTCATGCACTTTGGAAGTACACACAATTTTTCCCTCTTCGAAAATATACTTCTGAAAACATGTGTGGTTTTTTAGAAGCGTAGGAGGGAAAAATAAATTCTCTTTTGTAATGATGAGTTGGACTTAATATATAAATCTAATATGATATTAAAATCTATTCATTCCGGCCACCTACCAAATTATGCATGCACCAAACCAGATAATACTAACGTGAAGGGACCAATTAGAAAAAACTCAAGTCCTATATTGAAAATAGAGACACCCCTTACCTTACAAGTCAATTTTGTAAGTTGGTTTTGTAAGAATGAGTTAAATTTAAAATATAAAAACCTAATATAAATACTTATTTCAAGTGGAATCTCAAAAAAGAATGATATGAAATCTCTGAAATTTAAAAAATATTGTTATCTTACCACTCTGTCTGTTAACATAAGTATTTGGTCAACAGACAACACTTCACACATGAAAGCCTCATTCTTAATAATGACACCTTTGGGTTCTCCAGTTGTTCCACTTGTGTACATTATTGTGCATATGTCAGTCTTCTTTTTTGGTGGTAGCTCCCAATCCAAACTTCCCTGAAGAAAGAAATAAAATCTTATACTACCTCCATCCCTGTATAAGACATCGTTGACTGAATCACTAGAATTAAGAAAGTTGGTTATAGTATTATTTTTGTTGACAATTTGAATTGTTTTACTAGTTTACCCTTGACGAGAGAGAGTTAGCTTATGTTTTTATTGTAGTATCTATTACATATTGCAGGAAATTATATAACACAATTAGGGGTATGTTAGGAAAACAATAATTAATGCAGTTGAAAAATTAAAAAGAGTTTTATATTCAGGGACGAAGGTAAATATCATTATAAATAAATATTTTTGAGAATGTTAATCAAAATTGTCCATGCTCCTAATTTGAATTGAAAACAAGATTTAACATGTTACCAACTGAAGAAACTCTCCCCAGGAGAAGCAAGATGTGCCAAATTCCTCAGCTTCTTTCTTTTGTGCTGCTGAAACATTTCCAAAGCTCACAATAGCTACAACATTAATTTACATAGGTTAGTCAGCATCAAATGTAATACAAAAAAACCTTAATCATTAATAAGAGTAAATAAGACAGCAATGCTTGACCTACTTTTAAGATTTGAAGAACACTGATCAAGACATGACAAAATCTGTGGAAACAAAAGTTAGTTTAGGAAGGAAAAAACGACAGATGCATAGTTCTATCTCAGAAGATTTAACAGTAGAACAGTTAAATGTGTTTGACATTCCATCTTGGAAAAGTCAAAATGTTGAACTTAAAGAACTAGAACATACTGATGGAATCTTATTTTCTTGTACAAATGCAATTGAAACTTCAGCATGGTTTATGATAAACTCCACAGCATTAGGACCTGTTAAACATAACACAAGATAAAGTCATGATAACTATGCTCTTGTTTGGCCCACAAGCTCTTCAAGGGATGTGTTTGAAATGATACAAATAAAGCACATTAACTTTGTCTGCTTAAACAACTTAATTAAGCGCTTATAGCATAAACGTTTATCGTGTAAATGCTAATGTATAAGTTATTTTTATAATAAAAGATAAATTAAAGCTAAACCATTTTTATATAAGTTAGAAGCTGCTTTCACAAGCTAACATTGAGAGCTTATGGAAATAAGTTGAAAACAACTTATGGACATTTCATAAGTTGTTTCCATAAACTCTCCCAAATAATCACACAAGTGCATATGTTAGTAGAAAACATACCAAGAGTGTCATATAATGGAACATATGTTACTGCAGAGCTATTGCAAGCCTGCAAAATAGCAAAATTGAATCAGGTGAAATCTTATTACAATAATTATCAAAGACAATTAATTTACAATAAGAATGATGATACAATTACAGAAAAAAAGTACTATACCTCCATTGCAATGATCCATTCAGGACAGTTGGCCCCATATATGCCACACTGATCTCCCTATTAACATAAAACCATTATTAGTCAGGTGATTCCAGACACAATTGATTTTGACATGTTTAGGTGATGTCAGCTGGAATTAAAATTGATTCTAACGTAAAGCTAAGACTAGTAGTTTTTGCCTCCAATATGATTTTTACACTCAAATTTATTGTTCAATTCACTTTTACATTAATGTATCTAAACGTAAATCACTTTGCATTTAACTCACTTTTAACTAAAATCAATTCATTCAAAATCAATACTTATCACGGCAGAACCAAACACACAAAATTGAGAAATGCTGAAAACTCACAGGATTGACACCACAGCTCTTCATGGCAGAACCCATTTGAATGGCAGCATCATAGACCTCTTTATATGTGAGCCATGAATAGGGTCCAACCTGAAAATTGTTTTCAGAATTTAACAGGAAAAAAGGAAACAATATTTTGGACTCTTGACACTATAACATAGAATTCATGGAAATGAAATACATTGAAGATGAAGTTGGTACCTTAGAATCAAGTTTTTGTCGCTTTCCAAGCATTGGATTGTTGGGGTTCCTCTTAGCAGAATCACTGTCAAATACAAGTATGTTTTCATGCTTTTTCATTGTGATAAATTTAGAAATTCAAATGAACATATCAAAATGATAAAGCCTCATAGAACATGGATAATAACTGTGAATCAAAAACTATAATTTAAGTAACATCATCATATTAACACAGTTGGCAACAATTAATGAATTTATTGGTTAACTATCGCCGAGATTGTCATCTATTAGTATTTCTATGAACAAAATTGACAACCAGAAGACACATTTGATGATTAACTAACAGAAGGCATACTTGAAAACCAAACTAACAAGTCAAAACCGCCTGACATATTTAAGGATCCAAATGGCCGTTTATTTGAGTAAATTATGCATTATAGATTTTCTATGTTGTTCACTAACTCAATGAAACACTTGAGCTACATGCAGGATAATTACTTAGCACCCGCATTTCAGATTAAAGTTGTGTTTGATATTTAAAATATATTGATGTCAAACACCAACAGGAAACCAACACATGTCGGCTATATTCAATAACTTATGTTTTCTCAAATTATTATCGGTATCCATGTATCAGTGTTATGTGTTGGTGTTTCATGCATAACAAACAAGTAAAACAAATTGGATAGTAACCTGAAGAAATCCCATGGGGACTCTAAACCAGAAGGCAACTCCAACAAACCATCTTTGGCATAAATGCACCTATAAACAGGACCTACAGATGGCAGCATTCCATCAGATGTAGCAGACCTTCCTTCCTCAACCTTGACAGTGTAAACCTCTGACATTCTGAAACTAAAACTGAAATTGAATATGTCTAAGAAAAGTTTATGTTTCAGAACTGTGAATTGCAGGGAATGATTCAGATTCAAGTGACAAGTGGGGTTATATCTTTGTAATAATAATCATAAAGGGTAGTTGAGTTGAGATAGAGTAGTAATAAATTCTACTAATTAAGACTACTTTTGGTGTGGCATGATTTTAATAACAGTTTTTGCAGCTCTGTTTTAATACTACTACACTTTTTCAGCTATTTGTGTTTTTTTGTGTTTGCATGTTTTTTTTTCATAAACTCTCAACCTCCTTTAATAAGCATTTATAGTTGCTGTGAAAGTTTGGTGAAGCTGCTAAGCTACTACCTTTTTCTTTATCTTAACAGACAAAATCAGAAAAAAGATGACAAACATCAAAGTCAATAAACTTTGGTTTTACTTTTATTATTATTATATTATATTTATATTTAAAGAAAATTTTTGAGAAATCCTTATAGTTCAACAATATCTGTTGGCTGTTTACACACTAAATAAATAAAAAGAGAAATATTTTGAATTTAAACATATATTCTAATAAATCAAATATTCTTACTATTACCATCTAAGTTATTCATATGAAACATAATACGAATTTTATAAATATAATGGCAGTGTATATTTTTAAGTATTGAACATAGAATTATTATTAATTTTTTGACGAGACATGAACATATTATTTCTCTTAGCTTCAATGCATGCCTATTGATGACCAAATTGCAGACAGTTAAGCCACTTGGCTGGCCAATAATGCATCCTTAAATTTTGCATTATATCATGCATGCTAGCTAGTAATCTTGCTTTATTTTATTTTCTTGAGAAAAAATCTTAGCCAATGCCCGGCATAATATTTTCATTTTGTATACACCTGTTTGAGAATATAAGCAATAATATTGTGTCTGATCTAGTTACATTTTCTTTCTTTTATATTTGCGTTCTAACACTCTAGACGTTGTAACATGTATATATTTGTACTTTTTGTCTCTACTATTTTTCACCATGTCTTCTCAATTTTGTAATTTTGGAAAAGTAAAATTGCAATGTGAAGTAACTTTTCAGTCAAAATAATTTTTAACTTCAAAATAAATTGTCTAATAGATTACACATTAAAATACTAATTTAATGTGTACCAAAAAAATACTACTAATTTAATTATTATGATTTTAGTAGTAGAATTATCAATATTAAAACACTAATAATATTCCTTTTGCTGATTTAACTATTTAATTGATCAATTTTTTTACAAGTTGTTGAGAATGGATTGGAAAAAATTAATTAATGAAAATATCAAAATAAGCCAGATAATTAATGAAAATAAAATGATTTTCTAGTTAAGATGGGGTAGAAAATATTTGGGGGCATGAAGTTGCGAATTGGTGCAACAAAACTCATTATTAGGTGCATTACAATTGCGTCTTTACAATATTATGTTTATAATGAATTAAATTCATTAACTTAAGAGACCATAGTCTACTAGATGGTTGAACCAATTAATACTACTTCAAGCTATGCTAACAAGCTTTCTTAATTGTATGGTGGATTAGTGATAGAAACATATTCTCGATATTAGTGGAGCAAAATGACTATAACTATGTCAAAACTTAGGTAGAAGCAACAAAGACATTTTCAGGATACTTTATAAAGAGAGAAAGCGATATAGATAAAATTAGTAGCAAATTGAAAAGATAGTATAATACTACTCTCTCTATCACATATATGAAGAAAATTAGGAAGTGAATTATTGCATTTATTTATTTTTATATATTTTTTTACACTATCAATTAATTATAATAGTTAGATCATTAATAATGTTTAATTTTTACCGTAATTATTTATAAAATCATGTACATAATTAGTCATGATTTACCGATTATCTAAAAAATTTACATTGTTGGTGCATGAAAATTAAACTATTTATTTTATTTTGTGTATAATGCTCCTATCTTAATGTTTTTATTTCAAATATACTTCCTATTAATTTTATGCTCCAATGGTATATTTTAAGGTATTAAATGTTAAAAAAATTATCTTAGAATTTGCATATTCAACTATTTAAAATTTTAAAAATTGTTTCTTTTTAAAAATTATGTTTGGAATTCTTAATAAGCTTTTTGAGGATACATGTTAACCTGACTCTAATTTAAAAGACTATTTTGTTTAGGGACAAAATTGTGTCCAAATAATGCTTCTACTTAATTTACGTACGGCGCGTGGGACTGCAAATGAATACATCAATTTTTTTTTGTCACATATATGTTTAATTTTGATAAATTAGGGGACATGGGTTGAATTATTTGAATTTATGTTTACTTTTTCAAATTTATGGTAACAATTTATCATATGTTTATAAAAGAAAAATAAACAATTCAATTTATTTTCATAAGTACTTTAGGATAGTTTATAAAACCATTTTGTAGCTACTTCTTTTGGGAAAAAAAAGATATTTAAAAAATTAATGTATTTAGTAATAATTTTTGGTCAGATATATCATTTTTTTAGATATCATTTTTATTTCTATTTTATCTCAGAAGGAGTACACCGATACAAAAAAGACACTAAAATCGATTGGTACAAAGACAACTTAAACATGTGGTGTTAAAAAGGTTTATAAGGAGTCGTTTAAGCCAATTTTGTTAGTAGAGACTAAAGTAGCAATATCAATCACAAGGAAGGAAATTTGAATTGTGATCTCTTTCCGAGATTTTAATTCCTATTTTTACTTTTTAAATTAACTCAAGATCAATCTTAGTTACACAAAAAAATCCAGAACGTTCTTGATTAGTTAAAAACAAATGGAACAGAATATTTCTATGTGATCAGTAATAGTGAGTGACAAATAATAAAGGATATGGATAAGAAAATCACACAATGATGTATCTTGGTTCACCCAAGGTGGGCTACGTCCAGTCCTCACATTTTGTGAGTTTTTCCACTAATGTGCTTCACACAAGAACGTTCTTGTTTTCACACAATCTTTCTTGATCAGTTACAAGATTCACCTTTCAATCTTGAAAGGACTTTTACAGTTAGCTTTCAGTCCAAAAAGAATTTTTACAAGGTACCTTTTAATCACTAAATTTTTTTTACAATATACTCAAACTATCTTAAGAGATAGACTTGAATTTCAAATAAAATTATGATAGAAGTTTGTAGGATCAGAATCTACTCAACACTTGTTTGAGATTGATTATCAGCAATAACTCAATAAAGAGATCCTTGAATATATATAGTAAGAGAGAGCTGGAGTTTTTGCTTGAAGAGATTTGTTTGCTCGAGTATGATTGTTTTAGTGATGAAATGATTGCACTGAAAACTCTTGCTATTGTGTTCACCTTGATGTTTCTTTTATAGGCATGGAGAAGGTTAGAAATGACTCATTATAGCCATTACTAAATTTGAAGACAAGCATTTGTTCAGAGTGATACTTAATAGACATATGCGCTATTTAATCCATAACATTCTTCTTTGTAACCAGAACATTCTTGGTTTTGTGTTGAATGAAAAATGTGGCTGAAGATTTTGCAGTTGTATGGTGTCATTTCTTTGTCTCAAAGGCATGCTGAGCTTTCTGCAAAAGATGCAACAGTAGTATCCTTTCATCCTGGTTGTCATAGCTATACTTGTTCATAGCTTATCAATCTGGAGATTGATTTGGTCATTGATCTTGATGTTGTTTTGCTTTTTGAGCCTTCAGCTTGACTTTTGGGCTTTAGTATAACTTTGAGCAGTCTTGATATTCGTTTATCTTAAGATCCTAACTGTGGGGAATGATTCATTCTACTTTTGTCCTTAAAATGAACTAACCAAAATGATCTTGATAAACCAGAATTATACTTTTATAAACTAGAATAATCTTGATTACCCAGAATGATCTTGTAATTAGTTTCCCGTTCAGTTAAAGCATGATGTTTCTTTGATTTATATCATGGTGTGATTGTTGATTGTTGTATGAATGTATTTGATCGCTTATCTTTAAATAAAATACTCAAGAACACAAGTTAAACATTAACATAGTCAGAATCACGATTGAAGTTTAATTAACTTGTTTGTTTATCTTCAAAGCACTTGATTTAGGATTTTATCTCAACAGAGACGGTCCTTGGATTCTGGAAACGAGGATGATTAGAGTCCTACACTTTTCAGAGGATTTGAAAACACATTGAAAGTTTGTCGAAGATGTGATGATTAAGGCTAATCGTAGAACAATTTAGACACAAGACAATAGGTTTGATTGATTAAAAAATTACTTGGTAATTCAATAAAAAAAAAACGTTACAATATAATTTAGCGCTTAATGGATTATAACAATGATAGAAAAACTTTATCAACATAAAATTCAAATTAATCACAATTCAAGATTCAAGATCCATAACATTTCTCTAAACAATTTTTCATTATTAACAATCTCAAGCATGAAAAAGTTCAAAACATAATTTTCACTATTACAAGTTTTTATGTCATTCAAAACAGTAAAACAATATAATTGCCTCTAAACACCGAGATTGAAATATAATGAACAAAAATCATAAATGTAAAAAACTAAGGAGAGGAAAAATCGTAACACGATTTTTATATTGTTTCCTCTACTTCGTCCTCGCATATAAAGTACATTTAGTCCTCATTCAAATGAATGAAATTTTCTTCTTTTATTAATATCGAGCATTTATAGGATCTTTCAAAAATTGTACAACAACCTCTTCTTTCCTAAATACTCAAAAACCATATTTCTTGAAACAACCATTAAGAACAAATTTGAACCACTAACTTCAAGATTAAGACAACCCGTCTAATCTTGCAAGATAGAAACCCCTAGAATAAATACCACTATAGTACTGAAAAGTCACCACTTTTTAACCTTCAACATTCAGTCAATGGATATCCCCTCAATTTCTTATGTCTGGAACAAACACTCCAACAAAGAATACCTCATCTTTGTTATTTTTCTTTCAAGAACTCAATCATACAAAATGTGAATCAGAAAGAAAAAAAATGTTTAATCTTGATTATGATTTTGAATGAATGAATGAATGATGAAGAATGACTAGCGAAAGTGTTCAACCTTAGAAATAAAGACAAGAAACGAGAGAAAGCAGTAAAGGCAAGAGACAAGAGACTAGAGACTATGTGAAAGATGTTTCAAAAATATATTTGAAAATAGAAAAAGATTAAATAGCTATAATAAAATTGTATTGACACCATGTGCCAGGTGGTGCAGTCTTTGTGTTGATTTTGTAGAATGGAAGGGAGTGAGTTTAAGTCCTATCTTCTCAACTCTCTCAAAATTCAAACGATTCCACCCATATATAATACCATGGTTCCTTACCTCGACAAGGCACAAATATCTAAATTTCAAAAATTTGTATCCATTTTTCATGATATTATGTATGGATCGAAGCGAATTCGTCGGAAAAAATTGTGTCTTTTACAACATAATCCTATAAGTGCGATTTCAAGTAAGTGTTTACATAATTATCTTATTTTATGGAGGTGTGCGAAGAAATTCACATGAAGATTTGTGCCCGCTAAGGTTTGGACCCTGTACCATCAAATGGATGAATGTGGCGCGAACCACTAAACCAAGTGGAATTATTTGTTAAAGTATGAACATTACAAATACTTAATGGTTGGGATCAAACAGCGTTACAAACTAATCAAGAGTTGTTTCTCTACACCAAGTGACGTGAATTTCTCTATAAAAAACGATACTTTGAGGGAGAAAAAATATCAGAAAATCATGATTCTATGAGCCAACTTCCTATCAAAATATGTCTAAGTCATTTCTTTTTCTCTCTAGTGCACGAAAGTAATTGAAGGAACTATTATATAAAATATCATTGATCGATATGCTTAATGTGAGTTTGTAATTCATAACAAGGATTTCAAAGTATCTTGAAGAGGATTCGCCAATGATCACGTTTGCATCCAATATACATAGATTGATGGGGAGAATAGAACTTATAGTTTAATGTGATACACAATTATATACCCATGACTCGAACGAATGGTAACTCATCCCTACCTCAGTTACTAAAAGTTTTACCACAAAAATGATTTTTTGGTCTCAACACTTGAATCCTTGCAAAATGATCAAGGAAATTCTATCATTTGAGATTACACCAAGAATCAAACACTAGAAACAGAACCTAGGGTATGAACAAGAAGATTGGAATGAAGAAAGACTTACTCAAACAATGGAAATCAACCAAAGAGGAAATGTTTTGGTTAAGAACTCAATTCTTTGGAATTTAATTGGTTTGAATGACTTATAGTGATCAAAGGGTCATGGATATATGAGTATTCTTGTTTATTTGGGAGAAAATGGGATTTTTTTGGTGTTTAGGGTTGTTGGAGCCGCAAAGGTTATATGATTTAAACACCTTAAATAGAGTGCAGATCTTAGTCATGTCGCATATGCGAGGATATCATATAGCATATACAAGCTTTCCTATAATTGTGTTCTTTCATAGCTCAACTCACACAACTAAACTTATTGTGTCGCACATGCAAGCCCAATGCAGAATCAGGTCTCGATATATTCATATAAAATTTAGATATGAATTTTAGGAATCTAATGACTTGGATTTCACTCAAAAATGAATTGGGTAGCTCAAGTTATGGCCTAAATACTAAGAAAAGGTGGAGTAGAAAATTAAACATAGGAAATTCAAAATTACAAAAAGTAAATTTAATACATAAAATAAAGAAACTCCTAAAGTCAAAACTCTTGGCATTTTACTACCTAAAAATAAATTCTAGTTGGTCAAAATTATGGACACTTGTAGAAAACTCTCCCAATAAGTTTAACACCAGTACAAAAGTATCTCGGAGCCTCCAACTGCATGCTATTGTACTTCCTCGCATTTCTCCTACTAGGATGGCTCGCGACATTATTTGCTCAAGTAACACTATATGTGACGTCATGTCAAATGTAAGAGTCATCTTCAAATAACAAACACAGAGCAAAACATGCATATATAGTTGTTATAACAAAAATATAAATAAATCATATACTTCATTTAACAATTAAAATCACAAAGCACCAAAGATACAAATCAACCAAAATGTACAAATCCTATTTGTTAGACTATATGTCAATGCATGATTACGGAATATCAACACCCTGTAGAGAAAAGGGTCCCACCATTGGACAATGTTCCACTGTTGGACGAATGTTCTTCAGAGTTTCATGTTTAGTACCCCATCGTTGAGTATTTTTCTAAATCACGTTGCTTTTTCAAGGAACTGTCGTCACGTTCTCGCAACTAGGTTCAGGCCACCAATGCATGCATGAATGTCATCACCTTAGTTAGTAACAAAATAGATCACTCAACCATAGCGTCCAAAACCATTCAACCTTGTCCTAAGCCAACCTAGTTTAGACACAAAGTCATTACCTTGAATAACCACCCGAATCAAATTACTTAATCTCATAATATCACTCATAAACATATAATTCATATAACACATATTTTGAAAATAGCACACAAACAGAACCAATACATAACATCACAGTGCATTTATATCACATCTAATTCAAGTAGGAAAGCGAATTGAGTGATGCTCTTACCATTATGAGTGTCGTTATTAAGGATCCTACGCATCAATCTTTGTTCCAAAAACGTTACACATTCACAAATTAATTTACTACTCACTTAGTGTCAAAACTCATCTATCTCTAATTCATATTCAAGGTTTGGTGTTGGCTTAAGGTTTTAAGACATACCATTTCTCTATATTTTTAAAAGATATCAATTATCTCAAATTAGCAAGCACACAAACAAGTAACAATAAAAAGAGATTTTGAGTCTATATTGCCTCATTGCAAATTCAATAAAATAAAGAAAAAATGTCATTTTTCAAATATTTCTTTTGGACCAAAATTCTAATATATCAAGCATCAAGGATCCCTAAGACTTCCTTAGTTCACTTTCAAAAATTTAACAATAAAATTTAACGACATTTCAACACAAAATCCATTTAAATTATTACAAAACAAATTAACAACTCTATCATAAAATTTTTATTTTATGAATCAACACAACATCCACACAAATGTCTCATAAAAATCATAATTTTAACCTTCTAAAAGAAATAATTATAACAATAACTTTCAGCACATTTATTATTATTAACATTAATAAGGTTTCTAAAAATTTCTTCAACAATCAAACTATCACAGCATAAAATTTTAACCAAATAAAAATTGAGTTTGTAGCCAATAACTACTTTTATTGATTAAAACACAGTCTACCTTTATAACGACTTCTACCAGATAAATATTAATTTTCGACGTAGATAAATATTTTCTCTAATCAAAATAGGTTTTTAAATCAATATCATAAGAAAAACAAGAAAACATCTGAGAAAATAAATTGCATATCACCATTTTACTATTAAACTAAAATGGATTTCTTACACAATAATAATAATAATATCAAACATCATCTTCAAAATTATCCATCACCATAAAACCATTTTATAAAAATCAGTTTTTTTTTTTATTTTTTTATTTAGTAACAACATTAACAACCTTACCATCAAAATCAATATTTTAATTTACAAACATAAATTTTGTATCAAAAATTATTGTTTCAAAATCAAAGATTTTATCAAATTGAATCAAAGAGAAAGTAAAAATATTAATAGATTATATTAATAAGTCAAGTTCAAAGATAGAAATGACATACTAAAATTTGAACGAAATTGGAGTAACTTCCTTGCACAAATATAGACCACCGAAATTGATTTTCCTTCTTTCTCTGAATGTGGCTACACTTATTTTTCTTTCCCCTTTCTTGCACACTATTTAGGATTCAATATTCCTTTTTTTTTTTTTAACCTAAAGTAGCTATTAACTAGAGACTTATACATTTTTTTTTCTTCTTGTTAACCTAACCTAATAACCAACTAGAGATTTATATGGTTTTTCTGACTAACTAACATTTGGGCGATTGACTAATCTAAAATATCTTTATTATTTTTGTTTTCTAAAAATAGTTAAATCGTGTCATTTTTATAAGTATTATAATAAATATTTTTTTCAAATACTTAACAAAATATTCAGTCAAATTAAATAAATCATGTCATACACATATATACTTTTTAAAAATAATAATTGAATAAAAAATATAATAATAACAACCACATTATAAATTATTGGAAAAATAAATAAAAATATATTTCACATATTATTAATAATACAGAAAAATATGGATCTTACATGGTGGTTCTTTTTTTTTTTTTTTTCCTTTTATTAATGTTGTTTAGTATAAGGTCTAGTTGTTGTGTTTTAAGTATGCACCCCTGTTGCTTGATGAAAACTCTCAAATAAGGTATTTTAGAACAATTTTATGTGCACAATGACTACCCCATTTTCAGTCATCATATGATTCACAATCACTTGATCTATCTAAATATTCATGAGACCACTTGTAGTCAAAATGTACATGCAGAAGTTGAAGAAATGGAGATAAAAGTAGTGAAGTCTCAATATAGAACTTTTTTCTTTAGTCTTTGGATGCGAGAAACTTTGTTTGGTTGGAATTCGTTCTAAATTTTGGTTGGAGTTTATCTCTTTCCTTAATGACCACATATTATGTAATGTTTTCTGTTATTATGAATGAAATAAATATTTACCATAAAAAAAATTAAAAATATATTGACAAAATGAAGTTTAATTAAAAGTGTGCCTGCAAACTTCAATCCAAATTCCAAACATCTATCTACTTTTGTGATTTTTCATATTTTGTATTAATAAAAAATAAAAATAAAAAGCTTAACATATTTCATGCCAATTTTTAGGGGATTCACAATATTGTAAAATGATTTCAGGAACCATTCTTCTAATAATTTTATTTAATTTTTGGTATTTCTATTATAAAAAAGAACTATTGGTATTACATTCCTTTTCATCTTTTTATAATGTGCACATATAAATTTTAATAAATAATTTGTAGCTTAACTGCTAAAGTTGGTTACTTAATTTGTAAGGCTAAAGGAAAGTTAGAGGGAATAATTTCATTCTTCACAAAAATAAAAGAGAGTTGAGTACAAATGACGCAGATCAAAACAAGTTCATAAGAGAATATCATATTCAACTTACATAAGTACAACAATTATTGCAGAAGAATTGGATCAAGTATGTATCAGAACAAATGACTCTCACTTTCTAGAAAGTTCATTATATTTGATTCTTTGGTAAAACAAAAAAAAAAAATTGATCAAAACATGAAGTGTATTTTAGTTCCAATTTTATAACAAATATAATTAATTTTATAAATATAGAATTGATTTTTATATGATTGTTCTGAAGTAAAATTAATTTTATTTATAGAATTAAGTTGATTTTGATTAAAATTAAAATTTATGATATTTATCTTTAAAATTACTTTTTAACCTAAATTTATCATTCAACTCATTCTTACTTTACATAAATATAAAATATTTTTCTTTTAATTTATTTTAGTCAAAATCAATTTATTTAAAATGAATTTTATTATCCATGAAAATAGGTAAAAGTAAGAATTATTGTTGAGATTGGTTCTCTTGACTTATTTCATAAAGAAGCAGAACATAGCATTTATAGATTCTAACCAATCATTCATCTCCCCCCACTATGAAACACACCTCTCACCATGAGACACGTTGCACTATAATGCATCTTTTTATGCTTTTTGAATTGGTGTTGATAAAGCTATACCCAAAAATTCCATAATTAGTTAACCTCATATAATTTTTTTTTTCCAACTTGTTATATACCTTATAAACATATATTATCACAAAATACCTAAGAATTTAATTTTCATAATGGATTATTAACATTCTAGATGAAGATACAAGTGGATAAGACTTAAAATTTCTATATCAAGATTGTACCTTAAAGCTAGAAGATAGAAAACTAAAAATAAAGATAAGGAATTTATTCATTCCTCCATTCTTTAAAAAATTTGAGGTGGCGTGCATGTCATGCCACATATATATCCTTAGCTTTAGAATTTAATTCTTTGCGTCAATTAATTAATACACAGTAAACCGTAAATTCATATTAATTTTTATTTGAAAATCTGTAACGTCTGTTTACGGGGATTAAACTTTCAGATAATAACAAAAAAAAGTTTTATATTTATATAGGAGAATAAAATATTAATAATAAATAATATACTGTCTGAAATAAAATAATATTATAAATTTTTAAAATAAATCTTAACCGTGAAAATTTTTTTATAATCAAATATTAAAATTGGGCAGTGACTAATCTTGAAATAAAATACGTAGTAGACACTGGAAAAACTTCTCAGCTCTCAACGTCTTCATCGTGTCTCAAAATCTGAAAACGACACTCTAATAAAATACTAAATCCAAGTGAATAATACACATAATCTTAAAATAAGTATTAGTTTCAGGCGGCGCAGTAATTGAATAAATTCATCACGACACCTGCGTTCTACCAAAAATATTATTTAAAATTATAAATAATTTTTCTATAATAATCAATTACTTTCAATAATTAATATTAATCCACTTAAATTAACAATAATTCAAATCTATAATAATTTGTGGGGTATCAGACTCATCCATATGGAGTATAAGTTCATCTCAAATACATACAATAAAAATAATTGATTTTTAACAAACATCTTCATAAAATCATTTAAATATACAATAACAATAGAATTAGGTTTTCGACAAAATATATTTTTATAAAAAAAATACCATTCAAAATAATTAACTCTTTTCTCATCTCAAATTTTCAAAATAAATGAACCATGAAATTGTTAAAGAATGTGATTACTCATCTGTTAAATTAAAGTTAAATAAAAATTAATCAATACTCTTTTGATTAATTTACTCGCTTTCTATCTTTATGTATATAGTGATGGTGTAGCCTATTTTTTATTTATTTGAGAGTGTGTTTAAGTGAAATTTTAATACCAAACTAATATTATCTATATGTAACATTTCAACTCATAAGAATTTTGATATTCAAGACATTTTGTTTTTTCATAATAATAGATTTGTTTGCTACAATATAAGGCACATGGATAGGAATAAACAACACAACTCCTTCAAATATTGTGCAATATAATTTAGACTTCTTTGTTATGGTATGCGGCACATGATAAGAACAAACAAAATAAGTCCCTTGAAATAACATGGATCAATTTAAAATTTTATATTATGCTCCCATTTGGTAAATTGGGATCTACGTATTTAAAACAATCTTTAATATAAAATTATAATAACAATAATAATAATCTATAATTTAAATTATTTTAAATTTTAAAATTTTAATTATTTCTAATCTATAATTTTAAGATGTTACAAATTTTAGAGTTTTTTTCTTCCTCCATTAAAAAAAAATGATATTCATGATTTTAAATTGTATAATATATTGATGCAGTACAAATTTAAATTTGTTAAAAACAAAAAAGATGCATTTATGAACAAATTTATAGCATCCAAATTAATAGCTCAAAACGGCAACATGTCTATAAATATGACATAATTCAAATGTTTCGAATACCTATACCTCTAAATATGTAACGTTGACAATATCAAAATCATTGATTGAAATTTGTAATAGATCAAAGTTAATCTACCAATCTAAACCAAATGAACACCGTACTAAAACGGAAAAACCAAAAAATACTATACCAAGACAAAAAAAACCATAAAAGTGTCGCACTTAGACGACAAAATCATAAAAGAAAAAATATGAAGAAAAAAAATTAAATTTGTGTGAAAGTCACTTTTTTAGATAAATTAATGGGAAAAATGATTTAGAGAGGTAATTCAAGACCAAAAAATGATCATAAACCACCAATTTCTTATAGAAAAGGTCCTCCACTGAGTAGAGGTGTTTTAGGGGTTTTATTTTGCCAAACATCACTTCTATAAATCATTTTGTTCTCTCATTTTATCTAAATAAATTATTTTTATACCTCTATAGTTTTCTTTTGTGTTTCATATGACATTTCTTTGTCTAAGCCCAATGTTGTTTTTTTCGTCGTCTTAATTAGTGCGATCTAGTTTGTTTTCTAATCTTGTTGTGGTGTTCGTTTGGTTTAGATTGACAAATCAACTTCAATTCAGTATATAGATTGAATCAATGACTTTGGCATCTTCAACGCTACAGTGGGTAATCCAAACACCTCATTTTTTTTTCATATTTATATATTTTGTCAGATTTGTAGATATTTTTTCATTTTATGTTATTAACTTGGGTCTTGTAAGCTTTTGTAAGTGGATTCATTTTTTTTCACTTTTAGCGCTTTTGAATTGTATATTTTCGATCGATATAATTTCTACTAATTTAAATCATTGAATATTGTTTTTTAGTAAATATAAAAATTAATTTTTATTTATGATGCTAGGTTTCAATCCTAAAGTTACCATTCTATAGATGACCTAACTAAAAGAAATTACAAACCTCTATTGTCAAAAGATGAGAATAAATAGCTGAATTTTTTAAACACAAGAATATTGCCTGCTTTCTTTCAACACTATTAGTTTTTTTTTTTTTTTTTT
>JBBPBQ010020324.1:43019421-43031759 GCA_037974755.1 Cicer yamashitae | reverse complement strand
TTTTTGAATTATTTGAACTCGTCGATATAAATAAATACTAGTTAAATTATTTGAGAGAGTTTATAGAAATAACTTATAATATGTTTATTAATTATTTTACTTTTTTTTGTTTATATTCATATGCTCTATAAAAAAGCTTGTGAGAATAACTTAAGCTTATATCAAAACACTTTAACTTTATTTTATATTTTATTAAAAGAATAATTTATACATAAGCCTTTATATAATAATCATTTGTGTCATAAGTGTTTAATTAAGATTCGCCAAAAAACAGTGTTTCATGAAGTTGTTTATATCCGAACATTACATAAATTTGTCATATAAACTTCATATTCACTCCAGTCTCAAATATAAAAATTAAAAAAAATTATGCTAGATGTTCTAAAATATAGGCAAATAATAACTACTTCTATCATATTTAATGCTATCATTCCTAAATTATCTACAACTAATTTAAATTTTTATTCTCATAAAACAAGTTTCAATGAAGGGCAGTTTGAAAAATTAAAATTAAAAAAATAAATAATAATAACTAATTTCGTAAGAAATGTTAAGTTAGTTTTTTTTTCTTATATTATACATAAGACTAGAAGGAGTATATTGATATATTTTCATGATGTTTATATATCTAAGGAAGCAAAAAACCAACATATGGTTGGACTGAGTGGTAAGAGATCGAGACTTCTTAATTAAGTAAGTAAAGTATGACTTGTTTATCGAGATAATCTAATTATAATGAAGTATTAGTCATTGGAGAAAACCTAGTAATATGGTATTGATTGATAGTAGTCATTGATTAAATAGTGGTGAATATATTATACCTATGTTATAGTTTTAAAATATACCTAAAGAAGAAAATATTGTTAATTTTAACTACTCATAAAAATAAAAATAAAAATAAAGTTATTTTTGACTATATATTCATCGTACCTAGGGATGTTAATGGGAAAGGGTGGGGCAACGAGTACTTCCCTGCTTCCCATCTCAGCTACCCAAAATGTTCCCTACCCTCATCCTCATTTCCTGCATTGGTGATTTTTTATAACATTGTCCCCTTTCCAGTGGATCCTCAAGATCTCGGAAGGTACCCCGACAGCATAAAAAATGTATATTGATATATTTTTATGATGTTTATATACCTAAGGAAGCAAAAAATCAACATATGATTGATCTAAGTGGTAAAAGATTGAGAGGGCTTACTTATGAAATAGACTATACCTTGTGTATCGAGAAAATCTAATTAGAATGTATTAGTCATTGGAGAAAACTTAAAAACATGTTATATTTGAAAAATAAACCTAAAGAAGAAAATATTAGTTAATTTTAACTATATATTCGTGGAAAATGTCAATAGGGTAGGAAAGGGGTGATGAGTACTACTCTTCCCGTCTCCTCCACCCAAAATGATCCAAACCCCATCCTCATTTCTTGCCTCGGAGGTTTTTTTAACCTTGTTCGCATCTCTGTAGAGTCTCATGGTCCCTGCAAGTACCCAAACAACATAAAAAAATAATCAAAAGCTTTATAATTTTCAATCAAATTTAGAATAAATAATTAAAATTCAAACCATAAAACATAATATATTGAAATTATTGTTAGTATTGTGACAATAATAAATATCACATATAAAAAAGTTATACACATATTATGTGTAAAGATAAATAAATATAACCTGAAATATTTGTATATACACATCATATATAAGGTATTTTGGTAAATTGTTTGGAGATAGAACCCAACCGAGCAGGGTTATGATCTCTGTTTCCGTCTCTAAACTATCCTGGGGATTTTCAACTTTTCTTCGCAGGAAAAATTCTTCGTCTAAAGAGTTTGAAATGGGATAGTCTCTGTAAGGATCCTCATTCACGGACATAAATTGACATCTCTAATTGTGCCTGTCAAATTTTAAAGAATCTTTTTTTTTTCTTTCAAATTTTAAATGATCTTAATAGTAATAGTAACCCATTCTTAATTGCATACACAAATTAATCGAAACATGTTCAAGTTAAGAGTTAAAGAAACTTGGCATATATTCTTATGGGCCACGGGCTGATATACTTTAGGACAAATATTCTCTCATGCCCCATTAGTGAAGAGAGATAAAAAGAAAAGAGAATTGTGGATATAAGTTTTCTAATATTATTCAACCATATAGAATCTAAATTCGCAAAATTTTCAAGGAGTCTAGAATTGTATATCTTGTACATAGTTTTTATATATGTTATTCCCTAGATGTGTCGATGTGGAGATCCCAATGAACTCTATTTATCACCATGATGACCACCCCATCTCAATCTCATATAATTCCTTTCCAATTGCTTGAACCATAAGCTAAATTTGATTCACCCCAACATATAATTCATATATAACAACTTTTCTATCCTCGCACATCCTATAATAAACTAACTCATTCTTATATTATAACCAACACAAAATTCCCCCTTTCATATCATCCAAAATAATGTATTCCACTACCAAATTTTCTCATAAAAAAGATACAACCGTGAACACAACAAAAAGATACAATGAAATATCTCATTTTAGCCACCCAAAACATAAACTAACATTCCAATACTCCGAATTCCCATTCAAATGTGATGGCTGCAAAGAAATTGGCATAGGCTCACGTTACAATTGCACCATTTGTGACTATGACCTTCACATGCATTGTTCCATACCTTCGCCTTCTCTTTTCCACCCTTTCTACCCAAAATGTACCTTCCAATTCCTCTCAAAGCCACCCGGGGACATACCCCGGTATTGCAACGCCTGCGAAAAGGGTATCACTGGCTTCGTCTACCACTGCTTTTCTTGTGGTTTTGATCTTCACCCTTGTTGCGCAAAGCTTCCAATGATACTCGAAGATCACAGTGAAGTGAAATTGTATCTATATCGGAAAGTGAGTTCATCGTGTCAGCGTTGTGGACAAAAAGGACGGAGCTGGAGTTACAGGCAAGGACGAACCTACTAAAAAACTTGTCAGGGCATTAGCCCCCACTAAATTTTAAGTTTTCCAGAATTAGTATATACATATATTTTATTAAGAACAAATTTCTTTCCAAAATAAGGGAAAATGTTAAAAATAATAAATTCATTTAATTATTTTAGAATACGAAAAGGCACATAGAAGTATTACAGTTTATGTTTATACTTTAAAAAATTAGAGTTCACTATATTTTTAGTTTTTATAAAATTTTATTTTTAGTTCTTATAAATTTTTTCTGACTGTTAATTCCCATAATATTTTATGGTAGTAAAAGTCGAAGAAAATTTTTATAAAAACTAAACATTTAAACAAAAAAAATTATATATGTATATAAATTTGTATATGAGTTTGGTTTTCATGATATAATTTCTGGATCTGTCACCGGTTATAGGTCGTCATGTAAGAAGTATAACTTGCATGTGGCATGTGTAAGGGAGATGATTGTGGAGAGTTGGCATCAGATTTACATTGGAAGAACAACAACAATGGCAACAATGGTTGAAACAGGGGTTCCTCTGAGTTTGAAGAATGGTCTGCACACTGCACACAATAGTGGTGGAAGAAGCAAAGGGAAGGTAAGGAAGTGTGCGGAGATGGCTGGAATGGCTGTACAGATTGCTGTGTCTGCTGTTTTGGGAGATCCAACG
The DNA here is from genome assembly GCA_037974755.1 of Cicer yamashitae. Classification (NCBI taxonomy): domain Eukaryota; kingdom Viridiplantae; phylum Streptophyta; class Magnoliopsida; order Fabales; family Fabaceae; genus Cicer; species Cicer yamashitae. The sequence goes on along the minus strand of JBBPBQ010020324.1, from coordinate 43,028,126 downwards.
GTTCTTATTGCTGGGATTATGGGGTCATTGATGTCACGAGCTTGATCTTGTGGATGGTGATCCATTGTATAACATGTCTGCTTTTGTGACAAATGTAAGTGGAAAAAGTTATGTATCAATTGAATGTATATTCTCATATTGAAGTTTTTATCTTGGATTTCTTCTATGGATTGTTTAAATTACTTCCTCCTAACACATTCTCAGTAACTATGTTCACAAATCACTGTGACAGTGATTAACATGTTGAAAATATAGTTAGTTAGAATTACTTATTAGTTAGTGTATGAGCTTAGTTAGTATATAATATAAGTCATAGAGATGACTCTTGTGTACTCTTGATACCATGTTTCTTAACATAGCACTCGGAATATATACCTTCAATCCCTTGCCACTAAGCTGAATTTGATTTTAAGATAACTCTCGTCCATCTTAAACTTGTGAAGAAGAACCTGTTGCACAACAAACAGCAATTATAGTATATGATTGTAAAAAATTCAAAGACTGGCATATTACTTAGATAATGATGCTTCATATACCGTTATAACTTGTTTCTTGAAGACCTAGTTTCAATCATAAATAGGATATGGAATTGAGATCACATGTGTAAACAAATAATTTTGTAAATATTGAATTAGTATATATGAATGAATAGAATTCACAGGTCCAAGATGATAAATGAATTCTAGCATTTTTCAAATTTTTCAAATGAATTATAGCATTATTCAGAGTTGTTTTCAAGTAGCTGCGATACCAAAATTAAATTGTCTGCACTATCTGTTATGACAATTTGATCGTAATAAAGTATAATTGATGCATCAAATTAGTCAGCAAATTTAAAGTCAAATAATTAAAAAATGTTGATAACAGAGTGAGTTTAATTGTGTAGTCTATATAGAGCTATTTGCATAACAATGTCATTTAGTTTGCTGCTCGGCTAGTAATTAGTGACAGAAACTTCTTAACATTTCATCTCAGGATCAAATAAGTGGTTCAATATCTCACACAGAAACACGAGAAATGTAAAAGTGAACGTGTTTCAGAAATAAAAATTTAAAACTAGCATATATATATGAATCAGTAGCAGAATGAGAATTCAAACAGTCATAGAGCATATAAGATGAGGAAGGATGTTCTTAAGTAGTCATAAAAATATAAGATCATGAGTATCTATGAAACAATACAACAACCAATTTTTATCCCACTAAGTAGAGTCGGCTATGTAGATCAAACGACACCTTAACATTCAGTCATATAGCATATCTCTTTTCAGCTCATTAATCTTTAAGTTTTTCCTAATAATTTATCTTATGGTTTTTCTAGGTCTTCCTCTTATAGTATCTATGAAATAGTAAATTAATTTAATATAAAAAACTGTCCTTGATTTTATATGTTGACGGGGGCATGGGGTAATATTTAGTGCCTAAGTCTCATATCCAGTAGTATGCAATGTTCTGTGGAGTATTTAAGTGGCTTCGTTCTTCCCTCTTAACCGCGTCTTTAAGGTAGGGTTCCAATGTGCTTAGGTATTTATTTATCAAATATATCAGAGCTAGTTATCAGTGTCTTAGAAAAGTGTCTGGATTTAATTGAAACAACCACAATTGGGCTTCAAACAAAATGAGATCCCTCAAATTTAACAGCATGAAAAAATCTAAAGCAAGGCATCTCGAATCACTGAACTTCATAAGTCATTGATGCGGTGGCTAGAGGCAACGAACGAATAAGGATAAGACTTGATTCTTAATATCCAAAGGCTGAAAAATTCAGCAAGACTTTTTCATCTTTGAAACTTGGTGGAGTAGACATTGAATCAGTGTCCATGTCATGTCTAGTGTAATATCCTTATTCTGAACTATACAATATATAATGTTCACACATCAAATACAGAATCATATTAAAATTAAATCCAAACACACCATACATAGAAGCTTCTTGACACAATTTATTTATTCCTAAATGTTGATGAAGATCACATAGAAAAGTTAATCGATAGACAGATACAAAAATACCACCAATCTTATTGATAACGAGTCTTAAATTCCTGCAAAACCACACGTGCAGCATTTCTTCCCGGTGCTCCCATGACACCACCTCCAGGATGAGACCCACTTCCACATAGATACAAGTTTCTGATTGGTGTCTTATGATTTGACCTATTCCAGAAAGAAAGAAAAAAAGGCATTTCTTTATCCAACATCATCATTTTAATTTGTGCCAAATGTGGAATTTTCTCTAGTATTTCATGTACCAAACAAACATACCAGCCTTTGACAGGTCGCATTAAGAAAAGTGAATCCATACCCATAGCACCATGGAAAATATTTCCTCCTACACACATTTGCTAATTTTCAATTAGATAATATAAAATAACTAAGCCTCAAATAAAGAAAGAGTATGTTTATTATTCTATGAACAAAGGAATCAAAGGATAAGATAAAAACAAGAGGAGAACATACAACCTTGTTCTATTCTATGAATGATGAATCCTAGACAGAAGAATGGAGAAACCCTTGACAAGTTGGGCTAAAATAAGATTGATAGTATCCAGTAAGAACTAAGGTTTTTTAAATAATAACCTAATGTTCCAGTGCCTAACATGGCACTACCCTTCAACGGAGAACTTCATTTTCCCAATAATTTTTTTAAAGCCACATCACGTCAACAACTTCTAATAATCAATAGCTTCTGACACAATCATTTATCGAGAAATTTAAGGATGGTTCTGCAATAGGCCACTTCTGCTGATTGCACCATGCTATTAGGAACTCAATTGTCACAGCTAGTTACTCTTAGAATTTGAATTTGGGTCTAACACTAACCCAAAAGTTAACTCGTGGGATGAGGATTATCCCCACTTATAACCATTTTCATGTGATATCATTATTGAATATGATACTCTCAACACACTCCCTTGCAACTACAACTAGACATCTAGAGTGCGAGTTTGTAGGACTAGACATATGGGAGTGGTCTAATGGGAGTGGTCTAATGGATCTAAGACACACTTTGATACTATGTTAGAGTTTGAATTTAAGCCTTGCTCAATGTGAAATTCTCAACACACACCTCTCATGTCTATGATTGAAATTTTTGGGTTCCCCAACAAATATAAGATAGGTCTTAGAATTTGGGTTCGGGTTTAACTTAACCCCAAATGCTAGCCCGTGAGGTGAAGGTCGTCCCCACTTATAACCATTAATTAGGCCATATCACAATTTGTGGTGTGGGTATAAAATAGTTAACTTGCCCTAAGAATTTGTTTAACTTTAAATGAAATTGTTGACATAAAATGTATTTTTCTGTACAATGTTTAAGTCTCTAGACACAGCTCCTCTTTTAAGTGGGGAAATTCGAAAAGACGAAACCATTTACAACCATTGAAAAAGAAATTGAAGGCTGCGGTAATGAAATCTCAATCTCATTATAACATATTTAATTTAAATAGTTAACTAAGCAAAAAATTGTTTGTTTGGTTGTCATTTGTCAATATTTTATTGGAATGACATGATTAAGACCATGGTTAAAGGACAAACGAATAGCATCCATATCCACATACATTCATCAGGCATATGTACTTAAAAAAATTCAAGGTTTAGCATTCATTGATTGATGCGGTACACTTGGTTCAAACCTTTTGTTCAACTGATGAAATGTAATAACTTATAACTGTGTTGAACTGCGAAAACCACTACATTAGGTTTGCACCATATACAAGTTGTATCATGCCATGAAACCATTCACCTATTGTTAAATAAGTGAACAACTCTATAAGCCACATTACACATGTCATCTTCCCATGCACTATCACAAGATGGCATTGTATGCCCACTATAGAAGACGGCACTACACATCACCTCAAATCAAGAGAGACCAACATGAGCATTGTGTATATAATGAATAAATCTTAATAACTGGTGCAGGCAAGATAATATGCAAACACAATACGTCTCAAGCCCAAGACATCCCACGTTTTTATGAGATATATATATATATGTCATCTCTAAATCAAGATAGCAAGATTGGAGCTTCTTAATAGTCTATTTGGTGCGTAAAAGTTTCTTGATCTTTTGCCCCAGGCCAAAAGAGGGTGTAGACTTTATACCATAAAAGAAAATTCAACAATCTAAAGGCTTATTGCAATTTTTTTAAAACAAAGTAACTTTAAAGTATCTCAAAATTATAAAAAAGAACTTGGAAAGTCAATAACTAACATATGTGATTAGCTACAAGGCATTTTTCCTAATGGGATACCATAAAAATGTCAACCTCAAATTCTCAGTGTTAATCTTAAATTATACAGATTAAATTTATAGATTGATTACCTGTCAGTCCAATTTCCCTTTCCAAATCTGGTGGTGTTAGCATGTCATAACCTATGACAGATGAGCAGAAGCCAGGCGCATATTCATCGATCAAGTTAAAACATCTTTCTGCATATGATTCCTACAGTTGACAATTAAAAATATTGCTGCAACTCTTTTCAAATATCAAATAATTAATTACCCCCACTAGAGTTGTTTTTCCTTTTCTTTTTAATAAATTTTTAGCTTTAAAAAAAAATTAATTACCCACACTAGAATGCATACGACAAATCAATTCAATAATGAGGTTAATAGAGGACCATCATAGAAAGATATACTACCACTACAATGTTTCTTAGAAAATAACAGTTCAATGAATTATATAAGATCAATTGTGCAAGTGCAACTTACTCTGTATGCAGCATTGTCCCAGCTACCATTTGAGGGTTTATAAGGTGTATATTGTGTAAATAAGCTGATGACATGCTTACCTACAAGACAGTGCAAGAGTTGACTGCTACACTATTGTAATTTTAATAATACATAAATATGTTGCAATAGCATACCTAAATTGAAAAAGAAGTCGGGCCTCAATAAAACATGCAAAAAAACATTGGACTAATTCTAAATAGCCAGCACTCCTGTTTCCTATTCTGTTCCTCTGACCCATGACTAAAAGATTTTGCCTCCGTGAGCAAAAATATCTGCTGCATGTTTGCTTTCTATATTTTTAATGATGATTAGAACAGATGAAGTTTCTTGAATTTTCTTTCATGAGATTCCATTTTTAAAATTATAAAATATGGGAATTGAACTAAAAGGAGTTGGCCAAAAAACAGCAACCCAAATTAATCTACTTGATATTTCAATTCTATTACCAACACCAAATTGCCAAGTGAAATGAGCTTGACTCTCCTACATTAAGAGCTCAAGTTCAAGTCTTGTAAATGGAGAAAACATATGATATGAAGGTTGACTCCTTAAAGCTATGTTTGGGAGTTTGGAGGGAAAGGGAGGGGAGGACTTTGAGGATAGAGGAAGAAGTAAAGGGAAGGAGAAGGGTAAGTAGTCCCTTCACCTTGCATGAGATTTTATTTTTCTTCATTGGATTAAACCTCCAATATGGAGGTACTTAAAAAATGCACTGGAGGAGGGATTTGGAGGGTTTTGAATCAATTTTCAAATGTATTACTTCTCTTTATAATGCTCTCAAAATTAAAATAGTATTACTCATAAGTTTTTTCATCTCATTCCCTTCAAAAACACTCTCCCAAAAAAAGTGAGTTATCTTTCCATTTCTCTCATTCCCTCCAAAGCCCTCTCCTCTCATAACTCCCAAACAAAGTGAATCCACCAAGTTCAACTAGAATTAATTGGGGTCTAAAGTGATATCATTATCGGATACGGGAGGGTTTCAAACTAAAAGCACAAGATCAAATGATCCTATTTGCTATATCTGAATAGATAGCTGAAGCTATTTCATACCAGGTGGAGATATGGTATTGTCCAATGAAGAAGGAACTGTCATCTCCATCACAGGCCTTTGTGATGCTATGCCATTACAAGCATCTTGACAAGCTGAAATAATTTCCTCCATACTGGAATAGCAGTCAATAGAAAAGGAAATACAATAACTAAATTTCTACAATTAATTCTTATGCATATGATAGCATACCTTTCAAAACCAATATGGATGGTAGCCGTATGCTGCGGACCAGCTTCTGCACGATTTATCTTGCAACAGTGGAACTGAGGCAGCTTATCAACAGCTACATTGATTTTTGTAGTTCCCTGCTTCAAATGATGAGAGAATCAAGAACGTAAAACAAGACAAGTCCAAGCAAAACAGAAAAAATTCTATTCTAGAAAGTAGAAACATTCAGCATGCTTTTTGCAAGCAAATTTCTATTAAACCAAAGCATATATAAATGCCACATGTGAAACGCTCAAAAAGAAATCATCTATGGTTCGAATAACTTATTCTTCAAAAACAGTTTTCTCTTTTTCCATTCAACACAAATTATTTACGTAAAAATTTATCCACATAGGCCTGCAAGATCAGTAGGAAGGATTTGGATTTAAATAGTCTCTCATTATATTTTTATATGATTTATGATAGGACATTATGCCATTTTTTTATCCATATAACTTATCCAACGAAAGTGGGAAAAGGCTTACGTTGGTTGTTTTTGTTGTTTACCTAAAAGTAGCCCCAAACAATTAAAACCAACATGGCATTACTCCATTTGGTTCAACAGTAATCCTAAACAATTAAAATTATCACGTAATTATTCTGTTTTGTTCATTCCATTATGAAAAAATTTCAACAAATAAGAAGAAAAAAAATACTTATGTCTAAATGTCCCATTTCAGAGCATAAGAAAATGCTGAAAAACAACATACAGCCAGTATTCTTGAAATATATAGACAAGATTTTTATCTAAATAAAAATTTCATGTTCAACAGAATGTATCTTACAGAGCTGTAGTCGGAGTACTTAATTGCACGAAGAAATTCAACAGGAAGAAAATCTGGAGGTACCAATTCCTGCCATACAGTCACAATAGTATAACTAAGAGAGTGGAGTAACTGATAAATTCAGCATTCATCCATTTTCCGGTACTTGATATTTGACTATTAGCAAGCATAATAAGTTTTTGCCAACCATGACATGAAATGTCAAACTGCTTACCATAAAGGTCTTATAAGGAGTTGCGTTAGACAAAACAACTGAAGAGTGCAATTCAGCCCCATCAGCCAGCAATACCTACAAAATCATCAGCAAAGTATAATCAACTATAGAATCTTATAATAAATTGTTTGGTATCTTACAAGCCAAATCAGGAAGCAAGCCAACCCACTCCATTTGCCCTGCCAGAGTCTTCCACCATCACCTTTAAAACCTATTTCAGTTGTGAACGATTAGATACTGGAACAAAGGTGGGATAAAAGTAACATCATTCGAGAAAAAAAAAAAAATCAGCTTAGCTTTTTTCTTTATTGAAGTTATTCTGGCTAATATTTTGACGGATCAGATAAATGAAAACTTGTTAAATGCGCTCTTATGTAGAAGAACTAAATAAGACACCAAAATTATAGTTTGATATCTAAATCTTGCAACTGCCTATAAGTAAGGAGAGGGTTCGCGGTAAACAAACCTCTGTATCTGTTTCAATATGAACCCCAGCTTCCTTAGCAGCTTTACATATAGCTAGGGATACTGCACCCATACCACCCTCTACATGCCTAAATATGAATGAACTGGAATTATCAAATAATTGATTGAGATTAACATGTTAGCAAGCAAAATGGCAAAAACATTGTTCACTTCCAATAAATAGCCTAATTAAGATGTTAGTCATACTGTTGTAGTACACTTTCTAAACTATCAGGTCTTAAGAAAAACAAATGACAGCAATTGAAATATCTAATCATAATTTCAGAATTTTGCATAATATGATCCATATTTAATGGTAAAAGTTCTTTGCTGATGGAATAAGCAAGACAATGTATTACGCTGACTGTATCTATTTGGAGTTGAATTTTTAGAACCGATATTCAATATTTTGAAATCAAAACATTTCTTTCTCATTTCATCATTTGTCTTGTCTTGAGTATATACATTTAACTTAAATCTTGATGTTGATTTTGATATTTCTTGTTTTAGGCACATTTATTTACAAGGCTGTTAACATTGGTAAACATTTTTTTAGTGGTAAAAATTCAATGCCAGGTTACTGGAATCACATATCCCCCCTCCTCTCTGAACTGTGAACTGGCAATAACAATGTTTTGTTGAAGTTGTGGGATTTTAGAGAAAAGGAGGAGAGAAAATAATAAGGGTTTGAATATTATTGATAATAGCTTAATGCTGACTTGATTACAAAAGACTCAATACTAATCTCTATTTATAGAGAAACATAGACTAAATCCTAAATTAGGAACAAATCATAATAATAATGAGAGATATTCTAAGATACTCTATGAATATAAATTGATCCTAGGAAATAACTCAAGATACTCTAATATAATATAATAGATATTATAAGATATTTTCTAATATTCTAACACTCCCCCTCAAGCTAAAGCTTACTAAGCTTTAGCTTGCTACAAGAAAACAATGTTTTGCTCCACAAAATAATAAAAAAGATGGAAAGGCAACTCAGGGATGCATGTGAAGTAGGAGAATGTTGCTTTAAAAATAGCCTAGCCAGATAGTCTGATTGATCATCAGCCTGAGAGAAATTCATGGCAGGCAATTGAACAAAGCAAGGCCCGTTCTTCTAAAAAACTGCATTTGGAAGCTTCAAACCAATAATAATGGAGACTCAAAATATTTAAACTTGAATCTGCTTCAAGGAGAGAGAGGCGTGCTTCAAGGAGAGAAAGGCAAGGCCAGTGCAT
>JBBPBQ010020324.1:42972969-43019411 GCA_037974755.1 Cicer yamashitae | reverse complement strand
TTGATAATAGCTTAATGCTGACTTGATTACAAAAGACTCAATACTAATCTCTATTTATAGAGAAACATAGACTAAATCCTAAATTAGGAACAAATCATAATAATAATGAGAGATATTCTAAGATACTCTATGAATATAAATTGATCCTAGGAAATAACTCAAGATACTCTAATATAATATAATAGATATTATAAGATATTTTCTAATATTCTAACACTCCCCCTCAAGCTAAAGCTTACTACAAGAAAACAATGTTTTGCTCCATAATAAAAGATGGAAAGGCAACTCAGGGATGCATGTGAAGTCGGAGAGAATTGCTATAAATATAGCCTAGCCAGATAGTCTGATTGATCATCAACCTGAGAGAAATTCATGGCAGGCAATTGAACAAAGCAAGCTCCGTTCTTCTAAAAAACTGCATTTGGAAGCTTCAAACCAATAATAATGGAGACTCAAAATATTTAAACTTGAATCTGTTTCAAGGAGAGAGAAGCGTGCTTCAAGGAGAGAAAGGCAAGGCCAGTGCATCTGGGACAAATTGCCAAGATAAAGTAAGTCATGAAAATAAAAGACACCGTCAAAATAACCATCAACGGAAGAAGAAGTCATCACTAATATGATTCATATGTGGGAAAAGGAACACCACCATAATGATCGTCGGTGGGAATAGAGGCCACTGTTATAATCTATTAGTAAGAACTAAATTGCATGACAAACACCAAAGAAGCAGCGCGACTCTAACGAAACGAAGTCATGATCGATCAACGAAATAAGAAAATGCGTCTAAAACAGGAGAGATAACGGCTGTTTGAACAATGACACATATTTTCGTTGATCAAAATTGAAGAGTAAGAGCATATCTGAAACCATCGAAGAGAGAATAATCGTGGTGCACCAAGAAGAATCCCACCAATTGAATTGCAAATCTTCCAAACCTGTCTGCTAAGAGCCCACTCATAAGGGCTGCAACAACTGCCACGGCAAAGGCTGGAGAGTTTCCTCCACCAAAAAAATCTGATCCCACGGTCCACTTCCCAAGGACACCACAATCTATGGGACCACTATTCCCAGAATCAGGACACCCACTATTCCTAGAATCAGAATCATTTAACTTATCAATTGCATTCCGAGCAGATTCCTCAATGTCAAATTGAACAAAACTATTAGACTGACCAGAACCGTCAGTAGCTATTTTGCAAGATAAAATATGTCCAAATGTAGGCAGAGAACCACTGGGTTGCAAGATAAAATATTTTGCAACATAAAATATTTTCAGTTTCTCGTGAATCTCTGAAATATCTGCAGTAAGTTTATCACAACTCTCAATCAATTGCTCTAGCTTTCCTGAAGGGAGATCCCTCACTCTGCGTACTATCTGGCAAATAAAACCTCCACTTTGCATGATGGAATATTGCTGAGAGGAATCATTTGTTGCGGACAACCCATGGTCTTTATCATCCCTTGTATGACAAACAGAATCCCTTGATGGATACAAAACATGATTAAGTGCTTCGCAAAACAAATCCAACAGCTGCAATCTGCTATATTTCCCAGCCTCATATAGGCAGAGAACCACAGTGCACCATAGTTTCTGCACTGTCGCCAATTCTGACAAACCCTCAGCCATGCTCTTCATTGTCTGATCAACCATTTTATTCCTTGCATACACTGGAAGTTCATCCATGTATTTCAGCATAGTCTCAGGTGATAATCCAGATGTGCCCTCCTGGTCATCAGCTAGAATTCTCCCTTGTATGAGACTCAGAGGTTCCATAGAGAAATGTAAGAAGCATGCTACCTTCAAAGCTCTTATAAAAGATATAACTGTCCCATCCTGATTGATGAAGTAGTTTCTCAATAATTGCGCCACTTTATGACCAATATTAAATGTGGTGCAATGTTTCACAAGAACAGCCTCAACAATTGCATCCATTCTTTCAGCTGGTGTTACAAGCATAAATGTAGAAGGGCACAAACACTCAAGAGCATGTGATGGAAAAATATTTCTAGGGGCATCCACTGTCGTTGCAACTCCAAATACTAAGATGATTGGCACCTTGACAACCCATTCACTCAACATTAGGATAAAATCAGTTAAGACTGATCCACAACACCTTTCCAAATCATTGATGATCAATACTAGTGGTTTATTGTAGTTGCCTTGTTCTCTATACCATGATGCTAAGGTCGATATATCAGCTGGGTCGAAAGCACTCCCTAGAAACCCTCGCAATAAAGCTTTCAAGCAACCAGCAATTCCATTTTTTAACGAAAACTCCATTGATGAAAGCATAGCCACATGACATCCATGGGATTTCAAGAAAAGACCAAGCTCTTCAAATGTCAATATGTCATCAACGAACTCTATGTTTCTGCTAATAACAAATGCACTGTTCAACTTCCCAGGAGTAGTATTATTTAGAAGAGGAAAAGACCGAGTTGCTTCAGCAATGCTAGGTTCTCCAATCAATGTCGTAGCCTTGAAGCACTCAACAACCCATTGTTGTATATTACTGAATACACTATCATTGAGATCTCTCAAGACATCGTTAATGGTTGATTCAATCTTTGTCCAAACAATCTCAAAAGTTTCAATCTGTAGTTTCTGATCCAAATGGCCATCACGATCTTCAGCTGTACTTAATTTCAGTTTCTTTGCACTCCGAGAAGGAGAAAGCTCATTTCTCTTGCGACATTTTCCCTGCCCTACTGATTTTCTATCTTTTCTCCGAGGTGAAACTTTATGAAGAACAAAGAATGGCTGAATATCATTCTCCGTGGTTGAAGGAGGCTGCGAACCAGTATTGCTCGGAGAAGAAGGAGCCATTAGAATCTGCTATGGAGAGAGAGAGAGGAGTAGGAGAGAAAACACAGATGCTTACCAGATAGAGAACTGAGTTGTTGGCACCGAGAGAGAGAGAGAGTGTGCAGTGTGTGTTTCTGGGGTAAAAGTTGACAGATCGAAAATTAGGGTTTCGATGCGTGAAAAAAGGGTTTTAGGGTTTGGTCCAGAGAGCTTATGTGTTTAAGACTAAGGATAAACCCGCCGGTGAATGGATAAGGGATACGGCGGAGAAACTTAAACTTTTTTCGGATTTTTATTTTCTTCAGTTTTTTTTTGTTGGGCTGTTTGCCGGAAACATCGCCGGAAACCGTGGCGCTGACGGCGGCAGTAGCGAACTGGACGGAAAACGAGTGAAACAGGTGTTGGAATGTAACACGATAGTGGTTTGAAAAAGGAATGTTCACGTTGAAAAAAGAGAAACTATGATTATATTCCCTAACTGTTGGGAACTCGGCAGCGGAATAGAGACGGGATCGTTCAAGGAGGATCGAAATAGGCTCTGATACCATGTTGAAGTTGTGGGATTTTAGAGAAAAGGAGGAGAGAAAATAATAAGGGTTTGAATATTATTGATAATAGCTTAATGTTGACTTGATTACAAAAGACTCAATACTAATCTCTATTTATAGAGAAACATAGACTAAATCCTAAATTAGGAACAAATCATAATAATAATGAGAGATATTCTAAGATATCTCTATGAATATAAATTGATCCTAGGAAATAACTCAAGATACTCTAATATAATATAATAGATATTATAAGATATTTTCTAATATTCTAACACTCCCCCTCAAGCTAAAGCTTACTAAGCTTTAGCTTGCTACAAGAAAACAATGTTTTGCTCCACAAAATAATAAAAAAGATGGAAAGGCAACTCAGGGATGCATGTGAAGTAGGAGAATGTTGCTTTAAAAATAGCCTAGCCAGATAGTCTGATTGATCATCAGCCTGAGAGAAATTCATGGCAGGCAATTGAACAAAGCAAGGCCCGTTCTTCTAAAAAACTGCATTTGGAAGCTTCAAACCAATAATAATGGAGACTCAAAATATTTAAACTTGAATCTGCTTCAAGGAGAGAGAGGCGTGCTTCAAGGAGAGAAAGGCAAGGCCAGTGCATATGGGACAAATTGCCAAGATAAAGTAAGTCATGAAAATAAAAGACACCGTTAGAATAACCACCAACAGAAAAAGTCATCACTAATATAATTCATATGTGGAAAAAGGGACACCACCAGAATGATCGTCGGTGGGAATATAAGCCACTATTATGATCTATTAATGATAACTAAATTGCATGACAAACACTGAAGAAGAAGCAGCGCGACTCTAACGAAACGAAGTCATGTCAAGAATTTTCTCCACCCGAGCACCATCAGTACCAGATGGCCTTAGATCAACAAGAACCAGGTGATTATCACTACCACCAGAAACCAGCTTATATCCATGCTCAATTAATCGGTTAGCAAGAGCTCTACAGTTAGCAACCACCTGGTTTTGGTAATTTTTAAAATATGGAGACTGGGCATACTTCAAGCAAACTGCTAGTCCTCCAATTGTGTGGTTATGTGGACCCCCCTTTAGACCGGGAAAAACAACATTGTTAATGGCAGACTCAAGATCAACCCCATGCACAACATCTTTCTCGAAGAATATCATACCACCTCTAGGACCTCTCAAAGACTTGTGGGTGGTGGTTGTCACAATATCATAAAACTCAAAGGAATCAGCAAGAACAGATGCAGCAACAAGCCCACTTATGTGAGCCATGTCCATCATAAGAAAAGCACCTACTTGATCTGCAATCTTTCTCATGCGAGGATAATCAATGTCTCGAGGATAAGCACTAGCACCGGCAATTATGAGTTTTGGTCGGAAGAGAATGGCAGTTTTCTCCAGCATATCGTAATCAACAAGACCTGTGGATTCATCAAGTCGATAAGGCATAGATTCAAAATAAATTGATGTGCCTGATACACGTCTTTTAGGTGTCATGAATCCATGAGATAAATGCCCTCCATGAGGCAAATCCAAACCCATTATTCGATCATGTGGTTTAAGAACTGCAGTGTACACCGCAAAATTAGCTGGGGAACCAGATAGTGGTTGAACATTTACACCCCACTTGTTACCATCAACATGAAATGCAGCCAGTGCCCTTTCCTGACATAGGGTTTCAAGCTCATCAATGAACTCATTGCCACCATAATACCTTTTACCCGGCAAACCTTTTGAGTACTTGTTTGTGAGGCATGAACCAACTGCTTCCATCACTGCTCTAGATGTAAAATTCTCAGAAGCAATAAGTTCAAGACTTCTAAATTGACGGTCCTTTTCCTTGTTAATTATTGTATGAACTTCAGGATCAGCTTCATTCAAGCCATAGTCCAAGAAGCTACATCCGTCACCTCCAATTTGAGGGACAGAGAAAGACAAAGATGATGGGTTTCCAGCGACTAAACTTGCTTCAACATGAGAAGCTTTGCAGGGTAAAAAGCTATGACTGGTATGCCCCTTATTAGAAGTGAAATTATGCAACTTAGTCCAGAGAGGTTGTTGCAAAGAACTCATCATTGCAACTCCAGTACACGACGGCATGGTGATAAATTGGGGTTTTGCGCTCACCACACACAGTGAAAAAGAGGAAAAGGTAAGTGAAGAGAAGAGAGAAAGAAAGGGGTTTTGGGAAAGACTAGCTGCGGCGGCGCGGAAAGAAGGCGTATGGTGTGGACTGTCGAGGGTAAAAGTTGATAGATCGAAAACTTAAAACTTTTTTTTTTTTTTTTTTTGAGGGCAGAGGGTTGTTTGCCGGAAAAGTCGCCGGAAACAGTGGCGGTGACGGCAGCAGTAGCGAATTGGACGGAAAACGAGTGAAATCGGGGTTGGAATGTAACACGATAGTGGTTTGAAAAAGGAGAAACTATGATTATATTCCCTAACAGTTGGGAACTCGGCAGCGGAATAGAGGCGAGATCGTTCAAGGAGGATCGAAATAGGCTCTGATACCATGTTGAAGTTGTGGGATTTTAGAGAAAAGGAGGAGAGAAAATAATAAGGGTTTGAATATTATTGATAATAGCTTAATGCTGACTTGATTACAAAAGACTCAATACTAATCTCTATTTATAGAGAAACATAGACTAAATCCTAAATTAGGAACAAATCATAATAATAATGAGAGATATTCTAAGATACTCTATGAATATAAATTTGTTAGAATATTAGAAAATATCTTATAATATCTATTATATTATATTAGAGTATCTTGAGTTATTTCTTAGGATCAATTTATATTCATAAAGATATCTTAGAATATCTCTCATTATTATTATGATTTGTTCCTAATTTAGGATTTAGTCTATGTTTCTCTATAAATAGAGATTAGTATTGAGTCTTTTGTAATCAAGTCAGCATTAAACTATTATCAATAATATTCAAACCCTTATTATTTTCTTTCCTCCTTTTCTCTAAAATCCCACAACTTCAACATGGTATCAGAGCCTATTTCGATCCTCCTTGAACGATCCCGCCTCTATTCCGCTGCCGAGTTCCCAACAGTTTGGGAATATAATCATAGTTTCTCTTTTCCAACATTCCGACACGTTTCACTCGTTTTCCGTCCAGTCCACTACTGCCGCCGTCATTGTTTCCGACAACTTTTTCGGCAAACAATCCTCTGCCCTCATAAAAAAAAAAAATCCTTAGTCTATTTAAACACATAAGCTCTCTGGCCGAAACCCTAAAACCCCTTTTTTCTCGCATCGAAACCCTAATTTTCGATCTGTCAACTTTTGCCCCTCAGAAACACGCACCGCACACTCTCCATCTCTCCCTTTCTGCAACTGCTATTGGAGTTGGAGCACAGGAAACAAGACTCAACCAAAACTATATAGCTTATTTATTAAAATAAAGAGGTGCTATATAATATTTATTTATTACTATTATTATTTTTCATCATAGAATGAGGTAGAGAAGAAGTGGACTATGGGAAGCAACACTGAAGACCCTAATCCCTCCTTCAAGCGCACTTACAGCCACGTCGTTTTCCGTCTTCTCTGCCATGCCTCCCGCGTCGGCGCTATCATCGGAAAATCTGGCTCCGTCATCAAGTCACTACAGCAACTCACCGGCGCCAAAATCAGAATCGACGACGCACCGCCTGACTCTCCAGAGCGTGTCATTGTCGTCATCGTCAAGCTCGACGGCGAAGGTGTAGCAGATGTATCCAAGCCACCGGAGGCTCTGCTCAAGGTGTTCGAAAGAGTTCTTGATGTTGCTGCCGCTGAGACTGAAGGAACTGACATTGGAGATAGGGTGGTTTCATGCAGACTGCTTGCTAACGGCGGTCAAGCTGGTTCCGTCATCGGAAAAAGAGGAAAGGTTGTGGAGAAGATCGGGATTGACACCGGATGTAGAATTAGGGTTTTGAATGATAAGTTGCCTGTGTTCTCTAAGCCCTCTGATGAAATCATTGAGATACAAGGCAATGCATCATCTGTAAAGAAGGCTCTCGTTGCTGTTGCTAGTCGGCTTCAAGACTGTCCTCCGCCTGACAGAACAAACATGATGGGAACCAGACCTTATGAAGTATTTCAGCATGAAACTTATGCTGTTCCACACGAGGGTTTAACTGATCTGAATATGGATTACCGTCTGCAGAGGAGCTCTGCATTACCTATTTCATCCATTGGGTCTGATGGCAATCCCTCTAAAGTTCATCCATTTTCAGCTGAAGTTAACAGAGTCTCAGCCCTGGATCCGGAAGCACTTCAGCAGGAAGTTACCTTTAGAATTCTTTGTTCCGGTGATAGGGTTGGTGCTGTAATCGAGAAAGGTGGCAGTATTGTAAGAGCTCTTCAGAACGAAACTGGGGCTACTATAAGTGTTGGTCCTGCCACTTCCGCTATGGTATTGAATTCATTTCCTGATCAACATCCTCGTGTAAGGTGGGCAGCTATTAATGCAATAGGGCAACTGGGGCTACTATAAGTGTTGGTCCTGCCACTTCCGCTATGGTATTGAATTCATTTCCTGATCAACATCCTCGTGTAAGGTGGGCAGCTATTAATGCAATAGGGCAACTGTCTACTGATTTGGGTCTAGATTTGCAAGTTCAATTGCAAGTTCAATATCATCAGGGGGTGTTGCCAGCCCTAGCTGCTGTGATGGATGATTTTCAGAATCTTCGTGTACAGGCTCATGCTGCTTCAGCTGTGCTCAACTTCAGTGAGAATTGCACACCTAATATTTTAACGCCATACTTGGACGGAATAGTTAGAAAACTGCTTGTACTTCTTCAGAATGGTAAACAAATGGTGCAAGAGGGAGCTTTAACTGCTTTGGCATCACTTGCTGATTCATCTCACGAACACTTTAAGAAATACTATGATGTTGTCATACCGTACCTGAAGGCTATATTGGTAATGCAACTGATAAGTCCACTTGTAGAGGAGGTCAAAGGTATCTGGTCCGACAACCGTTTACGACGCTACTCTCCTGTTCAAACAACCGTTATCTCTCCTTGTTCAAACAGCCGTTAGCTCTCCTTGTTCAAACAGTTGTTATCTCTCCTGTTTTGGACGCATTTTCTCACTCTGTTGATCGATCATGGCTTCGTTTCGTTAGAGTCGCGCTGCTTCTTCTTCTTCAGTGTTTGTCATGCAATTTAGTTCTTACTAATAGATTATAACCGTGGCCTCTATTCCCACCAACGATCATTCTGGTGGTGTCCTTTTTCCCACATATGAATCATATTAGTGATGACTTCTTCTTCCGTTAATGGTTATTTTGACGGTGCCTTTTATTTTTATGACTTACTTTATCTTGGCAATTTGTCCCAGATGCACTGGCCTTGCCTTTCTCTCCTTGAAGCACGCCTCTCTCTCCTTGAAGCAGATTCAAGTTTAAATATTTTGAGTCTCCATTATTATTGGTTTGAAGCTTCCAAATGCAGTTTTTTAGAAGAACGGAGCTTGCTTTGTTCAATTGCCTGCCATGAATTTCTCTCAGGCTGATGATCAATCAGACTATCTGGCTAGGCTATATTTATAGCAATTCTCTCCGACTTCACATGCATCCCTGAGTTGCCTTTCCATCTTTTTTTATGGAGCAAAACATTGTTTTCTTGTAGCAAGCTAAAGCTTAGTAAGCTTTAACTTGAGGGGGAGTGTTAGAATATTAGAAAATATCTTATAATATCTATTATATTATATTAGAGTATCTTGAGTTATTTCTTAGGATCAATTTATATTCATAAAGATATCTTAGAATATCTCTCATTATTATTATGATTTGTTCATAATTTAGGATTTAGTCTATGTTTCTCTATAAATAGAGATTAGTATTGAGTCTTTTGTAATCAAGTCAGCATTAAACTATTATCAATAATATTCAAACCCTTATTATTTTCTTTCCTCCTTTTCTCTAAAATCCCACAACTTCAACAAAATTGATCCTAGGAAATAACTCAAGATACTCTAATATAATATAATAGATATTATAAGATATTTTCTAATATTCTAACATGTTTCAATACCAAATCAATTAATCAAAACAGGTCCATGAGGTGTCAGTTTAGTGGAAAGAGCCTGTCATTATAATCTCAAAGGACGGAATTCAAATCCTCTCAGGGACAGTTGTAAAATTGCAATTAGTGCCACTTAAATTGATAATAGTTCCCCATTCCCCAATTTTGGTATAAAAAAAAAAATCAAAACAGAGTAGATATACTCACGACCAAATATTACGATCACCATCAGTTTCACCCATCACGTGGTGTAGCAGAACATATCCACTTCCAGGAGTGTTGATGTTCATCTATTAAAAAGAATAAAAAAAGAGCAGGAAAAAGGGAAAAAAAGATTGACAGCACAGGCTGATATGTACCAACACAAAAGAATAAAGGAAGATACAAATTTACTAAATTGCAGCAGAATGTATTGAGGACCCAAACGACTAAACGAGAAAGCATGCATGTAAAAATAAAGCATATTGTTTTAGAATAAGTATGGATTATTTCAAAACATGTCTAACAACACTTAACCCAAAATAAAATATATTAGGAGTTCTAGCAACAACTCTATGACATTCTCTTTCCAACAATCTCTCTATTATTACTTGAAACTTATGCAGGTCTCACCATTTTGAAAATGGGGCCCACGTGAATTTCGGCCAATAATGGAGTGTCATAAAGAGAGTATAAAATAGTGTATTTGAAGGGTATCCAAATGCTTGGGAAACCCTCCCTTAAAAGCTAGCTACCTAGTGGGAAGAACCGAGTCCCTTGAATACTCCATCGAGCATCCTATACTATTCGATGTGGGACTTGGGCACCCCATAATACCCAAGCCACTATTAGAATTGCTAGAACTTCTCAAAATATATTCTTATTTTGTCATTATGTGAAATAATGAAAGAGTGCCTGAAGATGATATTATGTTGCCATATTGGATGTGAAAATTACTTCATATAGAGACAATTATCTAAATAGTGAAAGAATATGTTGTGTCTAAATTTGTTTATAGAACAAATATGCTAACTAAATCATACTAAGCCCCAGTAAAAAAAATTAATAAAACAGAAAAGTCTTACCATACTTCCAATGATAGCATCTCCTGCAAGTGTTGCCTTCAATAAAGTTGACTGCATTCCCACATTATCGATTAATATTAGGAAGACTGAAGACCATATAGTTTTTGTTCAAGTGAAAAATGCTTAACCTCTATTCATATGTCAGTACCTATTATGAAAAATAATAAATTATTGAATATGAATCTTTTAAATTGAATACTACCAAGCCATGCAAAGAAATTAATGTAATACACCAACTTATTGATCTCAGTAACAAAAAAACATGTTGAGAAGGTCATCTTGGTTGAATTAAGTTATTATATTTGTGTTTAGACAAACTTGAATAAGTTTGACAAAAACTGAACTGCAATAACCGATCCAGCACCACATCATTGCCAAACTGAAAATACTATATACCAAATTTATTATGCAATAATTAAGCAGGTAACAACCTCAAACCATTTATCCAGGACCTTCGAGGTTGGAGACAATAACAGTTCCATTAAGTCCCTGGCCAAGCATTTTTAATATAAATTAGATATTTAAGACAATATCCATCTTTCAGAAGATGGATTTGCAGTTCCAAGAACTGCAAAAACTGATATGCAGAGAAAAAAACTTACACTATGCCTTTTTGCCCCAAGGAGAGAGTATGGCCCATACACTGCGCCCAAAACTTAGATCTCTGCAATTTATGCCTCAGCCAATCAACTGTAGAAGCACTCCCTTGCAGAATTTCAGGGGTAGGTGAATCCAAAACAAAATCCAGGAACTTACTGAACTTTTGGAGTTGAGCTTCATATCTACAATTACAAACACAAGAAAATGCAAAATTGTTCACAAAAATTACAACAATTGAACTATTTCAAATCGAAACACCATTATAACAATAATAGTTTATAAAAACTCGAAATCAAGAGCCATGCCTAGAGCAATAATTCCATTTTTACATCTTATAAAGACTATTGCTTAGAGAATCCAGTAGCACCAACATTTCTTATTGAAGAGTTGTCTGGGCAACCACACATGTGATTATACTCAATTAGTTTATTTTCTTTATTTTCTCTGATTCAAACCTACACTACATTAGTGATTTCCTCATGAATAAGAAAAAAATAAAATAAAACGCATTACAGATGAAGATGAAGTACCTGAAATAAGCATCAGCATCTCTTTTAGAAAACTTTGAAATCTCCAAACGATCCTGTTCGTCACTCTGCCCTAATAGCATGTAACGCCCATCCAGCGATGGCGTAAACGACGACGCCATCGGTTTCAGCAGCTTCAATCCGTGTCGTTTCAACTCCAACTCTCTTTAAGTTTTAAGTTAACACAAAATGAGGTTAAAGAAGAAGAAGAAGATTCGAAGGAAGAGTGAGTGTGTTTGCGTGCCTTATGATTTGAGGACGGAGGAGACTGAGGAGGTAGCTACAGCGAGAGAACTTGAAGCCAGGGATCAGCTCCTCAGTGACAGCGGCGCCGCCGACGAGGTACCGGCGCTCTAGAACGACAACTGAGAGGCCGGCGCGAGCCAAGTAAGCGGCGGAGATTAAGCCGTTATGGCCACCGCCGACGACGATCGCGTCCCATTTCGTCTTCTGCTTTAATGCTGCGGTGGTGCCGGCGGAGGTGGTTAAGCTTCTTCGCCACATCACTCGCTCAGTGCTCTGTCACTCGAATCTTCCAACTGATTAATTAGTTAATATTAGTCGTTCATTAATTAATTAAAGGAAAATAGTTAATGGCAATGTTCATCTGAAATTTTCTTTTCTTAAGAAATTAATAAATTTATTCAATAATTAATACACACAATTACGATATATAGATTTAAATTCGAAATAAGTTACGATTTAACTGTAAATCACCTGAATTTTTAATAAATATATTTTTCAAAAATATAGACATTTTAGTCTAAATATATCATTAACTCACAATACTAAATATATTCCAAGATAAAAAATAAATAAAAAATTAAACGCATCTCTAAACAAATTCGGTTGGACTTATGTGGTCATCAATTTTAATAATGGTCTCCATAATTTTGCATACATAAATTTTTGGATTCATGCATGCTATCGACACTTTAACTATGAAAAGACAAAATCACGAAAAACATCACAATTTAATCAAATTAATATCTAAAAATATTTCAAAATAACTCATAAAATATATTTTTTTTGTAAGAACTCAAAAAATAATAAAACAATAGTATTTAATTGAATAAAATTTCAATAATCATAGAAAAAATCATAAATTATATATATAATTAAAAATAATAACTATGTTTATTTATATATACATGTTGAGTGTGAGGTGCGGTGAATAATAATTTTTTTTTTCACACTTATTTTCTTTAATGTATGTAAAAACTATTAAATGTGCTTATTAATATAGACAAATGTAATGATTAAAAACTTAAAATTTTGAATTTATCAAATTCAATTTTACAAAAACTGTAACGTGAATTATGTCTTGTGTTTATAGACACGGGGAATTATATCTCATGTATCACTCTTAAATATTATGATTATAATTATAAGTGACTCAACTAATCTTAAATAGTTATAAGATTCAATAACTTTAAGTTAGTACTCAAGATTTAAACTTTGCAAGTTTATGGATATAGTTTAGAATAGCTTTGAGTTGGGTGGTTAATTATTTAATTAGTTAGAAGAGTTGAGTTTACTTTGAAAAGAATGAAATTCACGCGTTGTTATTCTATATATGGTTGGTTGATGTGGGGCACATGAAATGATATGGATTAAATTATAATACTTTATATATATGTATATATTTGAGTGATTAAGATTATTTTAGATTATTGAGAAATGTTAAATGATAATCTGTTGATTTTAAAATATAAGTAAAGAGAAAGTTAATATATTTTGTTTAAAATTTAAATAAAATATATCAATTTTTTGACACATTCTTATTTATATTTTATGATAGAGTAGTATTTGAATAACTTATCTTAAATTCTTAGCGTATGTTTCGATTTATAATTGTGAGAATCAATTTTAATTAAAAGTGAGTTGAATATAAATTAATTTATATTGGAACACATTAACATAAAAGTGATTATTTATTCATAAATGCATAATTTCCAAAATGGAGTTAAAATGTGTATTTACAATCATTTGTAGATTATTATATGGGTTTGAATTATTTATTGATTATTATTGGGTTTGAATTAAGATGGGTTTTAATTATTTATAGATCATTAAATATAGAGTTTAATTGTTATAATAATTTTTTGCTGCAATATATTTTTAAGTTTATATTTTATTTAAATATATGTTACACTCTTAAGTTTATAATAAAAATATAAAAAAAAATAATTTCTACATGTGTGTATCAAATACGATATATAATAATATTAATTTTGTCACTATTATATCATATACTATTTTATCATGTATTTTTTTTATCATACGCATCAAATGGACCTTTAATTTCTAAAATCTAAACATATAATAAATTTCATTAAATTTATATTTATATAATCCATACTCACGTTTAAAGGTTGCAACGTGCAACCAAATGGGTACTTAGTTTTCACCGACTTATTAAATAATAGATAATTATAATATTAGTTGGAATAAAGAAACTAAGTCTAGGTAAAAATTATTTTTAAATGTGTTATCTCACACAAAATATTGAGTGAAGGATTTCTTCACTTGAAAACAAGAATGAGGTACTCTCAACGTAAACATTGTTCATAATAAATGTTCATTTTTTTTTTGTACATATATTGTTCATAATTTTACTGCAACGATTAAATTTTTATGATGAAATCATAATATACTGTAAGGTACACATATTCATAAAATTATGATATTGAATCAACAACACATGTAACGAAAGTAATAAACTACAAACAGAATTCCAGCATCATCGGTCCCATGGTCTAGTGGTCAGGACATTGGACTCTGAATCCAGTAACCCGAGTTCAAATCTCGGTGGGACCTTATTATTTATTTATTTTTTATTTATTTTTTAATTTTTTTTTGTTTCACATTTATAAAATAAAGGACGCGAGCAGTTTACCGCGTAAATAACATTCTTTTCGGTTCTATGTGAATAATATATCTATGACCTCATTTATAACATAAAATACAAAAAAACCTTAAAATTAATGTACTCATTTATTGTTTTAATTTTAAAATATATATTTTTATTAAAAATTGTGAGACATTATATATATGTATTAATAATATTAAATTAACAAATATCTTAAATAAAGATATAAAACTAATTTAAACAATAAATATATTTTAAAAGTCTTAACCTTTTCTTACATATATAATCAAAAAATTAACACAGTTTTTTAATATTTTTAAAATGAATTTAATTTGTATGTATTGTCAGTGTGAAAAAAAAATTATATATTCGATAAATTATAATCAATCATGTGAGTGATTTATAAGTAGTTATGATAAAAATAAAATATTATTAATGATTAAACTATTGTGATTGATTGATAGTGTAAAAACTATTTACATTAAAATTTATACACATGTATAATTTTCATGCACTGTCACTCTAAAAAATTTGATGTATAACTTTCATGGTCAGCCAAATAAATCTAAAGGCCTAAAACAAAATTTAAAATAAAACCCTTTATAAATACAATGAAAAAATTGGAGGTCTTTTTATCCTAATTATTTTTACAATATTAAAAAAAAAATTTATGAATACACAATATTAAACAACTTACATCTAAATATTAAATTCTTTCACATGATTGAGCAATTTTTTTATTGAATTAATTAGTATCAAAACTAGAGAGTTAAGTTTATACTATAAAAACTAAAAAAATTAATACCAAAAAAAAAAATAATATTAATTAACTCAAAAGTATAAATTTGAGGCCTAAAACTATTTGAAGTCCAAGGCAGCATCCTCACTTAGACATGCCCCGATAATTTTCATGCATTATCAAATGTTTCTATTGTTTAAATATATATATAATTTTTATGCACTATCAAATGTTTCTATATATGAGAGTTGTAAATGATTGTCATAGTAAAAATTATTTGCATTGATAATGTATATAAATTATGCAATAGTAATAAACTAAACTACAAGGCATATAATATATGAAAAAAATGGCTATTTAGAGTTTTTAACTATGTTATTCGAGCGAAGTATTCGTCAATTTTTACTGATAACAAATGTCTGTTGGGGAATTTGACTCGACACCTTAAGTAGAATCTCTCCTCCCAACCACGTCTTTCCATCAATGTAATGGCAGTACATTCAACGTTTCTTTGATCATCCATTTAGCAGATATGTTCTTCCCCTAGACTATCACCTTAAAACCAACTAGCAACCACCAAGTCAGTGTGTGATCTCTATCATGGACATTACACAATTTGCATCTACATGTCCTATTTGTAAACTTATTTACAATTTTGATCCATGTATTTGCAATTGGAGCATGAAACAGGGATATTAGGAAACTTGAAGGTATATCATATTCGATATTGCTCTCAAGTAGAACTGTTAGATGTAGCGTCTTATATTTTCACAAACAGACATGGCCTATAGAAGAACTGACTTGAGCACCGAAAATATTTGATCGTTATAGACCATGTTTGTTTCTAAAAAAATCTGGCCTTTATAGGCCAATTAAAGCTACTCAATTTTCCCTATGTCAATCATCACAAACAACACGATAACGGATGACAATGACTCAAATATGTCTTAAAATATTAAGTAATCAACACTAATCCTAAAATCTGAAAGTCTTTCAAGTTATTCATCCTAAATAAAACATTTCCATTCTTGTACTTATTTGCATTCCCTTAAATGAGTGAGTCTATTTCCAATATCAAACACATAAGGACTATTTTTTTGGTCTTCAATTACTTAAATTGGTATGCCATCTAAAGATTGTTTGTGAATCAGTATCTATGTAAAATTATAAAGAAAAAATGACAATTTTCTTTAGTATTATCAGTATATAGATCAAATTATAAGTAGTAAATCCAATATAGCTAATGTATTGCAGAAAATATGATTGACTCTGTTCTGAAATTTCAATATCATATCATAGCACCAAGCCACATCAAAAATACAGATCTGAAAAATAAAATAAAAATAACTATATTTCAGAAAGACGCGGAGTCTAAATCGCGAATCATTGCAATGTTATGACTGAAAATCATCAAAAGTTTTCACGGTTCCTGAAATTTACAAACTAACAATAAAAACACAAATCAATTTTAACTCAAAACTGGAGAAAACATGTAAACAAGAGAGAGAGAGTTTTACAAACAAACAAGAAGTTTAACACAAATAAAATGTTACATTACAATATATAATTACAAACATAAGTACCCTATAGTCTTGAAAAGAATGAAAAGAGTTTTAGCTTCCTACACATGCCAAATAAATACAAGTCAGCAATGTACTATTATAAATAAAAATCCAAGTTTGTATGGATCCATCATGATAACTGAAAATCATGAAATTTCATAAAGAAACATGAACAGATCAATTCTACAATGCTACTACTGGTTGACAATACAGAAAAACATCTTCAGTTATGCGGAAGTTTAACGATTTTTTGTAGAACCACCGTCCTCGCCCTTATAATGTCATGGCTACATGTATCAGCTTGAGCTCCTAAATCTTGGACATTCTGCATAAAAACTCCCAACTTCTTCTTGATTTCCTCTATTGCAACCTTCACAGCTTCTTCTTCCTCAATGGCGAAATCCACATTCTCTTGTAGAGACTCAATCTCAACTTCGAGTCGATTAACCAAAACGCGGATGCTGTCCAAATCCTTTATGGCTACATAGGACCCAACTACCATTGAGATAGTTACTTCCTTATGTCCTTTCAATGCATTTTCATAGTTCTTCATAAGCGAGTCGATCCACTTTCCCATTGAACCAATTGGAATAGCAGTAACAGCAGCTAGAGCAGCCGCAACGTGTGGAGAAGCAACCGCTGCTGCTACAACCGAGCAAATCAACACAGAAGCAACCGTGACTACAAATATGATAAACGATACCTTCCTCCAAGTACGGATTTGTTTCAGTTTCTTATCAAGCTTGCTTTTTCTGAGTTGCAACTTCTCAAACATGAGTATTTGCTGATTATAAACAGATTGGTATATTTGGATGAATTCTTCGGTGAAAGGGTCGCCGGCATCCTTAAAACTCTTCAGTTCCTGTAATGTTCTCGTATACCGATTCTCTCCGGACCCAGTTTCCTCTTCAAACTTTTGAAGGGCCACATGAATAAGCAATTGACTATCCTTGGCTCTCTTTAAGCACTTCTGTAAAGCAGTGCATAAATCTAGAGTCTTCAAGCTATTATCAAAATACTCCTCAACAAGCTCAAACAGTTCTTGACTCTTCCATATATCTTTCTTACAGTCCAATATTACCTTGACTACTTCCTGATTCATCTCGAGAAGGCATTCTGTGACTTGTTTGAGGGAATCGAATGAAAGGGATCGAACTTCGACTCCAACTGCAAGTGTATTGATGACCCGATTTGTTCGAGCTTGAAGGGTGGTGCCAAAGGACTGCAAATCGGAGTCAACCTTGCAAGCATCCTCATATGATCTCAGTTCAGTTGCCATATCAGCAGCATTAAGGTTGATATCAGACGATGTTCCAGCAGTTTTCTTACTCAAACAACCCCCCATTGCTGTAATTTAAATAACCTGATTACAAAGCAAAAAATCATAATCAATTTTCAATTAGAACCAAAAGTTTCACCGGATTGGTAAAGTGAAACCCCAATTTTTTTTGTTTTAACCCTCCGGTTTTCAGGAAAAAAGGGTTTTGATAATCCGGAATTCGACCAAGGGAACTAAAATCTAAGTAAGGATTGTTTCAGTTAAGGTTGAAACTCGGGTTCTCCTAAATAATTCACCCTATACTAAGTTCATTACCCACCTAAGCTCAACCAAATAATTAGTTAAACCCTAATATATGATTATGAGTGCAATACAATTATCTCAATAAGTTTGAGGGTGGTAAATACAATCTAGTTCAACAAATCAATTGAATCTATTTCAATTTGCACACATTTACAAATTCTTACAAAACCAAACCAAAATTTCCATAAACAAGAACAAGATCTTATTTTTATTTTGAGACTTTTGTGTATTTATGAAATTTCCAAATGTATGAATTTTATCAACGATTTTACTGAATAATTTTTCAGACAATTAATTATACATTGTCAAAGCTTTATTTATTTCTTAAAAAAAATCCGATATTTTCCGTTAATAATCAATGGTTAAACCCACATAACTTGACATTACATTTTTGGCATGTTATGAAAATTGATGAAGAAGTGAAATGAAGCAAACCCAGATAGAGATTTGAGTAAAGTTCGTACCTTTGAAAGCTATTGAAGAAGATAACGATAGGCAGATAGAGAATGAGAAATGGTGGAAGTAGTAATAATCGACGGTGTTAATATTTATCACTTTCTAAATAAGAGAAAAGAAAAAAGAAAGAAGTTAGAGTGGTGAGGTTGAAGGGGTATGCAAGATCTTATAAAAACAAATAGAATTTAGAAGTTTTGTTTTTTTTTTTTAGCAAAGAATTTTGAAGTGTTGCTACTTACGTAGGAAGAAATGTTAGCGTGTTTGTACAAAAAAAAAAAATGTTGGTGTGTTGAGATTTGTCAATGACTTGCACTCACGAACGCATAAGACAAATAAATAAATAAATTTTTATAATAATAATTAAAAAATTTTTTGAAAAAAATAATAATTAAATACACAAAGGGAATATTGGAGTTGGAGATGAGAAGAAAAATAAAACGGGAAGCATAATGAATATGTAAAATTGATCTTTGAAATTATAAGTTTCAGTTAAATTAATTTTTAAATTACGTGAATTGTTAATCACATTCTTAAAATTATTAAATATCAATCAAAATAGTTTTTATGCAAGTTTTTGTTGTTAGATATTTTGATGTGGTCTTGTAATTAAATATGTAGTTTATCCACGATGATCACACATCAATATAGTTTTTTGGAAACAAATTTGTCAATAAAATTTTATCATCTTTGAGATAAATTTGTGAGTAATTGTAATGTGGACTAATTATGGACGAATTAATCCGTGAAAGATTTAAATTTCATAGAAAAATTAGTCTACAATAAAATGACATTGATGTGAGATCAACATAGAGATGTTAAATATTCAATGAATATGTCATATCATAATCTCGTGGACTGATTTTTTTATTACTATTTTGTAACTTCATTAATGTATTTGCCGATTTGCAAAATTCATGAATTAATTTGACTAACGCTTACCATTTGAAAGGGCCAACTTATCTATTCACTCAATTTATCTCTCTTAATATGGGACCACGATCGTTGCGGTAGTGATTTCTTGGAATTATAGTTGTATGGCCAATGCTCAACAATTCCTTAATTTCTCGGCATTTTATCGAAATTCGTTTTTTTATCATGAAGAAAGCAAAAGAAAAAGAAAAAAAAACAAAGCTACAATCTTAAATAGCAACTCATAACAATGAGAATTTAATGTAGTTGAGGAAGCAAGCAGTCCAATACTTGAAAACAACTTTTAAAGAGAACCATATTTAGCTACCCAATTTGCACAATTGTTACCTTAAAGGGGAGTATGATGGAAGAAAACAATCCAATCTTGACGGTATATTAGTGAAATTTGTTTAATCAATAGTTTATACGGATGAAGGGGTCGGACATCTGACATGATTAAATTAATAGTCACCATAGAATCAGAATAACATTCATGTGACCAACATTGTAAGCTATACATAAACCATGAAGAATAACATATAACTCTATCACCAAGCAAGTAGTGATACCAATCAATCTCCAAGACCTCCAAAACCACATTGACTTTGATGATACAATTTGGAGGAGGAGAGCATGTTACTTGTCTACTAGACTTGTGGACATCTTCCGTGGAAAGAAAATGTAACACGCTAGTATGAAGAGAATGGATGTGGTTGAGACACTTTCAATTCCACCAATTATTACCATTGAAGATCTTATCATTTCAAGCTTTCCATAAAAACCAACACATTATAATGAAGAAAATACCATTAGGAACAAGAGCATAATGTTTGAACCAAAGAGAGTGGTACTCAATTAAGAAGCCAAACTGTTTTTGGGCAGTTAGTTAATTAGTTGTAACTACTTTAGTTAGTTAGTTTGTTACTCAAAATTGTAAACAAACTGTATATAAGCCAAAACAAGGCTAGAAAAACTGGGTGATACAAAATAGAAAGCAAGCTGCAGTTTTACTAAGTGCAGGAAAAACTGGCAGCATAGAAAAAATCTATCATTGTAAACATTTTCATCTCATAACTAGTGATAATTCAAGTTGGATTCAGTCCCCCAGACGTAGGAGTTAATCTTTGAACTGGGTTAACAATTATGTGTGTTCATTTTAGCATTACAAACTTCAAATTCTGTTTAAACTGATCATTCTCCGTTTCAGTCAGAAAACGGAGAACGTTCTTGATATTAATCTGATCAATATTCGTTTTTAGTTTCAATCAATCTGCGTTATTTCTGTACAAAACCAAGAACAGTCTTGTTTTAATTACTCATTGATCTCCGAATTTCACAACAACTGGTATGAAGAGCACGAGAGTATTCGATTCAAAGGAAGGATGACATCAACAAAGTATGTAATTGAAAAATTCGATGGGAAAAATGATTTTGGGTTTTGGCGTATCAAGATGAAAGCGTTGCTGGTTCATCAAGATTTGGCAGGAGCACTGGGAGGAGAGAAAGACATGGCATCCACACTACCAGAAAAGGAGAACAAGGATATCATGGACAAGGCTCATAGTGCTTTAATCTTGAGTCTTGGAGACAAGGTTCTGAGGGAAGTGTCAAGGAGGCCTATGCAGCAGGTATTTGGTTCAAATTAGAATCTTTATACATGACAAAGTCATTAGCAAATCGTTTGTACTTAAAACAAAAATTATATACTTTCAAGATGCAACCTAGGAGGTCAATTGAAGATCATATGGATAAGTTTAATAAGATTATATTAGATTTTGAAAATAGTGATGTAAAATTGGATGATGAGGATCAGGCCCTATTGTTGATAAATTCATTACCAAGCTCTTATGAAAATATGTGTGATACACTTCTATATGGTAGAGATTCTTTTGTTAAGACAAACTCTCAAATTAAGTTTTGATGAAAATAAACAAAGATTAATTAAGAATATTAATTATGATTCTAAATGTTATGTTAATTTAATCTGTGCTCTTGAGTGTTTTTATTAAAGATAGGAACCAAGCAAAGCAAAGAAATAAGATAAAAAAAAAAACAGTCATGAACATAAACTGTACAAAACAGAGAAAGATCAGCAGAATCAAGAATGATTGTCACAGCCACTTCACCAATCTTTCTCCAACACTTTTACATTGATTATGCCTTAATTCTTTATACCAATTTCATCAGTACATGGCAAGGAACAGATAGGAATCATTTTTACTCAAAACGGTTCTCGGATCACTAAGATAAATCTTCATGAATCTAAGCATATCAAAAACGGACTGCAACTTTCTCTAGTCTGGAACTGTCAAGAAAGTTGAACAAAACTGAACTTCAAGATTGATTATAAGTCCTCAGATTGTCCAAAAGACTATCAGACCAGATTGATCATCTTTCTCCACCTATAATCAACGTTCTCCGTTTTTTAGAAGAACAATCTCTGTTTCTGCAGAAGAAGACTTCTCATTTCTGCAGAAAAAATATTCACTCCTTTCCAAATAGTTTTGGATCGAATTAAGTATCCAGATCGAAGCCCAATTATCATCAATTATTATCAAAGCTTAATGGGTCATTATAGCGCGCAGGAAGTATGTTTGAAATTAAGCAAAACAGCCCAAAACACAAAGCCCAAAACTGTCACATGAATGGTGCATTTTGTCAAACAGATTCCTTGCTTCTGTCAGAAGGAAAACAGAGCACTACCAACAGCTCTTTCTGACCAGAATTAATTGCTCAAAACGTCTATAAAAAGAAGGCAAATTCGCAAGCATCATTTAGAACTTCAAGTGCCAAGTATTCTCATTAAATCACATTCACTTGCATTCTTGAAGCTATCTCATTCACAAAAGAAATCAGGCTGAAATCGTTTCATACTTATAGATCATTTTTACTGAGTTCTTAATTCTGATTTTATTCTCAAACAAGAGTTGAGGATAATCAGTTTCAACCAATTCTTTAAATCATTATTGTAAACTCATAACTATAAGGATTGTTTATAGTTTGAGGTTAATTAAAAGAGTTAATTGTAAAATCCTAGCAGATTAGTTAGGTGACTTGATTGAATCCTCTCTGGGTGGAAAGGAAGTGTAGTTACAAATCAAGGTTGATCTTTAACTGTGTTACCAGAAGATTGTTCTCCGATCCTTGAACACTTAGTGAAAATCTCACAGTTGTGAGGACTGGACGTAGCCCACGATTGGGTGAACCAGGATATATCTTTGTGTGGTATCTCTTCTTATCTCTATTTACATTCAGTTATTATTATTGTCTAAATCAAATAGAGAAACTAAAAACTGTGATTTTTACTAATCAAGAACGTTCTGCGTTTTCTGTTTTAAAACCAAGAACATTCTCCGTTTTTGTTTTCATAACCAAGATCATTCTTGAGTTGTTTTTCTTAAGTTTTTTAACAAGGAATTTTAAATAGACAAGATTACAATTCAAACCCCCTTCCTTGTAACTTGACATTGCTACTTCAATTGGCATCAGAGCAAAGTCTCTAAAAAGAACACTTTAACCAAGTGCTTGAGTAAAAGATCTAGAAGAAAAAATGTCAAAAGCAAAATACATTGTTGAAGGAGGATCCTCAAACAGGTCACCATATTTTGATGGAACTGATTACTACTTTTGGAAAAATAAGATGCAGCTGTTTCTAAAGTCTCAAGACACAGGAATGTGGCGTATCATTACAGATGGAGATTTCATTCCAAAAGGTGATCAAAATGATTCAAACTCTGCCAAAAAGGAAGAAATCGACTGGACATCTGAAGACAAAACTAAGGTACTCTTAAACTCTAAAGCTCAATTATTCTTATCGTGTGCTTTGAGCAGGGAAGAAAGTGAAAGAGTCGATGAATGCACAACGGCTAAAGAAATCTGGGATACATTGTAAATTCATCATGAAGGAACAAACCATGTCAAAGAAACAAGAATAGACATCGGCATAAGAAAATTTGAGCTGTTCGAAATGAATGAAGGAGAAACCATTGATGAAATGTATTCAAGGTTCACAACTATAGTAAATGAAATGTGATCCTTGGGAAAGGCTTACTCAGTACAAGAGAGAGTAAGAAAGATCATGAGATGTCTTCCAGTCATATGGAGACCAATGGTAACAGCTATAAGCCAAGCCAAGAATCTTGAAGTACTAGCACTAGAAGAGCTAATTGGAACCTTAAAAGCACATGAGGTATTACTGCAAGAAGATAAACCTATCAAGAATGGAAAAGCAATAGTCTTAAAAGCATCTCAAGAAAGCATGCCTGACCAAACAGAAGAAGAACCAGAAGAAAAAGGTCAAGAAGATGCTGATGAAGAAATTGCTCTTCTCACTAGAAGAATTCAAAGAATGATGAGAAGGAGAGACCAAATCAAGAAGGGATTCCCAAACAGAAAAGAAAATCCTAAAACAGAACTAGACAAAAGCCAAATTACATGTTTTGGATGTAATAAACTGGGACATTACAAATCTGAATGTCCTCTGAACAAAAGAACACCAAACAAATTTCCTTTCAAAAAGAAATCAATGATGGCCACATGGGATAACTCAGATGAATCTGATGAAGAAGAAGATGAAGAAGCTAACATATGCTTAATGGCAAACACTGAAGAAAATGAGATAACAAATTCTGAATCCTGCATTTTATGTGAACAAATGGAAAAAGAATTTGACAACTTATTAAATGATTCAAACTTACTCATTCAAAAGTGTAGTTCTTTAAAAGATAAATTTTATAAAGAAAATGAAGAGAAAGAAAAAACTCAGGTTCTGAATGATAAGCTAAAGGAAATAATTCAGAATCTGAAAAGGTCTTATACTGAAAATCAAGAACACTCTGCACTTCAAAAGGAGAACGTTCTCCTTAAAGTTGAAATTCAACTTGTTAAAAATGATATGTTAAACTTTATTAAAGCCACTGGAACCTTTCAAAATATTATGGGATCTCAAGTTGGAATATTTGATAAAGCTGGTCTTGGTTTTAATCAAACTCAGAAAACCAAAATGTATGAAAACTTTTTTATTCCAAAAAAGGGAGAGAATAAATGCAAGATCAAATGTTCATATTGCAGCAAAATTGGACATCTTGAATTTGCATGTTATTTTAAAAAAAGAGATGAGAAAATCAAGAACAAACAGAGAAAAGAACAATCTGGAACAAGAACAGGTTTTTCTCAAAAAAGACAAGAACGTTCTCCAGCTAAAACAGAAAACGGAGAAAGTTCTGAAAATCTGTCAAAACAAGTTAAAAAATCTTTTCAAAAACAAATAGTCAAATGTTCTTCATATTCTAAGATTGGACACTCTGAATCTACATGTCATATTAACAGAAAATCAAAATTTAGAACTAATCCACAAGGACCCAAGACATAATGGGTACCAAAAGTTAATGAAACCAAAACTGCAGGTTGGCTCTCAAGGTATCAAGAAAAAGCCATGGTTCTTGGACAGTGGCTGTTCAAGACATATGACAGGTGATAAAAATTGCTTCATGTCCTTTGTCAAGAAAGACGGAGGATTTGTCACTTTTGGAAATGACAATCAAGCTCGAATCAAAGGTAAAGGGACAATTGGTAAGAAAAACTCTGCTCAAATAACTGATTTCAATATGTTGAAGGTCTGAAACATAATCTCTTAAGCATAAGTCAACTTTGTGACAATGGCTGTGAAGTTATTTTCAAACCCAACCTATGTGAAATCATAAAAACAAAATCTGGTGAAAAACTGTTTTCTGGAACCAGAAAGAAAAACCTTTATGTATTATATCTTGAAGAATTGTCTGATGAATCCTGCTTCATATCTATTGATAAAGATAAATGGATCTGGCATAAAAGGGCTGGGAATGTCAGCATGAAAACCATTTCCAAAATTTCAAAATTAGAACTTGTCAGAGGATTACCAAAACTGAATTTTGAAAAAGACAAAATATGTGAAGCTTGTGTCAAGGGAAAGCAAGTTAAAAGCAGCTTTCACTCAAAAGAATTTATTTCCACAAACAGAATTCTTGAATTACTTCACATAGACTTATTTGGTCCTGTCAAAACAACCAGTTTAGGAGGAATGAAATATGGTTTTGTTATTGTTGATGATTACTCTCAATAAACTTGGGTACTATTTTTAAAACAAAAGGATGATGCTTTTGAAGCTTTTAAAATCTTTTGTAAAAAGGTACAAAATGAAAAAGAATCCAACATTATTTCTATACGAAGTGATCATGGAGGAGAATTCATAAATGCCCCTTTCAAAAACTTTCTTGAAGAACTTGGCATTTCTCACAATTTGTCTTGCGCAAGAACTCCTCAACAAAATGGAGTTGTTGAAAGAAAAAATAGAACCTTACAAGAAATGGCAAGAACAATCTTGGAAGAATCTAATGTTGAAAAATATTTTTGGGCTAAAGCCGTCAATACATCATGCTATATTTTAAATCGTGTGTCCATTAGAAAAATCATAAACAAAACTCCATATGAAATCTGGAAAAACAGAAAACCAAACATTTCATACTTCCACATTTTTGGGTGTTACTGTTATATTCTAAACAACAAAGATGTTCTTGGAAAATTTGATTCAAAATTAGACAAAGCTATCTTTCTGGGTTATTCAACCGACTCCAAAGGTTATAGAGTGTTTAATCTAAGAACTAAAGTTGTTGAAATCAGCATGCATATTTTATTTGATGAGTTTGATGACTTAGTACTTGAAAAGAAAAATGAGGATGAAGAATTGCCAGACACACAGCAAAGAACTGATGTGCAGGAAACGGAGATTGATAAACAATCTCCGTATCATTCTCCACCTAAAAGCTGGAGAACGATAGGAGATCATCCTCAAACTCAAATCATTGGGGATACAGCAGATGGAATTCGAACCAGAAAGTCATTCAAGAATGGTGAGAACAACATGGCAATGATTTCTCAAGTTGAACCAAAATCAATTAAAGAAGCCATAATTGATCAATCTTGGATTGAAGCCATGAAGGACGAACTGCAGCAGTTCGACAAGAATGAAGTTTGGACCTTGGTACCGAATCCTCAAGATCAAACAATCATTGGTACACACTGGGTTTTCAGAAACAAATTGGATGAAGAAGGTAAGGTTGTAAGAAACAAAGCAAGATTGGTTGCTCAAGGTTACAACCAACAAGAAGGTATAGACTACGATGAAACTTTTGCTCCTGTTGCAAGGTTAGAAGCTATTCGTATACTTCTTGCATATGTATCTCACAAACTTGTTAAATTATTTCAAATGGATGTTAAAAGTGCATTTTTAAACGGTTTTTTAAATGAACAAGTTTATGTGAAACAACCTCCCGGTTTTGAAGATCAAACAAAACCAAATCACGTTTTCAAACTTACAAAAGCTCTGTATGGCTTAAAACAAGCACCAAGAGCTTGGTATGATAGGTTAAGTTCCTTCTTAATCAATAATGGTTTTTCCAGAGGAAAAATCGACACTACACTTTTTAAGAAAATTGATAAAAATGATTTACTCATTGTACAAGTGTATGTTGACGATATTATCTTTGGATCAACTAATGAAAAAATGTGCGATGGTTTCTCAAAACTCATGCAAAGTGAATTTGAAATGAGCATGATGGGAGAATTAAGATATTTTCTTGGCTTACAAATTAAACAACACGAAAATGGTATTTTTATTTGTCAAGAAAAATACATTAAAGATTTGTTAACCAAGTACAAAATGAATGAAGCTAAAATCATGTCTACTCCTATGCATCCATCCTCTTCATTAGATAAAGATGAACATGGAAAATCTGTTTATGAAAAAGAATATAGAGGAATGATTGGCTCCTTGCTATATCTAACTGCTAGTCGGCCATATATTGTATTTGCAGTAGGACTATGTGCTAGATTTCAATCTGTGCCAAAAGAATCTCATTTAACTGCTGTAAAACGAATCTTTAGATATCTTGTTGGAACTACTGATCTTGGCCTTTGGTATATAAAAGGTTCTCATTTTGATCTTGTAGCATATTGTGACGCTGATTATGATGGAGATAAAACTGAAAGAAAAAGCACCAGTGGAGCATGTCAATTTCTGGGTGATGTTTTGATAAGCTGGTCTTGCAGAAAACAAAATACTATAGCCTTATCAACCACCGAAGCTGAATACGTATCAGCCGCAAATTGTTGCTCACAAGTTCTTTGGATAAAAAATCAACTTGAAGACTTCTCTGTAAGTTACTCAAGTATTCCAATTTACTGTGATAATACTAGTGCAATCAATTTATCAAAAAATCCAATTCAGCATTCTCGTTCAAAACATATTGAAATCAAACATCATTTTATTCGCAATCATGTTAATAAAAAGGATATTGAATTAATCTTTGTTGATACTCAAAATCAGCTTGTTGATATTTTTACAAAGCCCTTGGTTGAAGAAAGTTTTAATTTAATTAAAGAAAAACTGAAAATTATGAAAAATCCTGAAAATTCAAGTTAAAACTGCTTCTGCAGAAAACGGAGAACGTTTATCAATCTCCGTTTTTCAGACATCTTTCTCTGTTTTTTTCAAATCTTCTTCCCAGCCGTCATCTTCTTCATGCGCAGGCAAGGCATGTCCTAGCATTAATTGCGCGTGCTTCAAGGCTTTCAAAGGTCACTGCCAAGCTGTCAAATCTGTTCCTTTCCCCAACACTTGTCACTTCCCTAGGTTTAATCATCATTGCTCTCTCTCCTAAAAAAAAAAACTGCAAAAACATGTTGCAGTTATCACAACTGCTCATTTTTTTTGAAACTATTCCCATCTTCTCAAAACCTTTGTCTTCCCCCAAAATTCATCTTCCATTGCTCTTAACTGTCAACAATGGCTCGAACAAAACAATCTGCTCGCAAAAATGCAAGCACTGACACTCCATCACCATCATCATCCTTCTCACCAGTCTCAAATCGTTCACCTTCACCTCCACCCAGGCCAACCCCTCCAAAACACTCATCAGACTCCTCTTTTTCTGACTATCTTTCTTCGTCCCCTGAGTCAAACCCTAACATCTCCTGTCCTAAACATGTATCTTCTGTTCTTCCTCCTTTCTATTCCTGTCCATCTCCAAACATTGCTCAAGTTCCTCCTCACTTACGAACATCTTTCTCTAAACCCGCTCCACCACCACAAAAATTTGTCAATCCTCCAGCACCTAAAAGACGCTCAATGAGAATCTTGGCAGGAATTGGGACTTCAAGGACCCCAATCACTAAACCTGCCTATCTCATCATCTCAGACACTGAGTCGGATGAATCATCTGATATTCCTCCTCCTTCAACAAAATCTGTCACCTCACCAAAATCCTATTTTTCGTTTCAGACTCCTCAATCCAAAACCTCAATACCAACCCCATCCAAATCATCTTTTTCAGCTGAAGCCTCTCAATCCACTCCTCCAAACCAGAAACGGAGACCAATGACTGATTTTTTCTCCTCTCCCACATCCACTCAACCTAAAACCCGTGCCCTAAAAACAAAAACCACCATGCCAGCTTCCAAATTTCTGGCAAGAACAAACTTACCCATTCACCAAAGATTCAAAACAACTGTACCTAAACACAAGTTCCGTATTTCTCCTTCCTCATCTTCAGAACGTTCCCCAACCCCAACACTTTCTCCCACGCAAATTCCAGAACGTTCTCTCATCTTTTCCACTCGAACTACTCCAAAAAGCCTTACACCTACTCCAGAACGTTCTCCACTTAAAGAACGTTCTCCTATCCCTCACCATTCTTCTTCTTCCACTCAAGAACGTTCTCCTATCCCAAAACATTCTCCTTCCCATGCTCAAAACACATCCTCCTCTACTCAAGCATGTTCTCCCATTCGAGAATGTTCTCATGCTCACCAACAATCTCCCTCTCCAACTCAAGAACGTTCACCTCCCGAAGAACGTTCTCCGTTTTATGATCCCTCTCCCTAAAAAACCACCAAAAGACCTCTTTCACCTCAATCTCCTTCCTCTCCTTCCTCTGAACCTTCCTCTGACTTTGACTCTCCTATGCCACCATCTCCACCCTCCAAAAAGACCAAACCAAATACCACTCCTCTGATTCCTCCCACTGCCACCAAACTATTTAAAGACAAATGGGCTCAGAGGCCCATTAGTGTTGGCAGAGTTTTCATCTTTGACAAACTCATAGTCGATGGCAACGCTGTCCAACATTTTACTGATGCCCTAGGATGGATTGCCTTTTTGCAAATCTCTGAACCCCACTATCCAGATGTTGTTCGAGCCTTCTACTGTCAGGCCAAAACATTCCCTGAAAAATCTCTGTTAATTTCCACTATCAAGGGCATTGAGATCAGATTGACACCTGACATTCTGGCCTCCATCTTGGATCTTCCTACTAAAGGTACTGCTGTTTTTGGAAAATCCTGGTATGCAGCTCTCAATCTTAAAGAGACTGCAGTTCTCTCTGAACTATTTCAAGAGAATTCTACCAGGTATCTTTCAACATTCCTTCGCCCTCTCCCTAAAATTTTCAACAACATGAGTCAGCATACTCTTCTTCCTCACTGTGGAAGCCATGAGTATGTCTCTGAAAACGACGCACTCATCATCTATCATCTGCTCAACTGCAAGCGTCTCAACCTCCCTCATCTGATACTTCATCACATGATCACTGCTGCCAACAAAGACTACAAGAAGAATACTGTTCCTTATGGTATGATTCTTACAAAAGTCTTTAATCATTTTCATATCCCTCTGTCAAATGAAAAATCCCTTATCAAAATCTCCAAATTTTCCACCAAAAACATGGCCCATATGAAAATCACCGTCACCAGACAGCCTTCTCCAACACCTGAAACACAGCCAAGATATCCACCAACTAACCGACCCAGAACCAGACAATCTGCCCCACTCATTCACTCGTTTCCATCCACACTAAAAAGAAAACGTTCTACCAGACGGGAAGCTCCTGTTACAGCCCACACATCACCTTCTCCTTCACCAAATCGAGCTTCTGATATTGCTCCAGAACGTTCTACTCCAAACCCAGAACGTTCTCCCCTAAACCTAGAACGTTTTCCTCAGAACCCAGAACGTTTTCCTCAGAACCCAGAACGTTCTCTTGATCATGCTCAAGAACGTTCCCCTCAAAACAGAGAACGTTCTCTCAGCCCTCCTCTTAACAATCCAACTTTCTTTGTTTTTCCCCAACAATCCACCATTTCCTCCACAGACTTCATCTCTGTCTCCCAGCTTCTTCGTTCTCCCCTTGACCCCATGACAACACTGCTTTCTCACCAAAATCTCTCCGCCATGTCACCGGCGTACATTTCTCCACAAACCACCACGTCATCTATTTTTGGCATTAGTCAATTTTTGGCTTCTTCCGAACCCTCCAACAACGCTACTTCATTCAATCAATCCCATCCTCAGCCACTACCTGCCTCTCTCCCAGCTATCTCTGCTCCATCAAGCAGTACTGCTCCCATTCCTCCACCAATCATGAATCCTCCAAAGAAACCCACCAACTTCGAAATAATGGCAACTCTACAACTTCTCTTGGCTCAACAGACTTAGCTACAATCTTGGCTCACGGATACGCTTGCACCCAAGCTCGGTGCGCCTCCTCCTCCTCCTTTTCAGGCTGCTCCTGTTCCTGAGCCTGTTCTTGTCCCGTCCAAATCTCAATCGTCCGAAGGCTCTTCTCCTTCTTTAGCCAAATAGGGATCTTTTTCTCTTTCTT
Source organism: Cicer yamashitae (assembly GCA_037974755.1). Taxonomy (NCBI): domain Eukaryota; kingdom Viridiplantae; phylum Streptophyta; class Magnoliopsida; order Fabales; family Fabaceae; genus Cicer; species Cicer yamashitae. Next base: position 42,988,036 of record JBBPBQ010020324.1, on the reverse strand, counting down.
TTTTGTGTGACAAAGGGGGAGAATTAAGTTTAGTTTTTATTCTATTTATGATCTGATGAAATTCAGGATCTCACTTTTTGTAATTCAGCAATCGCATTATTAATGAAATATCATTTCTACTAGATTAAACTGATTGCATTAGTGATATTACTAAAAACATCTATTGCATCAATTGAGGGGGAGTTTTTACCCTCTTCAAAATTAAAATTAGAATTAGAATTAAAATCTAAATTAACATGTTTGTCATCATCAAAAAGGGGGAGATTGTTAAGACAAACTCTCAAATTAAGTTTTGATGAAAATAAACAACGATTAATTAAGAATATTAATTATGATTCTAAATGTTATGTTAATTTAATCTGTGCTCTTGAGTGTCTTTATTAAAGATAGGAACCAAGCAAAGCAAAGAAATAAGATAAAAAAAAAACAGTCATGAACATAAACTGTACAAAACAGAGAAAGATCAGCAGAATCAAGAATGATTGTCACAGCCACTTCACCAATCTTTCTCCAACACTTTTACATTGATTATGCCTTAATTCTTTATACCAATTTCATCAGTACATGGCAAGGAACAGATAGGAATCATTTTTACTCAAAACGGTTCTCGGATCACTAAGATAAATCTTCATGAATCTAAGCATATCAAAAACGGACTGCAACTTTCTCCAGTCTGGAACTGTCAAGAAAGTTGAACAAAACTGAACTTCAAGATTGATTATAAGTCCTCAGATTGTCCAGAAGACTATCAGACCAGATTGATCATCTTTCTCCGCCTATAATCAACGTTCTCCGTTTTTGAGAAGAACAATCTCTGTTTCTGCAGAAGAAGGCTTCTCATTTCTGTAGAAAAAATATTCACTCCTTTCTAAACAGTTTTGGATCGAATTAAGTATCCAGATCGAAGCCCAATTATCATCAAGTATTATCAAAGCTTAATGGGTCATTATAGCGCGCAGGAAGTATGTTTGAAATTAAGCAAAACAGCCCAAAACACAAAGCCCAAAACTGTCACATGAATGGTGCATTTTGTCAAACAGATTCCTTGCTTCTGTCAGAAGGAAAACAGAGCACTACCAACAGCTCTTTCTGACTAGAATTAATTGCTCAAAACGTCTATAAAAAGAAGGCAAATTCGCAAGCATCATTTAGAACTTCAAGTGCCAAGTATTCTCATTAAATCACATTCACTTGCATTCTTGAAGCTATCTCATTCACAAAAGAAATCAAGCTGAAATCGTTTCATATTTATAGATCATTTTTACATAGTTCTTAATTCTGATTTTATTCTCAAACAAGAGTTGAGCATAATCAGTTTCAACCAATTATTTAAATCATTATTGTAAACTCATAACTATAAGGATTGTTTATAGTTTGAGGTTGATTAAAAGAGTTAACTGTAAAATCCTAGCAGATTAGTTAGGTGACTTGATTGAATCCTTTCTGGGTGGAAAGGAAGTGTAGTTACAGATCAAGGTTGATCTTTAAGTGTGTTACCAGAAGATTGTTCTCCGTTCCTTGAACACTTAGTGAAAATCTCACAGTTGTGAGGACTGGACGTAGCCCACGATTGGGTGAACTAGGATATATCTTTGTGTGGTATCTCTTCCTTATCTCTATTTACATTCAGTTATTATTATTGTCTAAATCAAATAGAGAAACTAAAAACTGTGATTTTTACTAATCAAGAACGTTCTGCGTTTTCTGTTTTAAAACCAAGAACGTTCTTCGTTTCTGTTTTCATAACCAAGATCATTCTTGAGTTGTTTTTCTTAAGTTTTTTAACAGGAAATTTTAAATAGGCAAGATTACAATTCAAACCCCCTTCCTTGTAACTTGACATTGCTACTTCATCTTTGTCATTAGAAGAAGTACAAGCTGCACTAATCTCCAAAGAATTAAAGAGGAAGTTAGATGGGAAAGAAGAAAGCAGTGGTGAGGGATTGTTTGTCAAGGCTAAGGCAGGGAAGAAGAATCAAAAACAGAAGAATAAGTTCAAGAATAAAGAAAAGGACAAGTCTAAAATCAGATGTTTCATATGCAAGAAAGAGGGGCATTTCAAGAAAGAATTCCCAAATTGGAAAGGAAAGAAATGATCAAATAGTGACGATGATTATGAAAATGCATTTATAGCTTCTGAAGGATATGAAAGCTCAAAAGTTCTTATGGCAAATTCAACTGAAATCATGGATGATGACTGGGTACTTGACTCAGGGTGTTCACATGACCTCAAATAGAGATTGGTTTCTTGACTACAAAGAAACTGATGGAGGCAAGGTGATATGGGGAACAAATCAGCCTGCAAGGTAGTTGGAATTGGTTCAATCAAGTTGAAGCTGGAAGATGGAACCATGAAGATTTTGTCAAAGGTTAGACATGTTCCCGAACTGAAAAGGAATTTAATTTCTCTAGGAATGTTGGAAGAAGCTGCCTGTTCATATAAAGCAGAGAAAGGCACTCTAAAAGTCATAAAAGGATCATTGGTAATCATGAAGGGAATAAGGGATCATGGAATCTACCTTCTAAATGGTCAAGCAGGGACATGAATGGAAGCAGTGGTTGTTCAAGCATCAAGCAAAGCCAACTTGTGGCATCAAAGGCTGGGACATGTTAGTCTAAAGGGAATGCAAGTTCTGGACAGGCAAGGCATGCTAGGTGGGGACAAGATCAGTGATCTTGAATTTTGTGAGCATTGTGTGTATGGAAAGATGCATAAGGTCAAGTTCTCTACAGGGAAACATTGCTCAAAAGGAATTCTGGAATATGTTCACAGTGATCTATGGGGCCCTGCAAAGATTGCTTCACATGAAGGTAACAAGTATTTCATTACATTTATTGATGATTATAGTAGAAAAGTATGGATTTACTTGTTGAAAAGTAAGGATGAAACATTTAAAACCTTTAAAGATTGGAAGTTTGTGGTTGAAAATAGGACTGACAAAAGGATTAAAACTCTAAGGACAAATAATGGTCTTGAAATCTGTAGTGAGGAATTCACTAGTTTTTGCAAAGCTCATGGTGTGAACAAACATAGGACTGTAAGGAGCACACCTCAGCAAAATGGACTAGCTGAAAGGATGAATAGAACCTTTTTTGAAAGAATGAGATGCATTCTGTCAAATGCAGGGATGCCTGCACAGTTTTGGGGAGAAGTTGTACATGCAGCTTGTTATTTGATAAATTTGAGTCCTTCTACTGCAATAGAACTCAAAATCCCTCAAGATATGTGGACAGGACATGCTGCAAACTACAATCATCTAAAAGTATTTGGATGTGCTGCATACTACCATGTAAATGAAGGAAAGCTAGTCCCTCGAGCCAAGAAAGGGTATTTTGTTGGATATCCAAGTGGTGTAAAAGGTTATAGAATATGGTGTCCTAAAAGTAGGAAATGTATCATCAGCAGGGATGTTAAGTTTCATGAGGTTGAACTATATAAGTCTGTAAACAATGTTGCGAATAAATACTCACATCAAATTGAAGATGAGAGGTTTGATCTTGAGGTGGAGAAAGCTGGAGAGAAACGGAGAACGTTCTTGGAACAACAGCAGACTCAAGAAGATATAACTGAGATATTTGATCTTGAGGTGGAGAAAGTTGCAGAAAACGGAGAACGTTCTTGACTTCAGCCACAGAAAAGGAGAAAGGTCAACAGAAGTCAAGAACGTTCTTGACTCCAGAACAACAACAATCTCAGAAGGACAAGACTGATGCAAACCCAGCAGAACATGCTATGTTTCCAGAGCAGGAATTAGATGATTATAACCTTATCAGGGATAGAGAAACAAGGACATCAAAACCCATTCAAAGATATGGTTATGCAGACATGATCAGCTATGCATTACATGCTGCTGAAGAGATTATACAAGAAGATCCCATGAACTACAATGAAGTTGTCAGGTCTCAAGACAAAGACAAATGGATTTTAGCTATCACTGAGGAGCTGAAATCACTGAAGAAGAAGAACACTTGGGAACTCATACCTAAGCCAGCAAACTCTAGAATTGTAGGTAGCAAGTGGATTTTCAAGAGGAATGAGGGAATTCCAGGAGTTAAACCACCCAAGTTCAAAGCACGGCTAGTAGCAAAGAGATTCACTCAAAGGGAAGGTGTAGACTACAATGAAATCTTTTCTCCTGTAGTCAAGCATGAATCTATAAGGATAATTCTAGCCATGGTAGCACACTTTGACATGGAATTGGAGCATATGGACGTCAAAACAACATTTCTCCATGGTGATCTGAATGAAACAATCTTAATGCAACAACCAGATGGCTTTAGGACTCAAGGAAAGGAGGATTGGGTCTGCTTGCTAAAGAGATCACTCTATGGGATAAAGCAATCACCAAGGCAATGGTATTTGAGGTTTGATTCATTCATGCTTAGTCAAAGTTATGCTAGAAGTAATTTTGATAGTTGTGTGTACTACAAACAAGTATCATCATCCACATACATTTACTTGCTGCTATATGTGGATGACATGCTAATAGCATCTAAAAGTATGAAAGAAATAGAAAAACTGAAGGGCCAGCTGAAGAAAGAATTCGAGATGAATGACTTGGGGCCATCCAAGAGGATCCTAAGAATAGAAATCATCAAAATTAGAGAACAAGGAAAATTGATAATTTCTCAAGAGAGCTACATTGGAAAGGTTCTAAATAGATTCAACATGAGTGAATCAAAGGCAACCAGCTATCCACTAACAGCTCACTTCAAGCTTTCTTCAGCCATGTCACCAAACACAAACTTGGAAGCAGAAGACATGAATAATATACCATATGCAAGTGCCATAGGGAGTATCATGTATGCTATGTTTTGCTCAAGGCCAGACATTTCTCATGTTGTAAGTGTCACGAGCAGATTTATGGGAAATCCAGGGATGAGTCATTGGAAAGTTGTCAAATGGATTCTAAGGTACCTAAAGGATACTCAAAGCATATGTTTAGAATACAGCAAAAGTTCATAACCATCAAAACTAGTCCAAGGATTTGTAGACTCTGATTTTGCTGGAGATTTAGATAAAAGAAGATCTCTTACAGGATATGTGTTCACAATGTTTAACAACACAGTCAGTTGGAAAGCTAATCTTCAACACGGTGACATTATCAACAACAGAAGCAGAATATGTTGCTCTTGCTGAAGTAGTTAAAGAAGGAATTTGGCTAAAAGGATTGATCACAGAACTTGGAGTCAAGCAAGAATCTGTTTGCATACATTGTGACAGCCAAAGTGCCATTCACTTGAGTAAAAATCAAATGTATCATGAAAGAACCAAGCATATAGACATCAGACTTCATTTCATTAGAGATGTCATTGAAATGGGTGAGATACATGTGGCAAAGGTGCACACAAGTGATAATCATGCAGACATGTTTACAAAACCTGTCACACTTAGCAAATTCAAACACTGTTTGGATATGCTGCAAATCAAGTCCAAAAACTGAGATCAAGGACTAAAAGGATCTGATTTGAAGAATCACAAGCTGAAACTTCTCATTTGGTACCAAGGTGGAGAATTGTTAAAAGTGGTACTCAATTAAGAAGTCAAACTGTTTTTGGGCAGTTAGTTAGTTGTAACTACTTGTAACTACTTTAGTTAGTTAGTTTGTTACTCAAAATTGTAAACAAACTGTATATAAACCAAAGCAAGGCTAGAAAAAATGGATGATACAAAATAGAAAGCAAGCTGCAGTTTTACTAAGTGCAGGAAAAACTGGCAGCATAGAAAAAATCTATCATTGTAAACATTTTCTTCTCATAACTAGTGACAATTCAAGTTGGATCCAGTCCCCCAGACGTAGGAGTTAATCTCTAAACTGGGTTAACAATTATGTGTGTTCATTTTAGCATTACAAACTTCAAATTCTGTTTAAACTGATCATTCTCCGTTTCAGTCAGAAAACGGAGAACGTTCTTGACATTAATCTGATCAATCTCCATTTTTAGTTTCAATCAATCTGTATTTTTTTCTGTACAAAACCAAGAACAGTCTTGGTTTAATTACTCATTGATCTCCGAATTTCACAACAGAGGGAAATCCGACAAATTAAAAGTAGTATCCTTGTTGAATAGTAAAACATCCCAAATCGCCTACCAGAAGCCATTTTTTATAGTGTAAAATTGTCTGAAATATACTATAAGAAGTCAAATTTCAATATGAATGTGGAGCTTATTTAACATCTTATGAGTACAAATGAGAGGTAGATAAGCAATTTACTAGTTGTAATGATATAAGTCAAAAGTAACAAGCTGAGGCCAACATCCGTTTTAAATTATGGACTCAATTCAATGGTTCAATTCACGTGAGTAAGAAGAACCAAACTATTTTAGTAACTATAGAATTGATATTGATATCTTAGACTATTTTAGAGTATTGATATCTTAGACTATTTTAGAGTATAATTGTTTGTGTTTTTAAAATTACTTCTACATTTTTGGAGAAAAAATTAATTCTAATTTGAAATTTTTTATCTCCAAAATTGAATTTGAAGTTTATATTAATTTTTTAAAATACAAGAAGTTTATATTATATAAGTCACTTAACATTATTTTTTTAAAAAAAAGGTCACTTTTACATAAATGTGTTTAAATACAAGTTATTGTATATTTAATTCACTTTTACTTTTGACTAAAATGTTTCTTTTACACTCGACTCGATAATAAAACACACATAAAACTTTCTTCTCATTTCTCGATATGCCTTAATTAGTAGCGCACAAGACAAAGTGCAGAGTTTAACGCGTAAAGCAATGATTAATAACCAAAAAAGGGTCAAGGATTACATGATAAATAAAGTTCAATTATGATGAAATAGACAAAAAAAAGTTTAATAAAGGAAATATTAATTAACATATGAACTAAATTGTGGAACCTATCGGGCATGGGCGAAGAGAAAAAATTCTCCATGAGTGCCAATTTATGAACACAACCATTAAAAGATAAAATAAAGTGGTAAATACAGTGTAAAAGGAGCCACAATACAAAATACCAATAAATATTAAAAGAATTGGGGTTTAAGTATCAAAGAGAGAAAAGTAAAAGTAAAATTGTGTATATTGAGAAAGTTACAAAGTGAATATTGAATACATGACATATGACATGCTCTATATAAAGAAGCAATGGAGATTTAACAAACGAACTATTTAGTAACTAACTCAAACTTTTATATTCCTAATAAATAGAGATTTAACAAACTAACTTAATTAGCTTTTATATTCCTAATAACTCTCACAAGCTGTAACGTGTTTTGTACATTTTTAGTTTGGAAAAATTATAGAGGAAAACGACTGGGAAAAAACATTGCTTCAAAAATTTTGAAATGCTGAAAATAAATTGGCTAAAAGATTTTTGAAATGTCAGAAATACATCGGCTAAAACATTTTTGGAAGATTTATTATTTACTTGAAATAAAAATAAGAAAGATTATAATGTAATATTGCTTCTTCTTCCCTTTTTAGCAAGTGTTAAATCAAGTCTACACCTTCATGCAATATTTTCTCTTGCTTTTTTGTGGAACTAAATATCATGTGCAACTCATTGATCATTAGCTGAGACTTCTAAATGAGAATCGAATTATTATTATTTTTGGAAACAAGAACAATCTTGTTTTTAATTATGTTGTTGTTGGTATGTGTTGAATCTAGAGTCTAATACTTCTATGCAAGATCTTTGCTTATATTTTTTATAATACCAATTTGGCTAAAAAAAAAAGGATTTTATCATCAAATGTTGTTGGTGTTCTTGAGAAATCTTCAACAAATGCTTTGATAGCATATATTCTTGAGTTAAATATCTTCTACGTGACCTTATTTTGTGTAATAACCCCCTGATGCAATCACTTTTACTTCTCATTCTACGTGATTCCTTTACTGAAGTTGTGGTGATAAAGATGAGCTAGAAAAGTGATCAAATTGGATCAATTCTTGATAGCAAGAACTTTGACATGTGGAAGAAGCAAATGCAAGTGATATTTAAAGAATCAAAAAAGAAAAGATTTCAAAACACTATTCCTCATACATTAATGTATAGATTCAACAAACTTTGAGAAGATTGCAACAACCACAACATCAAATGAAGCTTGGAGCATTATAGAGAAGAGCCGTGAAAGTGATGGCAAACTCTAGAAGGTGGGGCTTCAAACTTTAAGAAGATAATTGGAACTATTGCAAATGGAAAACTCTGAAAAGGTAGCAGATTATTTCACAAGGATCTTGAACCTCAAAAATCAAATGAAGAATTATGGTGAGAAAATTACATATCAAATGGTGGATGAAAAAATGATATGCACCTTATCTTGGAAATTTCATTACCTTGCAATTGCTATTGAGGAATCGAAATACCTAAGCAACCTGAAAATAGAAGAACTTCAATCTTCCTTGGTTGATATAATTTAATTTCAATTCAATTACCTTGATTGATTGATTTTTATACAAGTGTAAGGAGCATGATTCATTTTGATAACAATAGAAATGCGACTGCTAAAGGTATTGGCAAGATCAAGATCAAAAGAAAGAATGAGAAAGTTGTCTATCTGTCTGATGAGTTGTATGTTCCTTCCATGAAGAGTAATTTGATAAGGTTTGGACAACTCCTGGAGAAAGGTTTTACCATGAAGATGGAGTAGAATTTCATTGAATTCCTGGACCCTAAGGTTTGGTTGATGGATTGGATAAGAAACAATATACGAATAGTTATCATATTGGGTTTGAATCCAGTATGAACCAACATGATATCAACATGATATGATAAGTTAATCTAAAACTCTATCTTATCATATCTCTCTAGTTGAAATTTCTATCATGAATATGAATTAGGTTAGAAACCGACAGAATATGATAAGAACAATAATTTACTCAATTACTTTTATAAAAATATAATTTAAAGTATAAAATTGAAATATAAAAAAATATAAATATAAAAACAATTTATAAAATATAATCTAAAATATGAAAATAATTAATAGAATGTGATATTAAACTTAAAAATGAAATAATAATAATTAATTTAAAAAATGTTTATGATTTTATCATAGTTTTATCTTTTTATATAATTTAATATATTAGTATTCAAAATTATAAACATATGAAAATGAATTGAAATTTTAAAATAAATATAATTTATTTACGAGGGTATTTTTTGTCATTTACAAGGGTATTTTTGTCATTTACATATTATATATATATATATATATATATATATATATCATATCTTTATTTACATTCTAACAAATAAAATAGAATTATTTGGTTACACTTTTTTAAAATAATTTAAATTACTTATATAGTAGTTTCAATGGATAGTTTTAAATATAAAATCATTTTATTACTTATTTAATTTTTTAGTATTTATTTGTTAATTTATAATATTTAAAATATAATAGGTTAATTTTTTAAAAATTAATATGTAATTGTTCATAATGGTAATTTTATTATTTAAATATAATATATATTATATAATTTCATGATGACATGTATACCAAATACATGACAAAATAAAATATTGTTATCCTGCTGATTATCATGTGTGTATCAAACATATAATATGATAATGTTTATCCTATCACTATCTTATTATATCCTTATCCAGTTTTATATTTTATCATGTCTCTATTATATGCATCAAATGAACCATAAAAGTTTAGTGTTAAAGGCTCGTTTGTCCAAAAATACAACATTTTAAGTCAATTTAAATGCCACAAAAGTTCAATGCATATCAACCACAGTCATGGGTGATGAAATATGGCTTTGGCACCATAGGTATGGCCATTTGAACTTTAGAAGTTTGAAGTTATTGAGCAGTAAGAAGATGGTGCTTGGGTTGCCTCTTATAAACAATCCTGACAAGTTGTGTGAAGATTGCTTGGTGAGCAAACAACCAAGGAACTCGTTCAAGTAGAAGGCCTAATCAAGAGTTAAAGATCCTCGAGTAGTCCACTCGGATGTCTGTGGACCAATTGAGACACCTACTCTTAGAAACAACATGTACTTTGTAACCTTTGTTGATGCATTTACTAAAAATGTGTGGTTGTGTCTATTTTCCTTTAAAAGTGAAATACTAGAAGTGTTTAAAAGGTAATGTGCTATGGTGGAAAGACAATGTGGGAAGAAGATCAAGTTCCTTAGAACTAATGATGGTAGTGAATATAACTCTAAGGAGTTTTGTGAGATTAAAGGAATAGAATATGAGGTGATAGCCCCATATACACCTCAAATACAATGGACTAGTTGAGAGAAGAAACAAGACATCGTTGAGTATGGTCAGATGCATGCTCAAGAGAAAAGTCACATTGAAGAAGCTTGGTTAGGTTGCAAGCCTAGTGTCAAACACTTAAGGATCTTTAGATCATTGTGTTATAGACACATCCCAAATGTGAAAAGAAAGAAGTTAGATGATAAGAGTAAGGCCATGGTGTTGGTAGGATATCATCCTATTAGAGCTTATAAAGTGTATAGTCCTACAATGAACAAAGTGATCAATATTAGGGATGTAAGAGTGGATGAATTAGCCACTTAGGACTGGGGGAAAGAGTGCAACAACCCAACTCCAAGTGCTTCATTTTTTCAATGAAGATAACCAAAATGTGTTTGAAAATGTTGTGGATAGTCAAGAAATATCAAATTCATTTCATATTTATGATTGTTGTTTTCTTCACTCAAGTTTTCCAATTTTACTTTTGGTATTGTTACAACATTTATTGCATGTTTATTGAAAAATGAGAATGGTTTAAGTTGTTCTTGGTTTCTCATCATCATTTTTTTTTTGGTTCTCACAAAAAATGTCTACCACATGTTTCATTTTATTCCTCACTCAAGACTAAGAGAATATAAATAGATGGTAACATGAATTATACTTTAGTATCTAACTTTTAATGTCAATGAACTACATTTCTCTAAGATGGTTTTTAGATTTTTCAGTCACACCGATTTTATGGCTTTCATAAATTTTGGTTTTGACAACATAGAAAAATAGTTTATGGCAATATCATGTTTTGTTAGCTAACTAATTATCTCAATGTTAATGGAATTTGATCATTTTTTCATGGGTAAATTGAGAAATATTGGGATGTACCATAGTAAGTGGGAGCGAATGTATGTATTGTCTAATCAGGGCTCCAATCTCTGCTGACTTTTTTTGTACCACACTAATTTTTTTTGCACCCAATTATTATTATTATTATTATTTTTTTTTTAACCTTTTTTTCTTGGTAACTTTTGGTTTCTATAATTGTGCTATACTGAATTGGAAAGGCATGAGAGCATATTGTTTTGGCAAGATAATGATAAGTTTAGAGTTGAGAATATGTCGACAAAGGATGCAATGAGAAATCCTATGTGTTCAAATTGTGTTGGTGAGCTATTATTAGTGATATTTCAGTAGATGAATAACATCTTCGTAATTTAAAATGCAATGTACCAATTAGCTTGACATCCATCCTCACTATGCTGCAAGAGTAATCACAAAGTGAATTAACTTTGATAATGTGAAACCAATTATTTTCTCTGTCTATGTACTCTGCTTTTTTGGGTACATTTGGTGATTAACCTAGCCAAATATCTTTGACTCAGTGTAGATAATTTAAGTGTATAAATTAACATGTTTATTTTAATTAATCACATGGAGACTATTTTCATTTTATACTTATTTAAGGAAAGATTGAGATTTTATTTCCATTTTCATGGACAAATTTTATACGAGACAAATATATATTATTTCATGGTTCAATTAATTAAAAGAGAAATATATAAATATATGTCTTTTGAATGTCTTTTATAATAAAAGTGTGAATAAAGTTATAATAAACTAATTACAATTGATCGTACAAACTAAAGACAGAATGTTTGTAACTAATACAAAAAATGAGAAAATTTTATTTAAAACTCGGATGATAAAAAAATTACATTTCAATAGTTTTATTGATATTCTAATAATATTTTATAATAAATTAGAAATTTATTTCAATTTGTTAAAAAAGAGATAATTTTATTGATCACTTAGTTAAAAGATGGTATTTAATGAGACAATTTATTAAGAAAAGAAATGTGTGGTTTGATTAATAACATGTCTCTTAGAATAGGGTTTTTTCACTCACCAACTAAGCACAAAACTATTTTGTGGAATTTGTTTGATGACTTTTCTCAACTGTTGTCATCCTATTTATATTATATTTTTAGATTTATTTAGTTTGATCTGCAATTTTCAATTGATTTTGTAATTATTTTTACGGGGTTAGTGCAAACTTTAATAGTAACCCAATGCACAACTAACCCATGCTATTGTGAAGGGAATTTTCAAAATATATTTGGAATTCTCTAATAGCTATATTAATGTAGCAAAATTAAATAATTTAATGTATCACTTGGTTAAGTGGTTGCAATGCTTGGGTTTAATTCAAACCAATGCATCTTTTAAGTTACCAAAGGTTACAATCTTTCTCAAGAGTTTTTTTCTTTCACCAATTGGTATGAGTTTAAGAGTTGTTTTCTTTCACTAATTGGTATGAGTTTCTCTATAAATAGAGATACTTTAGAGGCAGAAAGGAGAACACAATTTTCATGTTACATGAACTAAATTTCTGTCAAAAATATTTCTAAGTCATTTCTTCTTTTCTCTAGTGCACGAGAGTAAATGAAGGAACTTTATTCTGTAAACTATCATTGATCGATAGGCTTGATGTGAATGTGCAATTCACTTCAAGGATTCCAAAGTATCCTGAAGAGGATTCGCTGGTTAACCCGTTTGCATCCAATATATATAGATTGGTGGGGGCGAACCGAACCTAAAGCTTAGTGTGATACACACGCTTTGGAATTTATTTGTGCAACTTTCATCATCATCAAGTTCATCATCTTCTTGTTCAAGATTTGCAGCGTACCACCAACGAAAATATCCAACAATCTTTAGGTTCGATTTTCGATTATCAAATTTATTTATGACTGCAACTTTTAAAGGAGATGGACTTTTTTGACCATGGTGAAAGGTACACATTTAATTTATATGAATATATATATGATATGTTTGAAGTTCTAAATTCTTATGTGGTTCTCCAAAGTAATTATATTTGTTTATGTTAAATTTAACATGTGGTTAGATTGATATGCATGATTTAGAATATATATTCAAGTATGTGAATCTAATATGGTTTATGCATGAATTTTGTTTGTTTGGATTTTAAAAATTAATAAAAGTCTTGGAAATAATCACATATGAAAATTCATGGTTGGGCACTGAAAGTTATTTAGTGTTAATACATTTATATATTACATTCATGTTTGAAATGCATATATAATAAATTTTCCTTTTCGGATGCATATATAATAATATGGAGATAGGATGTGGAAAATTAATAATATGGAGTTAGAGATAATATGTTTAGATGAAATTTTTGTTTATCTATGGTTGATGTGTTTAGACTAAGAACAATAATTTATGATTGACCGGTGGAAGAAAATTTATTTATAATTTTGGTCTCTTAAATCTTGACAAGTATGAATATGTATGATTTAATATGCATATTTAACACATTAATTTATTTAAAGTAGTGAAAATAAATTGTCATAAATATCAAGTGTATGTCTCAATATAGTAATGCTTCATGTGAGAAATTATTAAGTCTAGAATTGATTAACTCATATTATAGGTACATGATAGTATGAAAGTATCTGTCAATTTCTTGCTTATTTTGATATTGAAAATGATTTGGATCTATTTTGAATTATTGTAAGTTGACAAATGTTCATGGAAAAAACTAATAAAAAATCTTAATGATTTTATTCATTACTTATTTTCTATTGTGATGCTTATTTGGATTTATCATAGAACATATTTAAATATGAAACTTGAATTAACAAATAGAATTCATGATGCATGCATTCGTTATAGTATAACTATGAAGAAATGATTTCTTTAATAGAAATTAAATGAATTCTTATTTGTTAAGGAGTAAATAACTTACATGTTTGGACTCACCTTATGATATTTGATTATGAGAAATTTTTATGATTATGTTTTGTTAGCTTGTGGCAATATATATTTAATGCATTCAATGTATTATATCTTGAACTTGGATATATTGAAAAAAGAGTTAGAATTTTAAATTGAGATGCTTATTAAATATAGTAAAAAGTATAATGACATAAAAGTTTATTTATGTGATAATTGAGATGCTTATCAATTGTAAGCGATACAATGTGAAGAGATTAAATGACAAAAGTGTCATTGTTTGGTGATAGTTGGTCAACACTATCAAGAATATAAAAGGTAATCGGATGTTTGATGTAAGTCATGACTTATACCAGACCTGATATAGATATGTTATTGGAATGTTAAGTCGGTATGCAAGCAATCCAAGTAAAGAACATTGACATGTTATTAATAAAGTATTAAAAAATTTGAAGGGAACAATTAACTATAGTTTAATCTATAGTGGATATCCTTCAGTTTTGGAAGGATATACAGATGTCAGTTGGGTAACTTATGTTGATGATCATGCTTCCACATGTGGATGGATCTTCAACCTTGGTGGATGTGCAGTTTCTTGGGGTTCAAAGAAACAAAGTTGCATTGCCGATACCACCATGGTTGCATAATTTATTGTTCTAGCTGCAGGTAGTAAAGAGGCTGAATGACTAAGAAATTGGTTGTATGAGATACCAATTTGGCTAAAGCCAATGGCACCGGTGTCCATACATTGTGATAGTTAATACACACTATCAAAAGCATATAGCCAAGTATATTGGTTTAAAACATAGCTATGTAAAGGATTTAATGGAGTGATATCCATAGTGTTTGTAAGAACTGAAAAAATCTTGCAGATCCTTTGACGAAAGGTCTGACAAAGGACATGGTGTTAAAGACATCATTAGGGATGTGATACAAGCTCATATCTAAATGATCACCAATGGTGGAAAGATCAACTCACACTTGAGTAGCATCAAGTCTTGAGTTCAATGATGAAAGTACACTATTAGAGTGATTGAAGTATTTGACAATAGATACATCCCAAAGGGTAAAAGTACTTGGACCATAAAATAAAAGTGGTAGGATGAGGTCTCCTCTTAATGGACATATA
>JBBPBQ010020324.1:42956059-42972959 GCA_037974755.1 Cicer yamashitae | reverse complement strand
AAGTGGTTGCAATGCTTGGGTTTAATTCAAACCAATGCATCTTTTAAGTTACCAAAGGTTACAATCTTTCTCAAGAGTTTTTTTCTTTCACCAATTGGTATGAGTTTAAGAGTTGTTTTCTTTCACTAATTGGTATGAGTTTCTCTATAAATAGAGATACTTTAGAGGCAGAAAGGAGAACACAATTTTCATGTTACATGAACTAAATTTCTGTCAAAAATATTTCTAAGTCATTTCTTCTTTTCTCTAGTGCACGAGAGTAAATGAAGGAACTTTATTCTGTAAACTATCATTGATCGATAGGCTTGATGTGAATGTGCAATTCACTTCAAGGATTCCAAAGTATCCTGAAGGGGATTCGCTGGTTAACCCGTTTGCATCCAATATATATAGATTGGTGGGGGCGAATCGAACCTAAAGCTTAGTGTGATACACACGCTTTGGAATTTATTTGTGCAACCTTCATCATCATCATCAATTTCATCATCTTCTTGTTCAAGATTTGCAGCGTATCACCAACAAAAGATCCAACAATCTTTAGGTTCGATTATCAAATTTATTTATGACTGCAACTTTTAAAGGAGATGGACTTTCTTGACCATGGTGAAAGGTACACATTTAATTTATATGAATATATATGATATGTTTGAAGTTCTAAATTCATATGTGGTTCTCCAAAGTAATTATATTTGTTTATGTTAAATTTAACATGTGGTTAGATTGATATGCATGATTTAGAATATATATTCAACTATGTGAATTTAATATGGTTTATGCATGAATTTTGCTCTTTTGAATTTTAAAAATTAATTAAAGTCTTGGAAATAATCACATATGAAAATTCATGGTTGGGCACTGAAAGTTATTTAGTGTTAATACATTTATATATTACATTCATGTTTGAAATGCATATATAATAAATTTTCCTTTTCGGATGCATATATAATAATATGGAGATAGGATGTGGAAAATTAATAATATGGAGTTAGAGATAATATGTTTAGATGAAATTTTTGTTTATCTATGGTTGATGTGTTTAGACTAAGAACAATAATTTATGATTGACCGGTGGAAGAAAATTTATTTATAATTTTGGTCTCTTAAATCTTGACAAGTATGAATATGTATGATTTAATATGCATATTTAACACATTAATTTATTTAAAGTAGTGAAAATAAATTGTCATAAATATCAAGTGTATGTCTCAATATAGTAATGCTTCATGTGAGAAATTATTAAGTCTAGAATTGATTAACTCATATTATAGGTACATGATAGTATGAAAGTATCTGTCAATTTCTTGCTTATTTTGATATTGAAAATGATTTGGATCTATTTTGAATTATTGTAAGTTGACAAATGTTCATGGAAAAAACTAATAAAAAATCTTAATGATTTTATTCATTACTTATTTTCTATTGTGATGCTTATTTGGATTTATCATAGAACATATTTAAATATGAAACTTGAATTAACAAATAGAATTCATGATGCATGCATTCGTTATAGTATAACTATGAAGAAATGATTTCTTTAATAGAAATTAAATGAATTCTTATTTGTTAAGGAGTAAATAACTTACATGTTTGGACTCACCTTATGATATTTGATTATGAGAAATTTTTATGATTATGTTTTGTTAGCTTGTGGCAATATATATTTAATGCATTCAATGTATTATATCTTGAACTTGGATATATTGAAAAAAGAGTTAGAATTTTAAATTGAGATGCTTATTAAATATAGTAAAAAGTATAATGACATAAAAGTTTATTTATGTGATAATTGAGATGCTTATCAATTGTAAGCGATACAATGTGAAGAGATTAAATGACAAAAGTGTCATTGTTTGGTGATAGTTGGTCAACACTATCAAGAATATAAAAGGTAATCGGATGTTTGATGTAAGTCATGACTTATACCAGACCTGATATAGATATGTTATTGGAATGTTAAGTCGGTATGCAAGCAATCCAAGTAAAGAACATTGACATGTTATTAATAAAGTATTAAAAAATTTGAAGGGAACAATTAACTATAGTTTAATCTATAGTGGATATCCTTCAGTTTTGGAAGGATATACAGATGTCAGTTGGGTAACTTATGTTGATGATCATGCTTCCACATGTGGATGGATCTTCAACCTTGGTGGATGTGCAGTTTCTTGGGGTTCAAAGAAACAAAGTTGCATTGCCGATACCACCATGGTTGCATAATTTATTGTTCTAGCTGCAGGTAGTAAAGAGGCTGAATGACTAAGAAATTGGTTGTATGAGATACCAATTTGGCTAAAGCCAATGGCACCGGTGTCCATACATTGTGATAGTTAATACACACTATCAAAAGCATATAGCCAAGTATATTGGTTTAAAACATAGCTATGTAAAGGATTTAATGGAGTGATATCCATAGTGTTTGTAAGAACTGAAAAAATCTTGCAGATCCTTTGACGAAAGGTCTGACAAAGGACATGGTGTTAAAGACATCATTAGGGATGTGATACAAGCTCATATCTAAATGATCACCAATGGTGGAAAGATCAACTCACACTTGAGTAGCATCAAGTCTTGAGTTCAATGATGAAAGTACACTATTAGAGTGATTGAAGTATTTGACAATAGATACATCCCAAAGGGTAAAAGTACTTGGACCATAAAATAAAAGTGGTAGGATGAGGTCTCCTCTTAATGGACATATAGCATATATTTGCTGGAATGTATAATTATGGGTACATTTCTGATATAGTTCACCTATATGAGAATGAAGTGGGCCGCTTCATAGAGTTCAAGAGCTTGACTCTTAAATTCTCATGAAAAGGATACGAGACACATGGCCTTATCAAATGTGTCATATTTATAATTCAATCAATGATACCGAGATTTCATGTGTGAGTTATGCACACTTGTTCTAATGAATAGTTGGTTCAAAACTTGTCTACCAGTCTATTCGGGGATGAGTGAAAACATAATTTACTAAGTAATGGTTCAAATTGTAAGATACCTTTATCTGAAACCATGAGATTTCCGGAATAATGGACTTAGATATATTTTGAAAATGGTGGGGGATTGTGAAGGGAATTTCCAAAATATATTTGGAATTCTCTAATAGCTATATTAATGTAGAAAAATTAAATAACTTAATGTATCACTTGGTCAAGTGGTTGCAATGCTTGGGTTTAATTCAAACCAATGCATCTTTTAAGTTACCAAAGGTTACAATCTTTCTCAAGAGTTTTTTTCTTTCACCAATTGGTATGAGTTTAAGAGTTGTTTTCTTTCACTAATTGGTATGAGTTTCTCTATAAATAGAGATACTTTAGAGGCAGAAAGGAGAACACAATTTTCATGTTACATGAACTAAATTTCTGTCAAAAATATTTCTAAGTCATTTCTTCTTTTCTCTAGTGCACGAGAGTAAATGAAGGAACTTTATTCTGTAAACTATCATTGATCGATAGGCTTGATGTGAATGTGCAATTCACTTCAAGGATTCCAAAGTATCCTGAAGGGGATTCGCTAGTTAACCCGTTTGCATCCAATATATATAGATTGGTGGGGGCGAACCGAACCTAAAGCTTAGTGTGATACACACGCTTTGGAATTTATTTGTGCAACTTTCATCATCATCAAATTCATCATCTTCTTGTTCAAGATTTGCAGCGTACCACCAACAAAAATATCCAACAGCTATAGCATTCAATCACATTATCATTATATGTCATTTTTTTACGTTAGGTAGATTCTAAAATATGACTATAGTTATCTATATAAAACATTTTTAGACTAACAACATACCAATTAAAACTCATATGAAACTCATATTTTTGTGTTATTTGTTTGACAAGTTTTCACATGAAAAAGACACCTAAAAACACGATATCATAAAACAAAGGTGAACATTTTGGTAGCTAACAATTTTGTTAGATACAATACTATCAATCAATCATTTGATATCATATTATTTTTTAATATTAAAATTGAAATTAAATTTATCTTCGTGCAATATATTTTGCAGTTAGTTTTTAAATTAAGAATTTACCAAAAACAAGTGGAATATATTTTGATGTTGTTTTTTCGATTGTAAGTAGGGGTAGGAATAGGCTGAGCCGAGTTAAATTTTGTTAGGCTTGAGTTTGATCTATTAAAAAATTCAATGTCTAAGTCTGTTCTGTAGTCTGTCAAAAGCTTACTTTTTTTAGGTCTGGTCTTAGTAGAAGTCTAGTATAACGCCAATTTCATTTTAACATTTTTGAATAAGTAATCATACGTATCTTTAAATAATTTAACAAGTTAATATGTCAATAAAATTAAATTCTATTTTGATAGTTAACATGACATTTTGAAGAATATGACTTTATATACATCTTACTTCAATTATATTTTATAATAACACATTTAAATACGTCAAAAATAAATAAAGTTAATATGTATAAATTACTAAAAGTTGAATATGTTTTAAAAATAAAGTTTCAAATGAAAAATTAATTTAAATAGTTTATCATAAAATACCATTTTAAATATTTTATCTATTTACTATAAATAAATTTTAAAAAATAATTAAAGTAAAAAACAATTTTGATAAAGTCTTCATAAAAATTATTTTAAAAGATACATTTTTTATCATGTTAAAATCTACGATAATAATAATAATAATTTAAATTATTAAACATCAAAATTATTTTTTCAATGAACAACGAATAAATCTAAAATAACTTCTACTATTTATATATAAATGTTTAAAATAATCACTTTTCAAAATATAAAACCAAAATTACTTTTTAAAAAATTTTAAGCCAACAAAGGCCGTTATTTAACTGAGAAAACCCTGCCTTGAGGAGCAAGTTGAGTGAGAAATATGAACGTGAAGAAACCAGCGACGGCAACAGAGAACATAGAATTTGGGTTTCAGTGGTAATGGCTGTGTAACCAACTTCTAAATCCTTTATCACAAAACCCTAATCGAAACACCATATTAATAAATACGTAACTAACTTTGTTGCACTTCGTTTAACATTACGATTACAATGATGAGTAGAAGAAACGGAAGACGAGGAGGAGGATCACTCAATCAAATCCATCTCCACCGTATCAATTCCTGCAAATCGCGTTTCTCAACCGCCGAAGAAATCGTCAATCATCTCCGTTCAACTTACCCTCGTTATTCCCGAACCAAGTATAAATCACTCCTTCGATTCGTTCATCAAGCTCTAATTCTCAATTCCACTAACAACGTTACTTCTGATTCTGATTCTGAAGATCCAATGTTGCAGAGGATGGAAGCTACGAGCAATCAGGGTTCGGTCTCTAACGGCGGTGGCGGTGGTGTTGTTGAGGTGAAGGGGGAAATTAAGAAAGAGCCGATGTTTGAGGATTTGGGTGGGATGAAGGAAGTTTTGGAGGAATTGGAGATGGTATTGGTGTCAATGAGGTATCCTGAGGTGGGTAGAGAGATGGGAATAGGAATAACATCTGGCATTTTGTTGCATGGACCACCTGGTTGTGGGAAGACTAGACTTGCTCATGCTATTGCTAATGAAACTTCTCTTCCTTTTTATCCTATTTCAGCTACTCAATTAGTTTCTGGAGTCTCAGGTATATATTTTGTTATTGTTTCAACCTTCCAAATTTTATTTCTCCATCATTCACTTCTATTTTTATATATTACCTCTGTAGCTAAAAATAGGATCTTGTTGACTAAGACCTTGTTTGTTTGTTCCAGCTTTCGAAAAACAAAATAGAATGAGAAGCTGGTTTGAGTAGCTTCTCATAAAAAATCTTTTTTGATAACCGATTATCAAAGAGAATCAGGTGTATGTTGTAAAGAAATAATTAATGCAGATGAACTTGAAAATTGAAAGAGTCACGGTCTTATATTTAGGGATGAATGTAGTAATACTCTTCTTAAGACTTTGTTTGGATTAGCTTCTTTTTTAAGACTCTGTTTCTTTTGCTTATGAAAAACTTATTTGGAGAGTGTTTTTGGTGAATTTATGTAAACAATTTATGACATTTCATATTTTGTTTTAAGCTAGTTTTGATGACCACAATAGGATAGCTTATAATTTTCTCTTTGAAGGTAGAATTACCTTACACATAAACACTTGTATATAAGCACTTAATAGCTGATTGTAGGATAAACGCTTAAATAAGTTGTTGTTCCAAACACATCTTAAGTCTATGCTACCCGAGCTTTTCAATTAAAGTAAAATTATGATTATTCTCTTATGAAGGTCTGTTTACGAAGAAATTGAATGTGACTCAATTTTTTTTTGTTTCAAAAAAAAAAATTGAGTCACATAAGCTAATTTCAATTTATATATTATGAATGAAATGTGTTGCTGTTATAAAATTAGTTTAGTATTTCTATTTGTATGAATACATGTCAAGATATTGCATTCATTATCTTTGTCTGAGAATGGAGTTTCAAATTATTTAACTAGCAGCTGCAGAATGCTTCTGCATTTGTTATTGCAAATTGGTAACTGTCATTGATTGCACTACTATTATGAGATGATTTTTTCAGAACTTTTTTCTTCAATGTTTTATTGTATCTTTCTTAATTAGGTGCATCCGAAGAAAATATTAGAGAGCTTTTCTCTAAAGCAAAAAGGACTGCTCCATCCATTATCTTTATTGATGAGATTGATGCAATTGCTTCAAAACGGGAGAATGTACAGCGTGAAATGGAGAAACGAATTGTGACGCAATTAATGACTTGCATGGATCAAGTTGAGGATTCTGATAAACAACCTACTGGTCATGTTCTTGTAATTGGAGCCACAAATAGGCCTGATGCCCTTGACCCAGCTCTCAGAAGGCCTGGTCGGTTTGAACGTGAGATTCTTATTTCCATTCCTGACGAATCTGCTAGGGAGGAGATCCTTTCTGTGCTTACTCGCAATCTCAAAGTTGATGGTTCGTTTGATCTGAAAAAAATAGCCAGGTCTACGCCGGGATTTGTTGGTGCTGATTTGACAGGTCTGACTAAAATGGCTGGTCATATGGCAATGAAGAGGCTAGTTAATGAAAAGAAATGTAAATCATCTCAGCCTGCTAAAGACCGGTGGAGGGAACCTTGGTCACCTGATGAAATAAATAAACTTGCCATCAAAATGTCTGATTTTGAGGTCCTCTAGATTTGTTTAACGAAAGTCCATTGTTATTGCAAGTCTTGAAAAATGTCTTATTCCTCAAATATTTTCGATTATTTATACAGGAAGCAGCTAAAATAGTGCAACCTTCGTTAAGAAGAGAAGGGTTCTCTTCCATTCCTGAAGTCAAATGGGAAGATGTTGGTGGGCTTGATTCTATAAGACAGAAGTTTAATGAAAATATCATAATGAGTATAAAAAATCCTGAAGATCGTGAGGTACTTTTTTAATACTACACTTTTTATGTAACTTCCGTTAATTAATGTGAACTCATGGATCAAGCAGTTTATAAAAAATAAAAGATCATTGCGGAAAAATTTGACTTTTATAACTTTTCTATCCTTTTGATTATATAGCCGTATCATTCGGTTGAGTTTATCTTTTGGTAACTAAATAGTGAGATGTAGATGTAAGTAAAATGGTGATGAATGAATTTATTATGGGTGTGCATGGTTTGTATTTATGTAAATTCTAACCAAAGGAATGAATCCAGACCGGCAGAGTGAAAGGTAGGTATATGTGAGAATATGTTTTCTATTATTGCGGATTGTAGCTGACGGTTGGTACTGGAAACTAGTTTTTCTTTTAGCTAGGCACAATAGTTTTTCTCTTAGCTAGACGCAATAGTTTTTCTTTTGGCTGAGTTTTGCTTTTCGCTTGTTCTCTATCACTATTTCATTCATTTTAGATGCAATTGTTCTGAACTGAGTTGGGGAAGGGGTTGATGTAGGATCCAGTATATTTCATTTATTTTGCTGCTGGTACAGTTGTACAACCAGGAAGATTTTCAAATGCACATTAATCAATTTTTTGTATTTTATCATATCAATTCTTGTGTTGCTCATTTTTCACTGTTCAAATTCTTCATCAAACTAGTTGTGAAAATTGGAGTAAAAATCATCTATATTTGTTTATATAATGAGCTCATTTTCGTAATGTCCCTTATCTGTTTAATAGTATTCACAAAATCTCTTATCAATAATTTGTTAGAATGTTCCCAATTCTCTTACTAAACTTTATGTTATTATTTTAAAAATTAATAAATTGATTTTTATCTTCACCGTTTAATTAAAAATTAGGGTAAGTTGTATGTGATAGGATGACCACTGATAAGTTTTATTGAATTTCTTTATTTCAGGCATTTGGGTTGGATCTTGATCCAGGATTTTTGCTTTATGGGCCTCCAGGTTGTGGTAAAACACTGATTGCCAAAGCTGTTGCCAATGAGGCAGGAGCAAATTTTATTCATATTAAGGTCTGCCTTAATATCCATCCTTTTCTCATTAGTTTGGTTTATAGAATGTTCTCTGTCTTTACTCTTGATTCATGATTTTCTTAAAAAATAAATTTAATTGTTTTTGTTGAATTTAGGGACCTGAGATTCTAGATAAATTTGTTGGAGCAAGTGAGCATTCAGTTCGGACATTATTTAGTCGTGCAAGGACATGTGCACCTTGTATACTTTTTTTCGATGAGGTTTGTGGTTCTCTTTCTCAAGAATGCTGGTTAACTCTAATATTATATCAAGACAATAAATTTTTTTCATTTAAACTCTGAACTACTAGTGAAAATTCTTGTCTAGAATTTCATATCTTTGAAGGAACTATCCTGTTCCTGTACTACCATTGCAATATCCTGTGGAACATTTATTTATTTTTTCATTTTCAGGTGGATGCTTTGACAACAAAACGTGGTAAAGAAGATGGAAAGGGGGTTATTGCAAGCCTATTAAATCAGGTCAAACAATTTTTAGATTTTGGAATGAAAGAAACAATATTGTCATGCTGACATATTACTGATCTTTTTAATTATCTGAAATTGCAGTTGCTTCTTGAGTTAGATGGCGCAGATCGGCGTAAAGGTGTTTTTGTGATTGGTGCAACGAATAGGTACCTTTGGTTCATCATATCTATTCTTTAATTAGTTTTTTTAATTTACATCAATGTTGTATTCACTCAGTTTCTCATTTTGTAGGCCTGATGTGATGGACCCTGCTATCTTACGACCAGGTAGGTTTGGTGAACTTCTTTATGTTCCTCTTCCAAGCCCAGACGAACGTGTTTTGATATTGGAAGCTCTTGCGAGGAAGAAGCCCGTCGATGCTAGTGTGGATTTAAATGCCATTGCAAGAATGGAAGCTTGCGAAAACCTTAGTGGCGCTGATCTTGCTGCATTGGTTTGTCTCTACTTTTTTTTGTATTGTCTTTGTTCTATTTTGATGATGTCTGATTCATCCTCACTTAGTTAATGTCATTGTGTATGTACATGTTTCTTTTTCTTTTTGTGAAATGGTGTAAGTACATGTTCGATTATAGGTGGAGTATGAGGATTTCATCCTTGCTTTATTAGTAGTGATGTCATGTGTAAATCTGAACGTACATGATTAATACTAGATTTTGGATCTGGCTCCCTCCAGACAGTCATCCCACATTCACACATTCGAGACATCGGTGACCGTTTGATCAAATATCAAACGGTTAAGATTTGGTATTAAGTTATAAAATTAAAATTAAAATTTGCATTTTGTAGATCGTCTGATCTTGATCAGACGACCACCGATGTCTCCGAATGCATGAATGTGGGATTCCTTTGACAACATGGAATTCAAATTCGTCAGGTATGAGGGTAGTATTATAAGAAAAATAATAATTTTGGGGAGTTTGCTAATTTTCTTGTATATTCAGATGAACAAAGCAGCAACGACTGCTTTCATAGAGAAGGTGAAATCACCCAATAGAACTCTTGATGTATCGATCAAGACAAGCCATTTTGAGGTAGCATTAAGGGAAGTCTCTCCCTCTGTATCAGAAATGGTATGGTTTATTCTGCTAAATTTCTTTAACACATGAAAACTAATATCATTTGTTGGATAAATTAGTTTGAGATTTATATTGGAATTTATTCTGTTTTTTGGAGCAGCAAAGGGAGCACTATGAGCGTTTGTCACCGAGTCTTAAAGCAGCATGAGAAGCATGGCAATGACTTTTTTGTTTTTTCATAGTAGGTATCATTATCCTTTGAGGAAAAGGTAAAAGGAAACCATTTCTATTGAGTGAAGTACAGTTTTTGATTTGCTTATTTATTTATTTATCTATTTATTTATTCACGTGAAGTACATTTTCTTTCAATGAGAATACAATTTTTGGCCAATGGTTGTAATATATGGTTCGTTTAATCCTTTCACTTTCTATGTTCAATTTTCAAGTTCTTTTGACTTGTCCCCCTTGGCTTAAAGTTGAAGGAGTGGCATATAAGACCCCTCACTACTAAAAAAATCCATGTTTCTGAAAGTGTACATTCAACCGTACAAATTGTCCGGAAGGCATGCATCCAGACTGCACAAATTTGATGGTTTAATGTTAGGAAGCGAAAAATGTAGTGCCCCAAGTTGAATTGTTTTTTGGGATTAGGCCCTGGCCTTCAATATTAGCAGGATCATTATTTATTGGGGCGGAAATTGGTGCACTTTTCTTTATTTGGTATGCAACAGCCTCCTTTCTCCATTGAAAATTTTGAAATCCAAATGGGTGTGAAAGTGTGGAAACTGTCATATGTGCTAGATAATGTAGTTAATAAATGATCTATAGAATAACGATATTCTTGACTAGCTAGTGCAGCATGCAATATACAGATAGATAGACAGATTGGAAAATACATGCAGAAAAATTAGTTTTATTTATCAAATTTGATCATAGGCTACAGAAAAAATAAAAAGGTAATGAAGATAGTTTTGGGGTTTGACTCCACTTCTAATTTATGAGTTGTGTAAATTAGTTAATGATGTTTGATTTCACAGTTGGACCAACAAAATTACAGTGAACCACTGTGATTTTGCAGAAGTTACATTATATAGCTTTTTCAAAATAACGATAGTTCACTGTGATTTTATCAATCTTACTATAAAATCAAACGTGTACTTGGAAAATGAACGTTGATTACCTTCTTGGAATTTTATTATTTTAGATTATTTATTCCAATCGAGCTTGTTAAGTAGTGATATAATTAAACTTTTAATTTATAAACATAAAATCATACTAATAATGAATAAACTTCTTCAATTCTTATAAAAAATGGAGAGGATATTTACAGGTATGAACTAATAAAGCAGTCAAGGGGAGTTGACACATTCAAACAATTTGATGCCTCTTTTTTCACTGAACTCTACTCTATCAAATCGTTATCTTTCCATTAAATTAATATTACTCTAAAATCTTGCTCATTGATTGTGAATATTTTCTTTTGTACATGGATAACACTCTTGGTGATAAATGACTTAACAGTTAAAATTGAATGCAAGATTAAGAAAACTCACTGCATTTATTTGAAGTTGATCACCCTGACAAATATATTAGTCATTCAACACAATGATGTTAGATAATAAAGTTAATTTGGAAGATATGTGTTTGTTTTTATGCTTGTAATTTTTAAATTTTAGGAATTTCCTTGAAATTGTTTTTGTCAGTGGTGCCTATCTAATTGAGCAAGAAATGTTCCTGATACACACACCATTCACAGCCTACTTGCAATTTGTTTGGTATGAAATATGTATAAGATTGATTAAAAGATTGACTACGTTAAAATCGTTTGCGGTTGCTACACAACACAATAGACTACAGAGCCGTTAGATCTAAATACAAAAGCAACTATAATCAGATCTAACGGCTTTGCAGGCTGCTGCACTTTGCACCAATGCACCTTCCTGATGACAACTTAAAAAACCAATCCATTTATCAACATTACTTTTCATCAACTATACAAACATGACTAGTCTCCTCAAAATTCAAATCAAAATGGCCTTAACTGAGATAGTCTTGAGAGCAACTTAGCACATGAAATATTTTCTCCAGCCATGAAAAATCTAGCTGAGAGACAGCAATATATATTACAGAAATTCAGAATCAGACAAAGATTACAAACCAAAAACTGGACAACAAAAAGAAAAAAAGGGAAAAAAATAGAAACAGTTTGGACAATCAAAATAAATATGGACAGAAAATTTGGTTCCTATGGAGAAGCATGGATGACTGAAAACAATAATTTCTTTTCCCAGTATTCAGTTACCAGAAAAACAATGGATACTCTACAACAGAGAAGAGTTAATGAGAGAAGCAAAGTAGTGTTCTCATTTTTGCTTTAGTGAGCCTTTTTTCGATTTCTTTAACTCCCACGGCGGTAAACAACCTTTATAGTGAGAGTGAAGAAACAATGAAGACATTGATACTTCCCTTTGAGGCATTGAGATTGATGACAAACAACTGAAGGCGGTTCGAAGTCTCTTTTTTTCGTTATCACACCCTTCAAAGTTTGGATCATTCTGAACAGTGGAAGTTTTAAGGGATTCAGGGAGTATGCAATTGCAAAAGGAACCTACAATGAAGAGAATAAATGATAAGCGGAACATTAGAGTCCATACAATTATTATACTTTGCTTGTTCTATAAACTGTTAAATGATAAGATAAGATTTTAGTATAAATTATTTTTTAGACTATGTTTGGTAAAAAGTAGCGGATGACAGATAAGCTAGCTGATAGCAAATGAACTTATAACAAATAACAGATAAGCTAGCTGATAGCAAATAAACTTATATCAGATAGCGGAAAGCTAGCTGATAACGGAGGTATATACTTTGTTATTTGCACATGAGATAATTGCACCAAGATGTGGAACCATAATTCAAAAGAATTATCTAAACGCAAAGAATTATCTAAACGCGAGAAAGTGTATCTTGAATTTGAAAGCATGTCATTTATATAAATATACCTATTCTTGCGAGACGATTGACCCATTTGGGTATAGAATTCCCTGTTAGCTTGAAACAAATATCTTCACAAAAATGGTTGCAGTTCTTGACAATCAAGTGATAACTATCACCATTGTAATTTGCAGACTGGTTCTCCATGAACTCGCGAATCTGGAATGGATCTAAGCTAGTAGTTCCCACGAAAATTGACTTCCGAAACTTGAATCCAGGGCACTGCCTTGGTTCAACCTCAAATACACCACTTGATGGATAGTCATGTGCTCCAAATGCATATTCTACTCCATAAACTGTCAGAGCATAGTAACTCCATCTTAGAAAATATTTATTGTCCAGAATTACAACTTTTTTCCATATAAAGAAAAAGATAAATTAATAGTAGTCACAAATATATAAATAATATGCACATGCATGTATACCCCTTTTCCTATGCATGTGATCAAACATTTATCATGTGGTCAAACATTCATCTAATCTGAGGGTGCATTAAAGTCACTAAATGATCTTTCAATAGTAGGTAGCATTGAAGGTTATTTGTCTCTCCATGATAATTAGAGGTCCGGGGATTAGGTAGCACAACTGGTTAGTTGAAACACTTGTGAAGGAGAAAATACTAATATAATAAGTAATATATTAACATTTGTCAATCCAAAAATAATTACTAATTGATCAAACAATACAAAAAACCCAAATAGTGTAAAATCATGGAAAGGGGAGTTCGTAGACCTTGACGTTGTAGGACTGTATCAATCTAGAAATTTGTCTCTCTGTTGGTATTTGCAGAGACTAGAATGACATTGAGTTGATAATATTAGGGATGAGTTTGAAACTAAGTGAATAATGTAATGGATGTATTTGACAACAAATATAGACATAGGAACGAACTTGATTAACATTTTTGCAATTCTAGATATCATTTTGAAAAATTAATAACGCGAGTGACTAGGTACAATCATACAATTTCAAGGACCAACCTGCATATTTGTTTTGGTTTTGTATATAAAAACACTTGTTTTGTCTATATATCAGAAAAGGTAATATAACTGCTAAGTAAACTGACCTTCAACCCCAGTGTGGAAAATACCAACACCTGCCCAATACATATAGCCATTTACTGTTGTCAAATCATACACATTGAGATACACAGGAGTATTCCCAGGTTTGTTTCCAGCTGATTTCACTTTTGAGAATATGCAAAAGGGTGTCACTGATTTGTCTTTGAGACGAAGTCGAACAATAGAAGGCCAACCATTTTTAAATCCTGATTTCATTTTACGAATGAACTCACTCACTCACTAACTCACTCAGGAAGCACTCAATATCTATTTCCTACCTGCAGATACATGAACACAAAAAATAAAATCATTTGCATAAATACAATGTAACCAACAAAACATCAAAAGATAGCACATGATTTACTCTAAGAGCTATGTATTACATAACTCAAATAAATAATGGCCAATACTTATTTCTTCTTGAACAAATTAACTGTGAAAAAAAGAGAAACTCTGCAGCCCTATAGTTTTTTCTAGTTAATATCATTACCAAAATTTATATATCATAATATGAAATCAAGTGACATGTGAACTATTACTGTAGAACTCATATTTATTGCAATAATACTTCCATAACTACACATCACATGTCTTCCATTCAAAACTATTCAACACTTTATATGCAAAATTGAGTAATCATGGAATGTTCATGTAATGACTTTATACTTTTTTAATATAAAGTTTGGGGTGGAGATCAAACTCTCGACCTCCTAATCACTCCACCCCTTAACTCCCTCACCCTAACCACCAAATCAACTTTATGTCCCCACACGCTGCTAATTGTTTTCACTTTATCAACATCTCACTCCTCCAGTTGCACCTTCATGGAAAACTGGACAGGATTTTGTTATTGCCAGTAAGTTGAGTCTATACGCCACTTGTCCTATCCTCTCGAGCAATTGATAAGGGGCAGTTACATGGTTCAACAAACTCTTTTGAGTACCGTTAAATCTAGTAATAGAAAAATTTTCTCTCTAGATCCAACGGTCTTCATAGCTGCTGCACCATGCAACTACTGTAAGGGATCCATTTTTCGGTAAGGAGTCGTAAAAAAGGTCTTATATGAAACAAAAAAGAAATGAATTCTCTATTGAAAAGAATACAATAGTTGGCTACAATTTAGAATTTTTAAGAGAACTTGATCTCTCATAGTTTACAATTCTTCTTTTTGTATACAGTCCCCCCCTTTCCCTCTGTATAAACTTCCCCTCTCTTACTGAAGCATGGATGCCTC
Source organism: Cicer yamashitae (assembly GCA_037974755.1). NCBI lineage: Eukaryota > Viridiplantae > Streptophyta > Magnoliopsida > Fabales > Fabaceae > Cicer > Cicer yamashitae. Next base: position 42,957,760 of record JBBPBQ010020324.1, on the reverse strand, counting down.
ATCTTTAATCTTGACATCTTTTTATATTTAAAAAATTGGAGAAGAGAGAAATTATTATTAATTAAAGTGATATTAATGATTATTTTACAACCGTATCGAATAAGATTTGAACTCTCTTTGAGGTTACAAAGTCAAACTCTTAAAACTGAATTGACACCTCGCAAACGTCTTGAATCTTGACATCATAGAATACATACAAACAAGAAACAAAAAGTTCAATCTTAACAAAAACAAAAATCAACTCTAATCTTACATCATTAAGCCATCCAGATTCCACAGTAAAATGCCCATTTTTCCTAAATTAACAAAAACCTAAATCTGATTAGTATAGAAATGGATTAGCAACATGGGAAATTCCAACTTCCAAGCCAAAAATTTAAAATAAATAAAACTAATATAATTTACAGACTGGAATACTAAGGGTGGTTTAAAAAATATATTTCAAGATCTAACTGATATCTGATAGAAGAAAAAAATAACCAAAATATTAAGGAAAAAAGAAAAGAATATCAAGGATGTAGATCAGATTAGAAAACAAAAGAAAAATATTCACACAAAGATGAATAACATTAACAAACAATGAAGTAATTGATTTTCCATAAGCAAAACAATAATGAGGAAAAAGGAAGAAAATACATAAAACAACAGAGGAAAAATCAGCTAAAAATAAAATAAATTAATAAAAGGGTGAACAAGGTAAAACCAATGGAAATAAAAAAGAGCAACAAACCTTTTAAGATGCAAAGGGAAGGAAGAAGAGAGATTGAAGTGAAGAACAGCACCAAAGTACTATGAATGAATTATTATTATTAGTCATAGTTGTTTTTTGAAGAGAGAATGGAACAATGTGTGTGTCTCAAACTCACACATTGTTTTCTTAATAGCTGCTTCTTCTGACAAAAGAAGTGAAAGCTGGTTATGTTGTGTTGTGTAGAGTTATAGTAAGAGAGAAGACATAAACTACTTTGTCTTTTTTTGATGCTTAATGAGGAAATATAATCATAAATTAACCATTTTTTTGGAAAATGGGAAAATTTGAAAAGTGAAAAAAAAAATGGACAAAGTTTTGCAACTCAAAAAGTGAAAACTGTGAAAGAAATTCTGTCAGGTTTTGACATTGACTGACATCATGGCATTGCGTTGAATGGTTGCTTATTCTCTCTCTCTCTTTCTCTTTATTGATCTTTGTTTCTTTTTCTTTTTTGAAATATGGTGTTTTTTTACTACCTCAATTTCATATTGAGTGTGAAGTTAGTAAAACAAAAATGTCTTGAAACAAAGGCAAATGCTCAAAAATGGTCCACAAATTCTAAGAGTAACAAATGGTTTAATATGCAAGTAGAAGTTTATCTTCCTTCTTGTCTTTAAGGTTGAGAAAGTGATTCCAATAATGTTTGTACAACAAGAATATTAGTGTTGTCAATTATTGTTCCATTTTTTAAAAAAAATATTAATCCGCAATAGACTAGTATGATGTGTTGGTCTAAGCACTCACCTAGAATAAATATTACGTCTTTTGTTCTAAAAAAATTGTGACATTTTTAAATATGAATGTATTATCAATGATATAAATGCATAATGAAAGATATTACATTGGAAATTATGCAAATAATATTAATTAAATGATATAACGAGAAAATGAGCATTAAAATTAAAATATGCATTCATTTTGTGATTTTTTTTTTTTTTTGCAAATGGGTC
>JBBPBQ010020324.1:42876301-42954686 GCA_037974755.1 Cicer yamashitae | reverse complement strand
TTTCCTTCTTTTTCTGTCTTAGTTTTATGTTTCAGTAAAAAAAAAATTATATCAACAATATCTATTTAAAAAAGTAGTAATTTGATGGCACTTTAAATAGTCAAATTAATTTTTAATTGAATCTATAGTAGTTAACAATATCTTTTTCAATATAAATAATTAAATTATTTGTAAAAATTTATCATCAATTTTATTTGAGTCATGTCTTGACCATTTTTACCGCTAAAAATATTTTATTTGTAGTTGTAATAGATATTAAAAGTGTCAAAATAATACAAATAGATATATCAATCAAATGATAACATTTTAACTCACTTGTTTCTTCTAATTTTATTACTAACTTATTTGGAGTAGATAAGTATAAAACTATACTTATTCCAATAAAAACAATTTTGGGGTAGCTTTGACTACCCCATTGGCATGAGTAGCTTCACCACTAGAGATGAAGAAGAAGAAAGAGATAAGAGAGAAAAAAATAGACTTCCTATTATATTTTTCAGATGAGAAAAAAAACAGACTTTGTATTATATTGTTCAGATGAGAAAAAAAATAGACTTTGTATTATATTGTTCAGAAGTGTAAACTTTACAACGCAATAAAGATCTTATTTATAAGAGATAAATGTTGTAATTAGTTACAAGTAGATAAAGAGTCTAAGTTAATATTAGGACTAAATATCAATAACAATGAACAAAACTATTTACTCATAGGAGTTAAGGAATATAGAAAAGTCTAAGGAAAATGAATATCCACATTCATCTTTAATATTATTCATAACACTCTCTTTTGGATGTCCATGAAAGATATGTCTCATTAAAACTTTATTAAGAAAAAATCTTGTACGAAAAACCCACTGAAGGAAAAATAGTATAATATCCGCTATTTAAATCTACCTCGTTAAAAATCTTACGAGGAAAACCAGTGAGACAAAATCACGGTGAATGAAAAAATAGTGCATAACATGTTCATTTATCTTCCTTAGTTGAGCAATCATTTTTGAGACGGCGAAGATGAATCTTTTGTGCTGGTAGCTCAAAATTTTTATTTATGATTGACTATGTAAAATGTATGCAAGATTATCACACAAACAAATTTATTGAATATTTGAATCACCTATTTTTTTGAAGATCATTAGTAAAAAAGAACTTTAGATAAATATGTTTTGTTTCATCTCATTTAATCAGGCCTTCTTTCAAGTGAGCAACATATAGTATTATCTTCATAAAGGATTGCTGCTTTCATTTTTTTTGAAGAAAAATCACAAGTATCGTGCATGTTTTGAACCATAGACCTGAATCAAACATATTATCGATTTGCTTCACATGGTGCTACAATTTTATTGGAGGACTAGACAAATAACATGTAAAGGTGTTGAAAAACATAAGAAAAATGGAGCTTTGTTTTGTCATTTCTGAAAATTATTTTAGTTGCTTAAACAAAAAGGTGTGTTATTTATCAAATTATTTAATTTATGATCATAAAACAGTTTAAGTAAAATAAATTTGAATCATAAAGGACTTAGTCTTACCTCCCTCCATTAATCCAACAAAAAAGTGAGCATGTTGTTTCGTCTAACGAAATATATATAAATGAATAGATAGCTAGCCCTACAACACCAACCGCCAAAAATTATAAAACAATGGGCACTGAAGAAATAAATGCGAAGTCTTTTCCACACATCCACACCCCACTTCACACAATAGGGACTCAAAAGATAATGCTCTAAACTGCATCAAATTATCATTTGTAGGAAGTTTGGTCAACAAAAGTCTCTTCACAAAGAGTGATAATTTCAAATGGACCATTTTATTCCATGTAAAATCAAGAAATGAGTATATAGAGATGGTATGATCCTTGGTCAGCACCTTGTATGCATATTTAATTGAGTCATCTTCGTTGTCATCAAGTCTCTAGAACCATATGACAGCCTCATTCTTGAGATGAAAATAAAGATTTAATTCATAAATCTACTTAGCTGTGGAATTGGTTGTTATATGTTTTGTGTATTAGGATCTACTCTTTTTTCATCTCTTCGATTCTTGAGATATATAGTAAAAATTGGATTTCTCAAGTGAGAGACGACATCCTCTCTATTGTTATTCACATCATATGGGTTCTTTGATTTTCCCACAATCAATTAACTTTTAATAACAAACAAATTATCATTCAATAGGTCTCTGCTACCGCATCTCTCTCAAGGAGATTCTCTAAGGGTGATGCATCTTCATCAATGCAGAAATTTTCTATTATGAAATACTTTTTTATTGATCGTCGTGCTCCTAAAGTCATTGTTATTACACAAGTTAATTGGTTAAAGTCTCATTGCGGTTGGATTAAATGTAATATTGATATCGCTTCTAGAGATAAACTAGGTCTTTCTACTATTGGTGCTTTTTTAGGGACGTGTTATTGTTGGTTGTTTATCATATTATTTAGAAGTTTCTACACCGTTTCATGTTAAACGTTATATTGCTATGTATAAATGAGATCATCATTTTAGAAAGTGCTTTCATCTTTGGATAGAGTGTGACTCCTTGGTGGTCGTCCAATGTTTTACTAATTCAAATATTGTGTTGTGGAAGTTGAAAACTAGATTGTTGGATTGTATATCCCTTATAAGACAAAAGTAGTTTTACATCTCTCACATATATAGAGAGTGCAACACGTGTGCTGACAAGTTTGCTAATACTAGATTTTACACTCATTATTTTACTTGGTGCGATTTGCTCGTACGTTGTATTTGGAATAACTTTAATGTAATCGATATAGCTTCCGTTTTCATTAATTTTTATCTTAGGTCGTTAATAATGTTTATTTATTTTATTACACTGCACTCTTTTTCTTTTACTCTAATTTTATCTTTTTGGTTTTTTTAAGTAAAATTTTTTAAAAATCATGCAATAATTTAAAATGATATATATATATATATAACTATTTAAGTTTCTTCAATATTTTTAGATATAAAATTATATATTTTTGTGGTCACCAATTTTTTGTGTAATAGTAATTATATTATTATTTTATTACTTACATATTAATATATGTTTTACATAATATTTACGGTATATAAATTTGATCCATAAATACAAATTTTTTGAATCTATTACTGTTTACACCGTAAATTTTTTTACATTAACAGTTAGTAATAATTAAACTCTCAAAATAAATCTTTAGTTTTTTTTTTTTTTCTTAAGAGAGAAATACTCTTGAGAAATAGTAGGATATTTTTTTGTATAATTCATCCTTCGGTTCTTTTTGTTATATACACAAGTTGTGACAAAAAGTAAGGATCCCCACACGCCACACCTCGAAGAAACAGCTGGAATATATGATTAATATCTGCAATCGTCCTTTTAAGTATAAATATATTATATATTGTTGTCTATCCTTCATATGTTGCAGGGAATCCTATGATGAAAATTTTCAAAAAATCAAAATGCAAACGACCTTGGTTCTTCCCATTTTTCAAACAAAATTGGTAATGATATATAAAAAAAAAAAAAGTTTAACACTTTCATACTCTATAATTTTAGTAGATATTATTCTAGAGTAGACAAAAGTTCGTTTCAAGTCCAATATCCTCTCACTTTATCACTTATTATTAAAAGTAAATATCTGATTCTAAATCTTTTAATCGCCTTGAGATTTAATCACCTTAATACTTAAACAATCTACCAATTTTATTGTCGGAGTATTTGTAGGTATACTCTTATCAACGAAAGTTATCTTTATGCAAATAAATCTTAAATTCATATTACTATGAGATTTTTTATCTTTTTTAATATAACTGAGTTTCGAACTATTAATATTCAATTATTGAATTTTTCTTGGAAAAATATATTATGTAATTTGATGTCACATATTTTTTATATATTTAATTATTTAAAGTAATTGAAGTATTATTTTTTATAATTGATTTTGTTTCAATAATTTATTCTAATTTGAAGATATGATTTTAAGTTTTTCCTCTAAAATTAATTATTGGTCTCAAATTTATTGTTTAGCTCATTTTTATGTGATTGTATTTAAACATAAATTCTTTTATATTAAATTTATCTTTAACCAAAATCAATTTATTCAAAATTAATATTTAATATTGAAGAGAACATTTACTCACAAAATGATATAAACTTTTCTGATTATGTTGCACCTGCTTAGTGAAGCTCTTCTGTATTGAAATTGTGTAGTTCTGCAATGGTAAAAATTGATTTTTATTGATTTGAATTTGTAAATTTAATTTTATTTAAAAGCATATTTTAGGTCAAATAGTTTTTTGTTTTTGTTTTAACACTCTAGTTTTTATGAGAAATTAAACCCTAGTAATGTAATTAAAATAGTTTATGTTTAAATACATTAACATAGAAGTATGATCAATAATAAATTTATGAACACATTTATTATAAGTTTTTTCTAAAAAATAATAATCACTTTTGATAAATTTTGATTTGTTTAATTACTACATTTTTTAAAGAAAAATAAGAATTGTCCATAGTGTGCGTAGCACAACAGAGATATTTTACTTTTATATCATTTCATTCAAAACTCTCCATTATATTTTACATCGAAATTTATATATCAAAATATCTTAAGTTTTACCAAAATACCTTAAGTTTTTTTACGATCTGGAGGTGGCAAGGTGGGGATGCGACCACATGAATGATTTTATTTTCTTCAAGTCGAATCATGAGGATACGATCATCTATTGCCATTTATTTATTTATTTATATAACAAATGATTAATTGTTAATTTAGTAAATAAAAAATAATTAAAAAACCAAATTATATTAATAAAATCAAATAAAATACCTTTAATGAAAAAAAAATACGTTAATGTTGTTAAATAGATGTGCCAGCACACAAATAACGTGCTATATTATTTTAACAACTCTTCTATTTTGCAGCCGATGTTTTTTCAATGTAATGTATTTTTTTTCAACTTAGTGTATTTTGTTTGATTTTATTAATATAATTTAGTTTTTTTTATTATTATTTTTTATTTATTAGATCCGGATGAAAAAATAAGAAAGAGTTGTTAACAAACTAGAATAAAGTTGCTAATTTATTTGCAATGTATGCTGCAAAATAGGAGATAGTGGTTAAAATAATATAATAAGTTATTTGTTTTGACACATCTACTCAATCACATTAACTTTGGTGTACTTTTTTTTAGTTAAATGTATTTTATTTAATTATATTAATATAATTTGATTTTTTTAATTATTTTGTATTTACAAAATTAACAATTAATTATCTATTATAAAAAGTAAAAATATAAATGACAATAAATAGTTGCATCTCTATGATGGGACTTCTTATAAAAAAAAATGATAATAAAAGAAATTCAACTGCACAACCGTCATGTTGCGGAATTGCGTGGGTTTGATCCTACGAATCACATCTCCCCTCGCTTGTGTGTGTGCTGTTGTGTTAATAAAAGCCTGGTGAATGATATTTTTAATTTTAGGGTATTACAACAATATGAAACTATTTTTGAGAAATCCTCTCCCAAACCACGGTTGAAGATTAATTTTTCTTTCATCTTTGTTTGTCTTTTTGATGTAAAACTATTTTATACGTATATTTAATCACAATGATATGTTCTATCACATAAAGACTATTTTATAATTGTATTTTAGAAATAACTCAAGAACATATTAGGTAAATTATAGATTGCTTGTAGAAAATTGTGGTTAAATTGCCTACAAACAAAAATTGTTTGTTTGGTTATACATTGAAGTGTACCAAACGTGAGTCCATCCATGACAAAAGCAATTTTAGAATAAATTATAGGTGTTATTATAAATTTGTTAACTTGAATTTGGACACCAAAATCAATTCAAAATAGAGTTACATGGAGTTGTTTTTACCTTAAATGAGCATTGATTCTAACATTTATTGTGTTAGATAATACTTTATCATATGTATTCAGGTATGTAAACTCAATATACAATAGGTGAGCTATTCTATGAAATAAACAAGATAGGACTCCAAGAATACTATATAGTAATTAGAGTAATATACATTGTTTAAGCTAGAAACAATTTGTCTCTTTTATACCTAAGTGTTCTCCTTATATAATCTTCACTCTTTGATCTAATAAACCCTCCATTGAACGTCCAGGCACATCAGGTTTTGTCTCTGAGGTCCATACTACTTGTCGTGCCTGGAGTTAGTTACCTCATCCTCACCTAGCTCATTTGTATTGGATGTGTAGAGTTATATGATGTGCAACTCACGTCACTTTCTATGCAGGACGCGTGACATATGAGGCGTTTCAACTAAGGAGCATAATTTTCACTCAGACAGTAGCTTACTGCAATGAATCAAAGTCGAGCTAAGCATGATCTAAAAGGCGGAGCTGAGCTAGGATAGACCTGAGCTGGAGTTGACATTTGTTTGACTTGAACAATTGAGCCGAGCTTGGTTGAACTTGAACGGTTGAGCTGAGCTTAATCGGATTGAAACAATTGACATGGAGTTTAGTTGGACCTGAACAATTAAGCTAAACTTGGTTGGACATGATCGGGTTGACATGGAATGAGATGGACCTCATGGTCTGATCATCAGTTCAATATGTTTGCCCTTTAACAAGTTTTTCAATTATTTCTTTAATTAACTATTTAAGAACTATATTTTTTTTATTCATATGTAGGTGTTTCACCTGTAAATTGTTATGTGCTATAAATTTATCACTTTTTTTTTTATCTAGATACTTGTATTTTAAAATTATGCTAATATAATATGCATTTTATTGGTTTTTTTCACTAATCTTTATACAATTATATTAAATTTAATAATGCAACTATAAATTAAATGATTATCTAAAATGGAAATTAAATTTAGTTTAAAATACTGTTGAAATTAATTTCAGTAATTATATGTCCAGAAGCAATTTAAATCCAAATTATCCAAACATGAATTGATAAGAATTAATTTTATCTAAATATATTCAAACATAAAATAAAATGAATTCTTTCAAAATTAATTTTATAAAATTCAGCTCTTGCCACCGCGGAATCAAACTAATGTTTCATTAACAATGTCAAACTTAAAATTCCAAAGACAATCTTTGTCTTATCAACATTTTATTTATTAATTGTCAACGTAAAATTAATTTATATTGATGTTGCATATTTTATATATATATTTTTAGGACTGTTTTTTGTTGTGGTCTTTGAGTTTATGCATATAACTTATAAGGAAACCAATTTTTGAGAAAAAAAAATATTATGTACTAACAAAATTATTTAACATGGACAATCAATAAAAATGAGTATTAAAATGGTGAATCTTAATTGAATATTGATGTAAAATTATTTGACAGTGTATTCCAATAAACTCATCTTCTTTTCTATATGATATAAGGAAGTCTTTTTTTTTACTTAGTATTAAAAAATCTTTTGATAGTAAAGAATATCATATTTAAGTTTTTTTTTCTTCTTTTTTTTTAGATTTGTATCCTCTATTTGGAACATTTCAATACAATTTTTATTTTGACGTTATTGGATAGATTTTCTTTACATTTTCTTTGCAAGATGGATAGATAATATTTTGATCGTAAAGAATTTGCATATTAGTATCCTTTATGATAAAATGATTTTTAGCTTGTTTGTTAAGAATAATGTAGAAATAACTTTTTCTTTGACAGTTTTTTATAGGCATTTTTCTTTGAAAGTTTATCATATAGGATTAGTAAAAGACTAAAAATATGTATTTATGTTAATCTTGACAATTATAAACACGCAAAAGATTAAAAAAAAAAAAAGTATCTATGTTGGTCTTCGACCATTATAAACATGTTTCTTTTACGCTCAAATGACTAACATAAATACATGTAATCATTGCCATGTGTACTTCAACTCAACATCATAATTTTTTTTTCCTACCATCACCATCCCACCACTATGATAGGGTAGTTTCAGATGTATTTGCGGTGCAGATTAGATCAATAATGAAATAAAAAATATTTAATTCAAATATTAAAATTTACATGATTAAGTTTGGATGATATCTTAAAAAATTCAGTATGATTCAAATTAACGTAATTTAAATTGGATTGATATTTAATTTATTTAAATTTAAATTAAAACTATAAATTATTTTTTAATAATAATTTTATAAAATTATGTTAAAGTAACAAATTTAAAGCAAAATATAACATAATATACTAACAATTAATATTATCAAATAAAATTGACCGATTTTGTATAAAAATATGAAATAGTAATAAAAAAATATATTAAATTGAAAAAATAACCATTTTCGATTCAATTATGAAGCAAAAAAATTCTATTCAAAGATTAAATTATACATGGTTCAATTTGGGTGACATTTTTAAAAATTCAATACGATCCAAATTAATATAATTTAAATTGGATGATTTTTATTATCCAAATTACAACTATTAATTATTTTTTAATCATAATTTTATAAAGTTACGTTAAAGTAACAAATTTAAAGCAAAATATAACATAATATACTTACAATTAATATTACGAAATAACATTTGTTGATTTTGTTTAAAACATATAAAATAGTAATAAAAATATATTAAATTAAAAAATAACTATTTAAAAAAAATAAAATTAACAAATAATATACTAATGCAATATCTCATACTAATAAAAAAATAGATTTAAATATGTTTTTGTTCTTCGCAAATATGTGTCGTTTTGATTTTAGTTCTTGTAATTTTTTTTTTTTGATTTATACCCTTGCAAATTGTAACAAGTTTTAAAAAAGTTCTTTATGAATCTTTTTTAGTAAAAATATGGTAACATGATTAATTTTGGAGGAAGTGACACATGGTGACTGTGTAATTGTTGTTGACTAGACAATATTTAATATTTAAAATTAAAATTTATTTTATTAACTCATTTAATTATTTGATTAAAAACTTAAAATTAATTAATTAATTAATAAGCCAATTAAATAATAAAAATTCAATAATCTTCATCTTCAACCTCAAATTTTTTAATAAAAACTCAACAATCTTCATCTTCAACCCTAATTTCTTCATCTTCAAATCACAAATTCTCATATCTGGATCCAAATCCTAAAAATTATAATCTCTCATTTTTCTTAACATTGCAGGAGCATATGAGGAGATTGATTGCATGAGCATATTAACATTGTTTTTATCTATTAATTCTATTTGGTTTTGCGATGTTGCAGATCAATATTGCTCCCAAAACATCCCTGAATGAACATAAGGATAATGACACAAGGCAAGAGTTACTAGAGCTAGAAAAAGAAGTTATGGATCCCAACAAATTTTTGACTCCTGATGAATTAGAGAGAGAAAAGTTGCCTCTTGAGGATATCTTATCTTTTCCAATGTTTAAGGTATGAGATCTTAGAATTTTTAGGGTTTGAATCCAGATATGAGAATTTGTGATTTGAAGATGAAGAAATTAGGGTTCAAGATGAAGGTTGTTGAGTTTTTATTATTTAATTGGTTTATTTATTAATTAGTTTTAAGTTTTTAATTAAATGAGTTAATAAAATGAATTTTAATTTTAAATATTAAATATTGTCTAGTCAACAACAATTACACAGTCACCATGTGCCACTTCATCCAAAATTAACCATGTCACCATTTTTTTACTAAAAAAAAATTCATATATGACTTTTTTAAAACATGTTAGAATTTGCAATGGTATAAAAAAAATTACAGAGACTAAAATCAAAACGAAGGAAATTTGCAAGGACCAAAAACATATTTAAACTTAAAAAAATATTAAATTTTTGTATGTGGTTTGATTTGATTTTAGAAAATGAATTCAATAATCGATTTGATCTAATCAAATTTCACAAAAGAATACTCAAAAACATCAATAGTATTTGGTTTTCTGCACTTTTTAATTTTTTTAATCAATTTTTTTGTTTATATTTAAATCGATTTAGATGTGAACACCATAATAAATAATGATAGGTTGAACGAGAGATGAACTATAATTCACTGACATACACATGATATTATTAATCTTATATGAAAATAATGCATATTTTCATTAATCACATCAATGCCAAATTACTAAAAAGGATTGTGTAGGGTAGGTGAATAACTCTACTAGTTTGAGTTAGAAGTTTAAGAATTCAAGAACTCATATGTAAATTCAAGAGAGAAAACAAATACTAACTTAATAACTAATTACTAATTTTGACCGTTTTAAAAAAAATATTATCATAGCGTGTAAACAAAGAACAGTTTGAGGCCAGAGATGTAAAATGTTCTCTGCTCTGCTCTCTTGACATCTCTAAGTGTACATTTGATTGAAAGAAAAAAGCAATAAGAGAGAAAGAGTGAGAGAAGATGAAAATAAAATAAAAAATAGACTACACTTGTTGCATTGTTTGGTACAAGAAAAATCACATCACAAATAATTGTCTCTTTCTGTTTTTTTGTTTGTTTGTTTAATTGCTAAGAAATTATAAGGAATATTATTGTACTCTAAAAAACAAAAATACCCTTTATTTTCAAAAATGACATAGAAGGAGAAATTTTATTTTATTTTTTAATGAAAAGATATACACTGTTAATATAAAATTATTTTACATTGATAATAAATTACAACTTTACAATACAGCATAATAACATTTTTTCATTTTTAAATTTAATAAGTTATATGATGTAATAAGTTAAAGAACTCTGATTAATTATTAATACAAAATAAATTTATATTGATAGTGTCTAATATTTTTTATGAGTGATAATCAAACTGGATACTTGTGCTTTACAACACTCTCATACACACTATGCACCAACTTAATTAATTTTATTATTATATTAAAACAATTTGGATTATTATTTTTTTGACTCAAATCGTCATTAGTTCTTTAAGTAAACTAACCGATGATTTCAATTCAATTGATTTGAGTTTAATTAATAAATATAATTATCTACTTTTTGTTTGACTTTAATTTAATGTTTCTTTTTTGAAAAATACTTGATTTCAATGTTAATTATGTTATAGTTATAGACGATTAAGCTAACTATTCTTTTTGACAACATAATTAAGCTAACTCTAGTCCTATTACTATATACCACCCCTGCTTCTCCCAACATTTATTTTCCACTCTCTTTTTGGTATAATTTATTTTCCCTTTTCTACCACACAAGACAACTACTTTTTTGTAAAAAAAAAAGACAATCATTTTTTGGTTATATATTGAAACTCGAATGAGTAATAATTGTAAAGAGTATTGAAGTGGTAACCTTTCAATTTTTTTCTAACATAGAATATTTATTTTGGAAAATCAAAAGTTATAGCCAAAAATAAATTATTACTAAAAAGATTTGAACTTTTTTTCTTGACTGAAAAAAAAACCGAATCAAAGTAATTAATAATGATCCAAAATTATCGAGATATGCAAATATACGGAGTGAAGAAATTTCGACCGTTAATAAATATCTAACCGTTCATATCACGACTTTATAAAAAAAATCCAATATCTATCGAACGATGCAGATTTTTCGCCACAAAGTCTGCGTGTGTATATAACAAAATTCCAGATAAATATAACAGTGTTGGGTTGTTTTCCGGAGTTAACATAACTTGTCTTTCGCGCCACAAGGATTTCTCTTCTCTTCTTTCACTTTCATCACTTTCTCTCTCAGTTTCGTTTACTTCACATTTGATTCTTCTTCAGTTTCAGTTCTGGTAAATTTGAAGTTTTTTTTTCCTCTTTCTTTTAAATTGTTATTTGGTTTAATATTTTTTTTGTTATTTGTTGTGTTTCCCTTATTTAGCGATTTAAACGTTAAACACGCGTTTCCCCTTCTCTTTAGTTAATAACAATAGATGTTGAATTCGATGGCTGAATTAAATAATAGTTGATTAGACTTTACTTATCTTTTTGCTGAAACAATTGTTGGTCGGACTCTTATCTCTCGGTTAGAGTCTTTTAGTGATAATAAAAAGGTTAAGACTAAAAAAAAATAGTAGTAGATGTGATTTTTTTATTTTATTTGAAAAATTTCTGATAATGTAGTATTCATTATATGCACTTTTTTTTTTGCTTTTCAAAAAATAATTTCAATTGGAGTAGGTTTATGAATTTTTTTTTTGTTTCCTTGTTAATGGTGGATTGTGTAACTGAACTCAGGGTTTATATTCTTACGTTGTGTTTGATTGGTGGGAAGATAAAGGAGAGGCAATTGAAGAGATTGATTTAAATCTGTCTATTCAATTTTGATTGTACTTCAATATTGGGGGATTGTGGGAGAGAAGTAAAGTTTTCAAATTTTAGATGTATTATTGACTAAATTATTCTTACCTTAGATATCACATTAAATGTTACAAGAATGTATAAAAATGAATTACAACTTTCTCTCAATTAATATCTCTCTCCTTTCCTTGTGAATCAAGCAAGAAAAGGGTATTTTTCCTCCTCTCTACTCAACGAAATTCTCATTAAGTCCTTCTCTCCCGCGTATTAAATCTCTCCCATCTCCTCTCTTTGGACCAAACAGACCCTTAGATTTATGGTTGTTAGTAATAAGTTGAAGGAAAAAAGATTGGGGAACAATATTTTGCAATTTTGTATTGATTGAATTGAAATAGGTGGCTTTTATTTATTTAGGTACACATATTTAATCTCCTTGTTTCTTCAAAGTTTAAACCTATCAACCATTATCTGGTATATATTGCTAATGTGTTTGGTCAAGTAATTGATGAGCTTCTAAAGCAACTTTCCAGATAGTCTGCCAAATATTCTTTGACATTATGTTCATAATTATCTTTATGTAGAAAATTCATGAAGAGTAGGGGATTTTTCTTTACATTATGTACATTATCTTGGTGTTTTGATTTAAAAACAATTGTTTATTATTTAGGTAGCTACTGAACTCACAAGCTTCTCGAGCTCCATGGGGAAAGAAGAATCCAATACATTTGGCAGACCTTACAACTTTATGGGGCCTCAAGATGTCAGTAAATCATGTTATGGCTCTTAACTACTTTTGTCTATGTATAGTCTGCTTATAGCTTATATGCTCTATTTTATTTTGATTTTCCTTGCTATTAGGAAACTCCAAACAAACCTACGCTACCACATTGGACTACTTCTATGCAGGTGTAAAACATTTTCTGAACTTAACCCATTTGTGATGGTATCTTGGTCATGTAACTCGCGTATCGTACGTAGAGAAAAAATGACTCATTTTTTTTATCTTCGTTTAAATTATAAATAGGCTTATTACAATCGTGGGTCTACTCCAGCTCCCTTTTTGAATCAATTTGCACATGGCCCTTACTTGTATCATCATCCCTACATGTGGCTAAATCAGGTAATGATATACATATTATTGCATCGAATAGCAGGTTGCTTTCTTAGACTATGACAAAAGGATAGCCTGCTTCATTTTCACATTCTTTGTTGTTTGGTGCAGGCAAACAATGCACTACTTCAATGTGATCCTCTACATGATCCCGCGAAGCTCTCCAATAAACCTAACCCACCTGAGGTGATCCTAAACCTTTCAATAAATATACACGCATTATAATTCATTAATTTATTTTTTCTATCAGGTTTCTATGGAATTCAATTTTATAGTTAGTATATGTTTAATGGAATTTTTTTAATTCAATTTTTTGGATTTCAATTGTGTATGAGTCGGTATATTCATATACAAATGTTTATGCATTTTGGGCAGGGTGCTGCACTGGCTTTCTCACAAATAGTACTCAGGAATTATGGCGACAGAAACTCAGATTGGAACAAATTATTTGGAAGAAACTCACAACCTGAAAGTTCAATAACTGGGGAATCAAGAGAATATGGAAACCAATCTTCAGAACGAAAAAATGACTGGGCTGGAACCTCAATGAGGTACATTTTGTTCTCGTTCTTCTGGTAAACATGTTGATAACATTTTTCCAAGCCTGAATAAAAAATTATAAGTGCGCAGTGCAGCAAGTGGAAGCAAGAGATCAGCAGATGAAGACCAAGATGACAGCAAGAATGTATGTTGATCTATTAAATTTTTAGATAAATATGCGTTGATGAATGCAGTATGTGTTCTGACTTCTGCCACTGTTATGTTTAGAACACTTAAAGAAATTAGTAGTTTATTAAGGCTTTAAAATGCATCAATTTATTATTTTTTATGGGTCATATGCTTAAAATCTTTGACACAAAAGTCTAATTAAAATCCTTTATGTGGCAGGATGTTACTATAAGTAAGAAGCAGAAATCTAACATGACTACTAGGGATGGTAAGATTATGGAAGTATCTTTTGATTACCTGAATAATGAAAATTCATGTTTTATGATCTAAAATTTGAATGCTCAGAAGGTGACTGGCTCCAAAATTTGTATTGCAGTTTATGTGACTAACAGTCTTGCATCTTGTTTCTTTGTAGAAAATTCTTCTGGGCTGACTCAGAATGTGGGGAAAGTTGCCAAGGAATCGGACGCTGATGCTCAACTAAAAAATACGGTACTATAAAGTTTATGGGTTTTTGTAGCATATTTGAAAAGGTTTTATTTGGGGATTAGCTAAATATAATAACAATTTACTAAGATGGCATGTAAAATCTCTTTTGAATCTAATTGATGAACACACCCATATTTGATGTAGTTGTGCTTTTGGACTTTTGTATCGTAAATCTTACAACATTCAAATGCACATTCAATGTTGAAATATAGTAAGAAAGCAACCTAAAGAAAATATGACATTGACTAGCTCCTCCTTTACATATCTTAGATACCATGGGAAAAATAAGCATGGAAAAAAATAATGTAATGTTGATAGTAACAAAAGTGATTTAACATCTTTAGCACATTCCCTCGCTTTTACACATTCCCTCGTACTAGTGCCCTCTTTGGCTTGAAGCATGGGCTATGCTTAGGTTCTCTTAGATATTGGAATTAACTCAACCTCTATACTACTTGGTCAGATTTTATATCAAGGCCCAATTCTCCTAACAACTTAAGGTATTAGGTGAATTTAGTTGCTTGAGGTGCCTGATCGACACATTGTATGTATTGAGATTAAAATAATTGACTTTCCAACTTGAATCTCGTTATAGATATACTAAATTTTGTTGGCTACTACCATAGATACAACACTTCCTAGTCCTATAAAAAAATCTATATGATCCACGCGATGCCAAATTGGTTATACTTATAATATATGCTTTCATGTGTTGCCACTAATCTTTTAAGATGTTACATTTTCAACTTGTCTATAATTTTTTATTTTATTTTGTTTTAGTTTTCATTTTCTTTTCATTCTACATTTCATTCATGTCATTTATGAACCTTTCATATGAAATGCTACCACCATTTTACAATCCAGCATTCTAGTTAGGGATAACTTGTGAATACATTTCAGAAAGGAAATCCCTTCTTAAGGTTGTTAAGTTTAATTCTTAGTTATCTGGCACAATGTTAGTATTTACTGTTAGCCACATTTCTTTTTTGACAGGATGATGATGATATAAGAAAAGAAAGAAAAAGACAGTCAAATAGAGAATCAGCTAAGAGATCAAGGATACGGAAACAGGTACATACTGGTGCAATGCAGCATGTTTTTGTTGTTCTGTTACGAATATTTATCCTCATAATTACATAAAATATTAAAATGTCTATGTATTCGACAATGATTGAATAAGATTAAAAATGTAAAACAAAGTTCCTAGTTCATTTTCATTTATGCTTCTCATCTTTTAGTTCCAAAAAGTTTTTTCAAGTTCTTATTTTAATTTCATTTAAATAATTATTAAAAGTTATAAAGAACTAATTAAATAACTGAGATAACATAATACAATAATTTTAGTTAATGTTGTCCTTATTTTTTCTACTTGACATTATATCTATTTTTTGTTCCTATTTTTCTTTGCTTTTTCTCGTGACCTTATGTCCTAAGCATGCACTTAAATGACTTTGGCAAATACCAAAAAAACCACATTCCTACCGAAAATACTAGGACTAATTTGTAATTTTAAAACAACCTATTTATTAAAGCACATAGTAGAACTCCTCCAACTAAGCTGCACTTTAGACATTAAAGATAAATATACTTACAACTATTGGAAGTTAGATTGCAAAATATCAAAGAAACCATGGTTTTGACTTGGTTGGTTATGCCACATGGCACAACCAATGGCCAGCACTATTTCTGAGCCTGACCCATTTTATTTTTATGCGGTGTATAATATGTGACACATTGCTTGAAGTGCAAGTAATTTTTTTGTTTTAATTTTTTGCACATTGTGATTGTTCTGCCTTCTAGAGCATCAAGTTGATCAAAAGGACACGTTGAGTCTTAGTTTCTTTCATTGATGATCAGTCTTATAGGCATGTTTATATTTATAATCTAATCTTTTTAAAAACGCAACCTAAAAGTTTCCTCATTATGAACTTATGGTGCATTCTCAACTACTTTTCCCTTTATTTGGAAAATGATTGTAGGAACGTGATTACGATTATACATGGTAGGGTTTTATGGCATCAATTGATCCATGTAATTGAACCTGCCTAGGGGAAAAAGAGCAAACTTTTGTTGTTATTGTTGTTGTATAATCATAGGATCTTCAACCTTGGCTTACGAAACATCCGAATTGTATCTTTGATTACCATTGTGGAAGTTGCAAATTTTACTTGTGTTTCTCTTTGACTTTTTTTACATCTCTTGCGAATTTGTCATAGTTACCTCCTGGAAACATATAAACCTTTATCATTTTTTCTTAAACTTTGTATTTCATTTGATGTTTTCATTATTTGTGTCTTGGCAGCAAGAATGTGACGAACTATGTAAAAAGGTAGACTCTATCAGGGATGGAAATTCCGCCCTAACACAAATGCTCGTTAAGCTTTCTGAAGAGTGTCTGCAGCTCACCAATGAAAACGATTCCATTCAGGTCCTTCATTTTAACTCTCCTTATTTGTTCAACATGAGTACTTGTTTGGTTTGAGAAATAATTAAATAAACTAAAAACTTGGTGATAAGTTTGTAATTAAGAAAGAAGAAATGAAAACAGTAGTTAGAAGGTCAGGTGGAGTCCAAAATTGAAGATGAATCCCTTTAATTGGCAAAGGCAAAGAGGAGCTCACAGTGCACTTAATACCATAAACCATCTTAAAATCTTGAGGAAATTAATGAGTGGAACTCACATGGTTATCCAATGTTGTTGAATAGCGGCTATTGTGCACCTATATCATAGTGAAATTTGAACAAAATGCTATTGTTCTACCATACGCTACTTAGTACAAAATGGTGTCAAATAACAACTATAATGGCGCTATAGCACTTTTGCATATCATAATTTGCTACCTCCTCTTTGCTGACATGACTCGCCTCTACGAATGTAATTGTTTTGCTGTGCAATTTTTCTTTTCCCTCCACTAGTGATTTGCATAGCTTGTAGTCCACCTTTATATGATACCTATCATGGCTAAATTTTGTTAAATAGCTCATTATCTTAGTTGATAATTATTTATTCAAAGCTTTTAATATTGGTTTAAAAAGAGGTTAATTCTGAGTCTTGTGTTGCTGATGAATGATGTGGAAGAGTATTGTAATGTGTATTTGTGTTTCTCGATGCTCTCTTTTCCAAAATTGCTACTAATTTGAGTGTGATTTGGTGGTGGAACAGGAAGAGCTAATTAAGAGGTATGGACCAGAATCAATTGCAGATCTATTGCTCATGAAGCCGCCTGCTTGAGACACTACTTCTGGTGGACTCCCAAAAAACAGTTGAAGATAGGAAGCTTCTTACAACTGATCAGAATCTATCGTATATTTTTTTATTGGGGCTGGACTTGACTTTTGACCCTGCTGTTAAGTTGTTAATCGATATTAGGCATTAAACATAATGATATATTTGTAAATCAACATTACAATAATCTTTTATTAGTAAAATTAAAAGTTTTGGAGATATATTTTAAAATCTTATTTATATTTTAATTAGATAAAATACATCATGCAGTCCTTTATGTTTTACGAAAGAAACGGTTTGTTACTTTTAAATTTGTTTTAACACTTAGGTCCTTTAGTACAAAACATTTGCACTTTTACCCTTTTAACATTATGCACAGATTGACTATTATGAAAAAATAAAAAGGAAAAAAGGTTATGCACCGTAGTTGTAGTATAATAAAAAACATGTATTGAGTAGTTATTTTTAATAGGTGGTTATTAAATAAGGATAGATGGCAAAATGGATAGTTCAGATATATTTTACACCATAGTCATTGCATTACAAATAAATAAAAATGGATAGTGTTTCTTCTCCCACTCTTCAATATTTTTAAATACACAAATATTTATCTGAATTGGTTAATCTGAATATATAAAATACACTTTTAGATTAATAAATTTAAACAAAATTTAAGAATTTTGAAAAGACTTTAGATGAAAAAAGTTTATAATTTTTGGAGCAACTTTACCAACCCTGCTTTTTTTTAAAAAAAATTACACATGATTGTGTAACTACACATTTTAGATAAGAAAAAAAAATATTTTTGTAATAAAGTACCCATTCAAAACATAAAATTGTGTTTTCTTTCAGATAAGTATATATCCGAAGCGATTTGGGTGGTGAGAAAATTTTCGCCCTATTATTTTTGTAAAGTTAGAGGGCCACGGGCCCAAATTTTTTGTCATTTTAAATAAGGGCGTAAGAATCTAACTAATAATTTATTGAATTCAAAAATCAAATTCAAACAATTACATTGGTTTGAGTGTTAGGTTTTCATCATTCAACACCGATAACGATATGAATTTAATTATTTCTATATCATATTATATTAGTAGTTTTATCTTAAAAAATATATTGTATTTATGTAATTTTTAATCATAAAATATTTGTATTATTATAATTTATGTATTTGTTTTAAGAGTTTAATTGATATGAACTGTCAGTATAAAATGTTTTACACTATTAGCACATCACAACCATTCACAAAGATGATTTTTGATAAAAGTCAAACATATCTAATGATTTAACGATTGTGATTGATTGACAGTGTGAAAACTCTTTACACTAACAATATATATCAATTAAATACATCTGCTGCAGTAATTATGTGTGTAAGAGAAGAGCGAATATTACTAAAAGAAATAAAGAACTTCGGATGAGAGACAAGGAAATCAAGAGAGAGAATTGTAATTAATGCTTTAGAAAAGTTTGGAGAGGAGATAATCATAATCTATAAAAAAATTCTAGTGTTCTAATCAATTTTTTTGGATAAACCGAATATTTCTTAAACGTTGAACTCAAATGGGGAGTAAACTCTTACTACAAAATTCAACGATGTTGCATGTTCAAACTCATGTTCAAATGACCTTGATTAAATTAGAAGAGACATGCATGCTCTTGAGTATTGTTTGTCAATTTGATTTAACTCAAATTTCTTAAAAAATATTAAAAAAAAGCATATAACACCAACCAACTATTTTTTATGGGTAACCGAATCAAACTGAAAAGATGACCCATTTCACGGGTTTTTTTTTAATAACCCCATTATGAAAAAAAAAATACGCAACTGCCCTCTCTTGAAATTAATTTATCAAAATGGCTCTCATTTTCAACTAGGCACAAGTCGCCATTTGCAATGGCGACTTCCTTAAGGAAGCCTGCATTGCAAATGACGACTTCCCAAAGGAGATTTAAAAAATAAAAAATTTCAGTTTTTTTTTGAATTTTTATTATATATATAATTAATATAATTAATAAAAAAAAAATATATAAGTAATATAATTCATAACAAAAATAATAAATTATATATATAATTAATATAATTAATAAAAAAATAATTTCAATTTTTTTTTTATTTTTTATTAAATATATAATTAATATAATTCATAACAAATATATATATATATAATTAATATAATTCATAAAAATATAATTCAAATAACAAAAATAATATATATATATAGTTAATATAATTCATAAAAATACATAATAATACATAAAAATACATAAATATAAATATTAAATTACATAGATTGACTAGAGCTGGCTGTAACATTTGGACAATGTTTTCGAGTATGGCCAGTTAACCGACATAGTCCACATTTTCTTGGTACTTTTTCTTTAACGTCCATTTCAGTTCTAATACGGGTACTATTTGGACGACCTTTTTTAATTCTCCGCATTTCAGGATTGTGATACAATGTTTCACCTTCATATGTGGGCCAATATCCTTCATTGGGTATAGGTGGAAACTCTTCTTTGTAGACGTTAAATACATTAACAACCTTGTACACGTCAGGTAGAAGCACTAAATAGTTTTGACGAGCGTAAGAACATGCGGCTATGACATGTGAACAAGGAATATGTATAGCATGAAAATTTCCACAATCACACCATTTTCTTTGAAGGTTGACTTCAAAATGACCAATTGGTCACACCTCTCTTGAGTTTACTGTTTCATGCACCATAAAAGAATAACGATTTCGGTCGAATTGCATGACTTGGTGAGTATTAGATTTACCAACTTCATATTTAATCTTGTCCATGCAATCGTCTGTGTATACTCGACCATAAGCTAATGATGTCTGATGTTGTTGTCCCCTTTGTGCATATAAAACTCCCAATCTATAGTATGTTGATTGTACCAAAGCAGTGATTGGGAGATTGCGTGTACCCTTGAGCACTGCGTTGATTGACTCTGAAATATTTGTTGTCATGTGTCCCCATCGTCGACCTTGAGGATAAGCCATAGTCCATTGTTCTAGGGGGATATTATCGATCCATCTTAAAGCCTCTGGATTTGCCATCCTGATTTCATTGTGGTAATATTTGAATGATAGTTCATTTAATGCATATCCTGTTATAAATGATGTAAAAATTATCAAATATGATAAAGTGATAAGTAGAAAATATACTAATAAGAATTAGATCATTACCCATACAGACAAGTTTTCTTTGAAGTTCCTTGTCCTTGAACTCTCTCATGAAATTTTGTGCAATGTGTCGGATGCAGTACACATGTGTTGACGGAGGATCATGCCAACCATTATTTGGATTATTGTAAGCACTTTTAATAGATTCGTGTCTATCTGAAATCAAACAAATGTCGACTTGAGGTGTTACATACCTTCTTAGATTTTTCAAAAAGAAGCTCCAAGCACCCCCTGTCTCACCTTCCACAACTGCATAAGCAATGGGAATTGTATTTTTGTTTCCATCTTGGGCAATAGCAAGCAAAAGAGTCCTCTTGTACTTGCCGTACAACCAAGTTCCATCTACTGAGACAAATGGTTTACAAAATTTAAACCCAGATATGCACGGAGGGAAAGCCCAGAATAGTCGTTTGAAAACTTTTGATCCCTGTAACAAAGTATTATCAGAATATGCAACTGATACTTCCATTTCCACAATAGTTCCTGGAAGAAATTTTTGCATAGCCAACAACCACCTTGGAAGGTCATTGTATGACTTTTCCCAGTTTCCATAAATCGATTCGATAGCTTTGTTCTTTGCCATCCATGCCTTTCTATAGGTGATTGTGTAGTTGTATCGTTCCTGAATATGTGCAATGATCACCTTCACTTTAATTGATGGATCAGCTTTCAAAAGCGACTTTATGCTTTCGCATATGATGTTAGAGTCAAGCTTGGTATGATCTTGTGACATAGATGAATTTGCGCAATTGTGGGGACCCTTCAAACGAGCAATCACCCATTGCTTACTTTTTTGGCTTAACGAAGCCCTGCATTTGAACAAGCATTGTGGATTCACACATTTAATTACATACCTGTATTGATCAGATTTCACTACACGGTAATTGAGGGAGTGTTTAATGTGATAATGCTTAATTGCAAGTTGACAATCTGGTTTGCTATTAAACTTCATTCCAATCTCAAGAGATGCATCTAATGGAGGTGGTTCGTTAGATGGCATATTAAATTCGAAGGATTGGTAAGCATAATCCAAGTTTAGATTACGCATATGGAATGGTGGATTGTATGCCGTTGCAATTACATGAGGTTCTGTGTCTAGATCGTCCTCCTCCTCCTCCTCGTCCTCCTCCTCGTCAAAGTATGTTTCTTCTTCACTCTCCTCACTTATTTCTTGTTGATCAAAATCGGCCACATCACCTAATGGAATATACTGTTCAGGTTGAGATGGTTCAGGTTCAGAAAATTCGGCCTGCTCAAAGTATGGTTCGGGTTGGTATGGTTCAGGTCGGTATGGTTCAGGTTGGTAAGATTCAGAATTTTGAAAACAATAAGTGTTTTGTGTTTGAAAATGGTATTCAGGGTGAGGTGTGGTTGAGGATGATGGTTGACCAACATCGTATAATGGATTACTATCCTCAAACGTGACATATAACTCGATAGATCCGAGTTGCGGCCACTGTTTCTGAACATCAAACATGAGTGAAACATCTTCGTCGTCTTCAATATTTAACAATTCATAATGAACTAGGCCTTGTCCAAATGAGACAGGGTGTCGAAAAATTATATTAGACACCTTCTTATTTTCTAACTTCAACTTTGCTTCAATTTTTTTCTTCAAGTAAGGTTGCATCCAAAATGAACTCGAATAACTTTTTTTTCGTCACTTTTGAAATATTTACCAATATCTTGTCTTTTCACATATTTCACCATTGTAATAAATCAGAAAAACTATATTTTTTGGTGCCATTGATATCAAAATGAGATATTGAGATTGAGATGAAATGCAATGAAAACAATAACTCATACTTATACGGAACCAATTCTAATACATGCTGCCAACTATTTGACATATCCTTGCATGCATAACATGTGTGACACGGCTTGCTAAGTCCTTATTCAAGAAGGCGAACTCCTGACACATGCCTTCAGCAAGTCGCCATTCAAGAAGGCGACCTCGTGACACGCCTTCAGCAAGTCACCATTCAAGAAGGCGATTTTGTGACAATGCATACTACAAGTCGTCATTCCAGAAGGCGACTTCGTGAAGGCTTTGAGAAATCGCCATTCTGAAAGGCGATTTAGAGGGAATCTGCATATATTCCCACGTTGGAAACTTGCAAAAATGTGAAGGCATATGCATTCTTCTTCGTCCAGTCTAATCCATGCTTTCATTCAGTCTTCTCCGTCCAGAGTTTTTCCATTTTCAAAGTATTTTCTTGTGTGAAGCCATGCATTGAATTATATTGGTCAAGTATACATATTTTTTCTCTATAAATAGGCTAAGTTTATGATCATATTTCTTCACTCTTCTATTCTTTATATTTCTTCTTTGCTCTTAGTAAAAATTTTATTGTCATCTAAATGGCATTGTTATGGAATGATGATAATCACAAATCAGCGCTACACCACATTCAAAATTTTGTAAGCAATACAATATTTTTTGTTATATTTTTAATCTTTTGTTATATTTTTAATCTTTTGTTATATATCTTCATCTCATTCTAATATCTTCAAATTTATTTTTAATCTTTGCTTATTACAAGATTCATCTCAAAATTTAAGATCACTTAGCCATAAACACGTTGCACCAAATTCTTTAATAGTTCCATTGTTGCATCAAGCCGGGTTTGGTAACGTATCACAAATAGAAAGTTACAAAATAGACAATTCACTTATTACTGCTTTAGTTGAAAGATGGAGACCTGAAACCCACACGTTTCATCTTTCAACGGGTGAATGTACCATAACATTAGAAGATGTTGCACTGCTACTTGACTTACGTGTTGGGGGTAAAGCAGTAACTAGATCAACTATGGTATCATGGACAGATGATTTTTTAGATTTGTTAGGAGTCATGCCACCTGAATCTAAAAGAAAAGGCAATTTTATAAAATTAAAATGGCTAAGAGAAACATTTTCAATGTTAACTCCCGAATCATCAAATGAAGAAATAATTATACATTGTAGAGCATACATTTTAGAATTTATTGGCGGCATATTAATGCCTGACAAATCCCACAACAGAGTACATATTATGTGGTTGCACTTGTTGAGAGATTTGCGAGAGACGGGAGAATACAGTTGGGGTTCAACGTGCTTGGCAATACTTTATAGAGAATTGTGTCGTGCATCTGAACCCGGTGTTATGTGTATCGGTGGATGTTCACATCTACTTCAAACTTGGGCATGGTACCATATGCCATTTCTTGCACCAATATGTAATCTTGAGCCTCATTTTCCGTTCGCAAAAAGGTAAATATAAAAAAAGGTAAATTTTATATTTATAAAACTATTAATTAATTCACTAACATTCAAATTTATTTTCGTAGATATAGTGGAAAGGGTATGAAATTTGGCGATACACCTCGTTTTCATACCGCTGGATATCGATCAAAAATTGATCACATGACCGTTAACGATGTAATATATTAAAACATTACTTTATTTATATTTATTTATTTCTTATTATGCATATATTACTAACAAACTTGTTATATATCAGTTTCTCTGGAGGCCCTACCTACATCTAACATACGATAATCCAGAAAGACAATTGGCTATGGAATGCATCTACATATTTGATTTGTTTCTACATAATAGAAATGCATCAAACTGATAGAGTGAAACTACAATTTGGACTACCTCAAGAAATTCCACATCCCCCGATGAACATGAAAAATATCATAAGGTAGATTTGCATAAACAAGTTGACTATAGTTGGGCATTGTTCTACGAAAATGAGAACTAAGAGTGGAATGAACGAGAGAATCATATTCTTCATGGTCAACCTCTAAATGTTGAATTTAAACCAAGTTATGACTACATGGTTTGGTTTTGCCAAAATTCTAAACGATTTATTTCTGTAGAAAACCAATTGGTTAATCCTCGTGTCAATCCACCCCAACCTCCACCACAATCTAGCCAACCTTTTTTTCAGGAATCAATTCCCAACACAACACAACAAAACCAATATTATATACCAACACCTCCTGACACTCAACTGCCTCCTCAAACCTTTACCCACACACCATATCAATCTTACGGGTTCACGCCAGGGGAACAATTTAATTTTGACAGCCAACAACCACATCAAGAAGACAATCGTCGACTATCTTTTGCATCAAGCGAAGAAGATTTGTTGTATAACACGTTCAACACTCGTTATAATACACCTGAGTCTGCTACCCAGTTACTAAATAATATGAGTCAACAAAGCTTTCAAATTCCAAGCTTTGGGAATGCATATACTCCGTTGAATCAAATATCCAACTGGACTCAAGGTGGAAATAGTTCTTCTACAGCACTTCCTCCTAGACATCCTCAACAGCAAGAAGACGAAGATCAAGAAGAAGAAGAACAAACTCGTGATGTACCAAGGCGTCGTCAAAATCCCGTACGTGTGAGAAAACCTCAGCAATGTGGTACTGGAGGTCACCTTCAACATTAATTTTATCTTAATTTTTGTAAAATTTGTGGTTTTTATGAATAAATTATTTATGTAATTTAAAATTTTATCGTAATTTAAATTTTTTATTTATTTGATACTGAATGAATTATGAATTATGAATTATTTATGAATTATTTTTATGTAATTTAAAATTTTTATTTATGTATTTTTATGAATTATATTAACTACATATATATATATATATATATTATTTTTGTTATTTGAATTATATTTTTATGAATTATATTAATCATATATATTATATTTTTGTTATTTTTATGAATTATATTAATTAATTATATATATATATATATTTGTTATGAATTATGTTAATTATATATATATATATATATTTTTGTTATGAATTATATTAATTATATATATATATATATTAAAAATTCAAAAAAAAACTGATTTTTTTTATTAATTATATATATATTTTTGTTATCAATTATATTAATTATATATATATTTTTGTTATGAATTATATTAATTATATATTTAATAAAAATTCAAAAAAATTGAAATTATTTTGTTTATTAATCATGTTAATTATATATATATATTTATTATTTTTGTTATGAATTATATTACTTATATATATATATATATGTGTTATATTTTTTATGAATTATATTAATTATATATATAATAAAAATTAAAAAAAAACTGATTTTTTTTTTTTTAAATCTCCTTTGGGAAGTCGCCATTTGCAATACGAGCTTCCTTGCAAATGGCGACTTGTGCCTAATTGAAAATGGAGGACATTTTAATAAATTAATTTTAAAGGAGGGCAGTTGCGTATTTTTTTTTCATAACGGGGTTATTGAAAAAAAAACCCCATTTCACACCAATTTGCCATAATCCGAATAAAAACAAATTTCCAACCAACTCATAAACCTCTTTTCCTCTCTCAAAGTGGAATAGAACATAATTTCAAGCTTTCATTTTCACTGTAACATTACAATGTATCTGAAAGATGGGTGTTCCTTAATATTAAAACTACGCAAATCTTCAATCCCATTTGTTCTAAACACAAACCCAATTTCAAATCTCGACAAACCCAACAACCTTAACCCCCCTCCCACCATTCCAGAATCCCACGTAATCAATGTCTTGAAACATGAATCTGACATTGCATCATCACTTGAATACTTCAAATCTTTGTCCAATTCCGGAACTTTCAAACACACCCATTTAACATACCAAACCATGATTGAAAAGCTTGGAAGAAACTGTGAAATGGATGCTGTTCAATACCTTTTGCAACAGATGAAGCTAGAAAGTGTACCATGTTCTGAAGATTTATTCATATGTGTGATGAATTCTTATAGGAGAGCAAAGTTAGTTGATCAAGCTTTGAATTTGTTTTATAGGATTAAGGAATTTGGGTGTAAACCTACTGTTAAGATTTATAATCATCTTTTGGATGGTTTGCTTGGTGAAAATAGGTTTAAGATGATTACTCCTCTTTATAATAACATGAAAGGTGAAGGGTTGGAACCAAATGTGTTTACTTATAATATTCTTCTTAAGGCTCTTTGTAAAAATGGGAAGGTTGATGGTGCCTGCAAGCTGCTTGTTGAAATGTCTAAGAAGGGTTGTCCACCGGATGATGTGAGTTATACTACTATAATCTCTTGTATGTGTAAATTGGGTCAAGTCGAGAAAGCGAAAGAGCTAGCTATGAGATTTGAGCCTGTTGTGCCTGTTTATAATGCTTTGATTCATGGGGTGTGTAAAGAATGTAGGTTTAATGAGGCATTTGATTTGATGAATGAGATGGTTGAAAAAGGGGTTGACCCGAATGTTGTTAGTTACTCTACTGTTATTAGTTGCCTTTGTGATGTGGGGAACATTGATTTGTCCCTTGCTGTCTTTGCAAAAATGGTTGTGAGAGGATGTAGCCCGAATGTTCATACATTTACTTCGTTGATAAAAGGTTATTTCTTGCAAGGGAGACTAGGTGATGCTCGTGGCTTGTGGAATCTCATGATTCAAGAGGGAGTTGAGCCGAATGTCGTCTCGTACAACACTCTCATACATGGTTTGTGCTCTAATGAGAACATGGATGAGGCGATATCTGTATGGAATCAGATGGAGAAAGATTGTTTCCGTCCTAACGTGACCACGTATAGCACTATCATATATGGCTTTGCGAAATTGGGGAATTTGATCGATGCTTGTGAAACATGGAACAAGATGATAAATTGCGGCTGTCGTCCGAATGTTGTGGTGTACACCTGCATGGTGGATGTCCTTTGTCAGATGTCTATGTTTGATCAAGCTTATCGTCTTATTGATAATATGATAAGCGACGGTTGTCCTCCAACTGTTGTTACCTTCAACGCCTTCATCAAGGGCTTATGTCGTGGCAATAGAGTACAATGGGCAATCGATGTGTTTGATCAGATGGAGAAATATGAATGTTTACCTAATATCAGAACGTATAATGAGTTATTGGATGGTCTCTTTAGAGCGAACGGGTTCAGAGAGGCTTGTGGACTTATAAGGGAGTTAGAAGAAAGGAATTTGGAAATGAATTCTGTCACTTACAACACTATCATGTATGGTTTTTCTTTTAATGGAATGCACCAACAGGTTTTGCAGCTTTTGGGAAAAATGTTGGTAAATGGAGTAAAGTTAGATACCATTACAGTTAATATAACTGTTAATGCATATTGTAAGTTGGGTAAGGTTAGAACTGCTAAACAGGTTTTGGATAAAATTACTGATGAGAAGGAATTTTGTGCAGACATAGTAACACATACCATACTTTTGTGGGGCATCTGTAATTGGTTAGGCACTGAAGAGGCCATTGTGTATCTTCATGAAATGTTGAATAAAGGAATCTTTCCCAATATTGCCACTTGGAATGTGTTGGTTCAAGGCTTCTTTAATAACTTGGGTCATATGGGACCGATTCGCATTTTGGATGATATATTGGGAACTTGATAATATAGTATGCAATATCCGGAAATTGATTGCCAGACATCGAAAAGTGACTGTAGTGTGGAGAGATCTTGACCACTGATAACAATCTGACGTTTAAAACCAATTTGTCGAATTTATGTTCGATCTTGCACGAATTGTGGTGATTCGCCCAACTGCATGACTACGGTGGATAGCGACAGCAGGCAATCCAGGTCCACAATTTCGAGCTTCTTCTAAGGTAGACTTTTGGTCTTCAGTTATGGCAATTTTCAACAGTA
This sequence comes from Cicer yamashitae, assembly GCA_037974755.1. Lineage (NCBI taxonomy): Eukaryota > Viridiplantae > Streptophyta > Magnoliopsida > Fabales > Fabaceae > Cicer > Cicer yamashitae. Next base: position 42,926,167 of record JBBPBQ010020324.1, on the reverse strand, counting down.
TGTAACAGATTACCGCATTACAAACGCCTATTTGAAAGCAAGGAAAGTGAGGAGACTGAATGCGGTGAGGCGGTGAATCTGTGGTTGAATCATTAGGGGGGAGGAATTTTTTGTATACAGAATTCAAATGTGGTTCTCTCCAAAAGTGACAAGTAATATAGTGAGTATAAAGTTGGCATGCATGCATGGCTCATGTAAATTTATATTTCAACTCTACCCTTATTTGTTAAGTTATCACATAATCTTTATGATCTTAAGGCAGCACCAAGCTCTGTATTCTTGATAGCTTTCCCACAAGAGAAGTCACAACCGAATATGATTATGTATAAATGGCTTCTTTTTTCTCATGAAGAAGTTCAATTCTAAAAACAAAGCATGCTGTATACAGTGTGAACAGATTATGGCAGCTATGCATTTGGTAGATTTTGCCAATTGCAACATTGGACAGGTTGTGAATGTTAACACTGATAACCATAGAAGGGAGGAAGATGAAGAGAGGAGGAAGACAAAGAACCCACTAGGGTTTTATAAACCAAACGAACAAAAAGCATAGTGTGATAGGGTTACAATAAGTATATATACAAGAGAATAGAAAAACCTAAAATACCTTTACTACTAATATATAATAATATTATCTAATATCTCCCCTCAAACTCACGATGCATTAACATGGAACATCGAGAGTTTGTCAAACAAAAAACGAAAACATTTAATTGAATGCATCTTTGTGAATAAATTAGCAATCTGTAAAGAAGAGGAGACAAACGGAAGAGTAATGGTTCCATGTTGAAAATGATGACGAGTAAGATGACAATCAATCTCAATGTGCTTGGTGTGTTCATGAAAGACTGAGTTATGAGCAATTTGATAGAAGCCAACACAACTAAATTATTTCAGCAGTAGTGGATGCCATAGCACGATACTCAGCTTCTGTAGAAGAGCGAGAGACAATGTCTTGTTTCTTACTCTTCTAAGAAATAAAAGAGTCTCCAAGAAAGATACATAATCCTATGGTGGACTTACGATCTGTGGTGTCATCAGCCCAATCAACATCAGAATAAGCACATAACTCCAATGAGGACGACGACGGAAAGAAAATGCTTTGAAATTAAGTTCCTCGAAGATAACGAAGAATACGAAGAACAACTGTCCAATGTACTATAGTGGTAGAGACAACAAACTGACTGACAATATGAACAACATAAGCAATATCAGGTCTGGTAATCGTAAGATACACCAAGCTGCCAACCAAAGTACGGTACAAAAGTGGGATCTGGTAAAGGAACACCATTCGAGGGAACATATTTCACATTCAACTCAAGAGGAGTATCTGCTACTCTATTATCAGAAAGACGAGCTTGTTCAAGAATGTTGGAAATGTACTTGGATTGAGAAAGAAGGTAGCCTTTAGGAGAGTAAGCAACTTCAATCCCCAAGAAATAGTGAAGAGCTCCCAAGTTCTTCATCTCAAACTGTTTGGCTAACTACAATTTCAACTCATTGATTCCACTCACATCATCACCTATAATAATCATATCATCAACATACAAAGAAAGTATAATGCGATCATAAGTGGTAGACCTTATAAACAATGCAGAATCATGTTCACTGGAGCAGAAACTAAGAGAAGTGATCACAGTAGAGAATTTCTCAAACCAAGCTCGAGGAGCCTGTTTAAGACTGTACAGAGCATTTTTTAACTTACACACTTCCGCTTGATTTTGAGAAATTCTTTGTGGAGGGACCATATAGACTTCTTCATGAAGCTCACCATTTAAAAAAATATTTTTGACATCCATTTGAGAAATATGTCATTGACGAATAGATGCAACTACAATACGAGTACGAATAATGGTCATCTTGGCTACAGGAGCAAAAGTTTCTTCATAATCCATACCATATTGTTGAGACAATCCCTTAACAACAAGACGTGCTTTATAGCGCTCAACCGACCCATCAGACTTAGTTTTGATCTTGTTTACCCAACGAAACCCAATAGCACGCTTTCGAGGAGGAAGAGGTATTAATTTCCAAGTATCTGTTTTGTGCAATGTAGAGAGTTATTTTGCCATAGCCTGCTGCCAAAAAGGATCAAGAATAGCCTCTTTATAGGAAGAAGGCTCAAACAAACTATGAATAGAGGTTAAGAAAGAAGCAAAAGAAGCTGAATAAGTGGAACAGACAAAATCAGGTACCTGAGTAGACTTATGGTGATGAGAGGGGTAACGAGGAGGCGGAGACGGAGGATCAACAATCGCATGAGGTGACTGGACAGCCGGGGGGACAAGAGGGATGTCATCATGTAGAGTAGTAGTATTTGTCCTGCAATTCTCAACGTTACAAATTTACAATTACTAGAAGCATTATCATTAGGACCAAACGAATCAATATGGGTTAGTTGTGAACTCTTAATAATCTGAGAATTAGAGGAAACAGAGTAAAAAGGGATGTGCTCAAGAAAAACAACATTAAGAGAGAATCATAACAACGATAACCCTTTTGACCATCCCCATAACCAAGAAAAACACACATGGCAGACCGAGAAGACAACTTACTGCGCTCTCCTTGTGGACGAAGAACAAAACAAGTAGAGCCAAGGACTTTCAGAGAATAGTAATCAGGGATAGAAGCATACAATTTTTCAAAAGGAGACAAACCTGATATGACAAACGATGGAGTTCTATTAATAGCATGAACAACAGTAAGAATTGCTTCCCCCAAAATTCACTAGGAATCAAATCAGACAATAAAAGGGAACGAGTAGTCTCAATAATATGACGATGTTTCCTTTCAACAACTCCATTTTGTTGAGGTGTATTAGTACAAGATGTTTGGTGGAGGGTGCCATCATAAGCAAGTAATTCAGAGAATTTATTAGAGGTATATTCACCACCTAAATCACAACGAAAACACTTTATATCAACATGATGTTGAGTCTTGACCATGGCACAAAACATATGATAAATGTCAAAAAATTCAGACCGATTTTTCATAAGATAAACCCAACAATAACGAGTGTAATAATCAATAAACGAAACATAATATCTAGATCCACCTTTGGTGAGAACCGGTGATGGACCCCAAATATCAGAGTGAACTAAATCAAAAGGCGCATATGAAATAGAAACACTTTTACTAAACGGTAAAGTTGGAAATTTCACAAGTTTACAACCACAACAATCTGAAATATCACTGGTTTGTAACTTTCCTAAAGCTCCAATAGAAGTCAAATATTTTAATCTAGAAGCTGAAACATGTCCAAGGTGAGATTGCCATAAATAAAAACTAGAAGACGAAAAAATTCAAGCGAAAATTAAATAATAATTCATCAGTATCTGGGACTCGCAGGTTATCCAAAACATCCCTCTTGTCTATGGTTGTCTATTGCATGTCCCAATATGCCTCCCGGAATGTGAATCCCGCACACAACAAGAAGTGGAAGAAAATATAACTGAATAACCGAAATTACATATTTGACTAACAGAAGCAAAACTCAAAGTGAGATTAGGAATATAATAAACATTAGAAAAAAAACAAGTTAGGTGTGGAGATAGAACCAATGCCTACTAGTGGCATATGAGTACCATCAAAAATCATAACCGACACAGGCGAGGTAGGATTCACAGACACATGATTTATCATCATATGTCATATGGTGAGACGCTCCAGAATCAAGAATCCATATGGAAGGAGATATACATGACAGACTAGATAAGTTAAAACCTTTAGAAGAGGTGGCAAACATGGCATGTAATTGAGTGGCAAGAAGTTTTTGAAGCTGTTCTGCAATATCAGATATTTGGGAAACAGTCTCAGATGAGTATACAGAACCAGAACTAGAACCAATGGTAGGAGGAGCAGAAGCAACAACATTGGACGATGGCCCCATAAAATTCTTCTTATGTGCTCTCCCTAATTTCAGACAATGTACTTTCGAATGACCTTTTTCTTTGCAAAAAGCACATTCATCATTACCAAGCCAAACCCTCCCTTGAGATTTTCCTTTTTGAACAGGAGCAGCAAAAACAGATGAAGGAGTTGAGAGAATTCCCTTATCATGAGTCTTAAGTTTGATTTCTTCTGCCAACAATTCACTAACTACTGATTCAACATTAGGAAGAGGGGAACGTTGCAAAATATCCTCACGAAGTCCCTCCAAATCATCATGAAGAGCCATCAGAAACCAAACCAGACATTGCTCCTCTCTCTAATCAATGCCGAATAGAATTCCTGAATGGTCATATTGTTCTGCTTAAGGGCCCTAATATCACTTTCCAACTGATAATGTTTTGCAAAATTAGACTGAACATACGAGCGTTTCAAGTGATCCCAAATCTCTTTAGAAGTATCATATTTTGCTAGTTGCACTCCTATAGACAACTCAACAAAATTATTAATTCAAGTAATGATTTTTGAATTACTAACATTCCATGTTTTCATATCTTTTGCATATTTAGCTTCACTCCTTTTATCTGTAGGCTTAAGAGAAGTTCCATCAACATAACCTCACATATCTTTTCCAATCAAAAAAAATTTCATCACATAACTCCAATAGGTGTAATTTTGTCCATTGAGGTGGACACTAACAGCTTGAAGAAAATCATCCTTAGCACCAACCATAACAAATAATGACAGGAAAATACGTCAAACACAATCAATGAGACAAAATAAATTAGGGATAATCTGTCATTAGCAGAGTCAACCAAGAACCAAACAAAATCGTGCCTGAAATAGAAGAGCAGAACCACGCCGGAAACAGAAAAAGAGAATTGCGCCGTAGACAGAAAAGCATAATCGCGCCGGAAACAAAGAGGCAGAATCGTGCCAGAAATAGAAAGATAGAATCGGGTCAGGAACGGAGGAAGCAAATTGGTACCGGCCGTAAAATGGGTCGCATAAAAATCAATCAAAGCTCTTTGATACCATGTTAACAACGATAAACATAGAAGGAAGGAAGATGAAGAGAGGAGGAAGACAAAGAACCCACTAGGGTTTCATTAACCAAATGAACAAAAAACATAGTGTGATAGGGTTACAATAAGTATATATACAAGATAATAGAAAAGTCTAAAATACCCTTACTACTAATATATAATAATATTATCTAATAGTGGATACATTATACATATGTATAATTGCTATTGATTCTAAAGATTTTATAATGTGTTCAATCCAAATCTGACCAATTTTAATTGCAATTATATGCATAGCTCAATCTTCTTTAGAGAAACTGAACTGAGGAGATTTCAAAAGTCTAAATTTCTCTAGTGCACGATTGTAACTAAATGAGTTTTACTATGTAAATTGTTATTGATTAATAGACTTGAAGTGAGTGTGCGATTCATTTCACAAATTGTAAAGAATTCTAAAAAAGATTTATAGCCATCCTATTGCATCCAATTTGCATAAACTGGTGAGAGTGAATCAAATCTAAATTTTAGTGTGTCTATACACACTTTGCAATTATTTGTGCAAACCATTCTAAAGGATCTTGTTGTTCAAGTTGTTGCAGCAATACCCAACACAATTCATTGATTGTAATCGACTACTATTTTCTACAACGACAACTAGTAAAATACCCGTCCTCAGCTGTGTGGTTGATTTATACAAGGGAAACATTGTTTCTGTACGCAACTTAAAAAAATAATATATCAACTTATATAAATGGTGCATATAATTGAGAAATTAGAAGTAATGGGAGATGAAGAGTTATAAAATATAACTGCAAAACTTTCTCCATTATCTATTATATATCTAAACTCAAATGAAGGAGATAATCCTTAACCACAATTACAAAGACAAATTGTGGTGACAACTTGTCCCGTGTATAATAGTGATTTTGAAATTTTTATCAGCGACAATTTATCATGTGTATGATAATTCAATCTCATAAGTGACAATTTGTCATGTGTATGATAGTTATTTTAAAAAATTATCAATGATAGCTTGTCTCATGTATGATAGTTTAATCTCATAAGTAACACCTTGTTTTGTGTATGATAATTATTTTAAAAATTTTATCAGTGAGAACTTGTAACGTGTATGATAGTTCAATTATTCTACGTAAAATTGTGATTTTGAAATTTTTATCAGTGATAACTTGTTCCGTATATAATAGTTCAATTTCATAAGTGACAACTTGTTATGTGTATGATAATAATTTTAAATTTTTTATTAGTGACAACTTATGCCGTTTATGATATTTAAATCTCATTAGTGACAATTTGTCTCGTTTATGATATTAATTTTGAAATTTTTATTAGCGAAAACCTGTCTCATGTTTGATAGTTCGATCTTATCAGTAGCAACTTGTCTCGTGTATGATAATTATTTTAAATTTTTTATAAGTGAGAATATGACAGTTCAATCTCATTAGTAACAACTTGCCCCATGTATGATATTTATTTTGTGAAGAAATTAAAAAAATACAAACTTTAACTAATTATTTAGTGACAAAATATATCTCCTATGTATGACTTTTATAATAAATTATAGGCAAAAATTACACCACATGACCCTTTAAGTTATGCATAGACCCTTTAAGCTTTTTTTCTTCCAATTAGGTCATTTAAGTTTCTTTCCACTAACAGAATTACCCTTTATGTGATGATCGTTACATCTCCTTCTTTATATTCTTTCTCCTCAGCCTAGAAAATTCAACTTCTTCTTCATCCTCTTCTTTATTATTTTTCTTCATCTTATAATCTTCATTAAACATCATCTTTTCCTCTCCACAGTTAATGCCCATTCACAAAATCTAACAAAAAACAAGAACAATTTGAAACTCATGTCTGAAACCAAGAACAAATTAAACCAGATCTCACCTTTCCGAAAACTCATACATAAAACAAACCAAAAATTAAAGTCTATAAGAATGTAGCATAAATCTTGAACTTAAACAAAGAGAATTTTTTTTTTCCTTTTTCTATAACTCATTTATATTTTCAGTAAAAAAAGAATTGCGTTTTTGTTTTGTTAATATTTTGTAATCATTCAATTTTCATTTGGTTGGTTATCTGGAAATTTTCTCAGTAGAAGAAAAGCATCAAGAAGAATGTACGAAAATGTTTTAAATTTTGAATTTTTTGGATTTCAATTTGTTTGGGTTGATGAAAATAAGGATGACGAGGAAGAATATTATGGAATCAAATATTTTTACGAAAATTATTAAAAAGGCTAACGTTGTATGTCGAATGAAACCTAAATAACCTAACTAAAAAAAAAGAAACTTAGAGGACCTATGCAGAATTTGAACATAACTTAATGGGCCATGGGTGTAACTTTGCCTAAATTATAATTTGTATATTAGAATTTTTAATTTATTTAAAAGATATAAAAAATAGTCCCTTAAGTTTTAGTTCAACTGACAAAAATTCTTTATGATTTCTTCTAAGAAAAAAAGAGAGATATAAAAAAATACAAATTTAATTAATTAATTAGTGACAAAATTTATCCCATATATGAATTGTACCCTCAAATAACTTTTTTATAAAAAGATTTCAAATTCAACATGAAAATTTGAAGTATGAAAAATTATAATTTTTTTATCATTATCTAAAAGCAGGGAGGACCCAACTATTGGTGATGGTGTGCAACTAAAAGCATAGGTTAATTTTAGGTTAAAAAATTATTATGTTTTAACCATGTTACACTTTTTGTAATAAAATTTAGATGAAATGAGTATTTTAAAATGAAACTATATTTACAGGGATGTTAATCAAACAAAAACATTTACACTAAAATAGTTTATTTTTTTTTATAATTACAAGGATCAAAATGAAAATTTGTTTTACATTAGTTTTAATTCAATTCATTCTCCATACATAAATTGGATATTATTTATTTTACAAACAACCACTTTAGTTTAATATATCACGAAAATTCATTCTTCCTCATTTTTAGTATGTTAAATATGACCATTTAAGTCATACATATGATATAAAAATGAATATTATATAGGTTAGAAATGTAAAATGATATTAAATAGTAACTTCATTTACTTTTTTGTTTTATGGGAAACCTCTGTTACTTTTAATATCTATATTTTCAAGTAACTGAACTTTTCTAATTAATTATATAAAAATTGGCAACGTTTGATTATTTTTTTGAAAAATTATATGTTTAATTCGTCACAGTATTGAACTTAAATGAGGAGTATCATCAATATTTATTTTTCATTTCTCTTATTTATTTTCATCTATTTTTCTGTATTTCTTTTGTTTTCTTTCTCTCTTCTTTATACTCACATAAAAATAAAGAACAATTATAAATAGTTTAAATTCACAAAAAAATATAAAACACAAATATGCTGAATGATTAAAAAACTAAAATTAAATTTAGTCATATAATAATTTTACTCTCAATTATTTATAGATCTACTAAATAATTGTAGTATGATCGTTGGTCAATTGATTGATCATCATATACAAATCGTGATTAATTATAACATGTGTTTAATGCAATATGAAAATTTAATTGTATAATAAAAAATAATTACAATAAACTAAAAAGATAATTTAACTGTTTATTATTATAAAAAAAAATTAAATCAAGAATAATTATATTCATAAAATTAAAGAAGAAAAATAAAACTCGTAAAAATTAATACTTACTCAAAACCATGAGTAATATATACAATACTAGTATCATCATTCTTGAGAAAAAAGAAGAAAAATTATCGGTATTATGTTATCTTATTTAGATAGTCATATTTATCTTTTGATCTCACCATAAAGAAACTCGTAATATTATGTTATCTTATTGAACAAGGTACCATATTTGCATATTTTGGTCTAACCATTTCTGTTGAAAAATAAAAAGAGAAATTCATATTTCTGTATTTGTTCTCATCATTGTTCAGCCAGAAGAGAAACTCTCTAAACTTTATATTTATCAACATGGATTCATTTATTTAAGTAAAAAGTTACAAAGAACTACTGGATGCATGCAAGTTAAAAGAAGATTTGAGAACATCCGAATTGTGGGTATGTTCAATGCATATCTCATTTGATGCAGTTGTAAAAACAAACTATATTACTTAGTAATGTCCCACATTAATTTAAAACCAATATTTGGTGTAAGCAAATATTTTAATCTTATCTTAAATTGACCGTATCGGATAGAATACATGTATTTTTCCTCTTTTCAAACTAAAATTTAATTGATAGTACGTGATGCAAATATTAAACATAGAAGTATAAAATTTATGTTATATTAAATATTAATACATTATATTTGTTATAATATAATTTTATTCCATATACCAAATATTTATATACATATAATATATTTTTATTCTTAGTTTAACTTGCTTTTATTTAAAATTACTTTAATTCGATTATAAACTAAACTTAGTTAAATAAAAATAAAGAATAATAAAAAGACGCGGTATCTCTTATTTTCAATCATTATTGACCAAAATATTGTCACCAATATCCATAAAATAATTATTAAAAAAATTATCTCATTAAATTTAGAAGTTAATTTGTCTCTTTGTACATGTACAAATATGAAAAATTTAATATATATATATATATATATAATAAAAAGAGATCAAATAAAATCGTATCATAAAAATATTTTTCTAAATTATTCGTTAGATAGAAATCACATCTATAATTTTGACATTAATTTATAATCATTTATTATGTCAACAAAATTAATGCTATATACTATTTCGCTGACCTCTCAAATAACATTCTTGAACTATTCTTCTCAGTACCAGATTATGTACCGATGGAAATGTATAACAAGTTAACAATATTTATTGCAGACGTTGAATTGTATTTGACAAAATTAAATTCTTTACTTTTCTTAATTCATTGTGGTTTGGTGACTTACAAACTTTATTTAAATAGAGGCAGTAAGATACATATTTAACTAATCAGAGGAGCAATAAAACAAACATAGCAGAAGTAAAATGACACACTAGATTTATTTTGGTTCACCACCAACTTGGTAGCTACATCCAGTCCCCTCAAATTTTAACCACTATCTCAAAACCTTGAATTACAATAGCACCTGGCCCTACTAGTCGGTCTTCTCAAAACAACCTGAACCTACAGATTTTTTTGAGGCTACAACACCTTAACCCTGCAAGTCAAGTACACATATTGTTAGAGGTAAACTACCCACTTGACCCTACAAGTCAAGTCTTGTCAACATAACTTGAAAACCATAGATTACTTGAGACACACTAAAGTCAATATCGTGTTGGGTAACAATTAGTTGGAACTTGGTTTGATTTTTCTTCTACTAAGCAGATTTGTTACAATGATACTTTCACATACATGGGTTACAACACTTAGACACTAAAATAATGAAACTTAGCACAAGTTCCTTTTGCTAAAACTTGAACCTTGAAGTTTTGAATACTTAGAAAGTATTTTGCACTATGGTTTTTCTGAATATTGTTTGCAAGGTAGTTGTGTGTTATTTTATGTCTTCAGACTTGAGTTATAATTTATAGATCAAATTAGAGTTCCAATTTAGTCCTTTATAAAATCTGAATCAGATCTTCCTTCCAGTTGAAGTAGCAATGTCTTCCTTCCTGTACTTAATTTAAATTAACTCAAGATCAATCTTGGTTGAAACAGAATGTCTAGAATGTTCTGGATATGTCAAAAGTAAATAAAACAGATTAATTTATGGTAAAGTATGATTTGTGTGTGCAATTAATTAAAGATAAGGGATAGAAAGATCACACACAAAAAGTATACTGGTTCACCCAACTCAGGCTACTCTAGTCCTCACAATCGTGAGATTTTCACCATGTGCTTCAGAACCAGAATGTTCTCCTTCACACCTTTTCTCTTGACCACACCTTGATCAATTGCAATCTTCACCTTTCAACCTAGGAAGTATTTTTACAGTCACCTTTCAACCTTGGTAGGATTTTTACAAACACACTCAATCTAACATAAAAAGATAGACTTGAGTTACAAATGATGTGTATGATAAATGTGTTTGATATCTACTGATTCTCAACTCTTGGTTTGAGATAAATAAAGACAAACTCAGTAAAAGATGATCCACAAATATAGTGAAGAGAGCCGGAGTTTGCTTGAAGAGTTTTTAACTTGTTCTTACTTGAACAAGTGTTGATAGATTTGCAAATTGAACTATTGCCTTAACCTTCCAATTGATCTTCAATTTATAGATGATAAAAGACTTTGAATATTCAGTTTAAACTTAATATAGTTGTTGGACACACTTTCCAAGGTGCAAACAATGTTCTAAAATAATCTCTTTAAGTGTAGTGTAATTCTGTCAAGAACGCTCTTGATCTGTCCAAAACGTTCTTGCCTTGCTAGAGAGTGGAGAAAAAGAAACTTAATGTTTAGTGGTCTGCCATATGACCATTGGAACTGTTTCAAATTACAATTATGCAAAACTTTCTACAGAATAGTGTAAGTACAATGTACTTGCGTCCTTTCACACAACTCATCAATCTGGTAATCAATCTGAAGGTTGTTTTTCTCATTTGGGCATTCAACTCAAGTTTTGGGCTTGACCATTGATTTGAGCAGTCTTACTCTTTAACTTGTGGTTTGGGCGGTGGAAAATGATACGTTTTAATTTTGTCTTTATAAGAGAATAACCATAATGTTCTTTTATAAAACCAAAACGTTCTTGGTTTTATGTTGTATGGAAAATGTGGGTGAGTGATTGAATAGTTGTTTAGTGTCAGTCCTTTGTCTCAGAGGCATGCTAAGCTTTCTGCAAAAAATGCAGCAACAATGTCCTTTTAGACATTTCATCAATCTGAAGATCGATCTCGAGGTTGTTTCGCTTCTTTGGACCTTTAGCTTGAATTCTGGACTTGATTATAGTTTTGAGTAGTCTTGATATTCTTTTATCTTGAGGTTTGGACTGTGGAGAATGATTTGTTTTAATTTTGTCTATAAAACGAAATAACCAGAATGATCCTTTTATTAACCATAATGATCTGATAAACCATAATGATCTTTTAATAAACCAGAATGATCTTTTGATAAACTAGAAGTTCCTTTGATATACCAGAATGATCATTTGATAAATCAAAATTATCTTTAATAGACTAGAATGAACTTTTAATAAATCAGAATGATCTTTTGATAAGCCATAATGATACTTTGATATACCAGAATGATCTTGATTAAGCAGAATGATCTTTTGTAAAAACCAAAAAGATCATTTGATCAATCTGTCATCATGATGACTCTTCATCATATGCATATTTTTCATTGTTTTTAGTCTTATTTATCTTTAATCATTAGTTAAATTAATGAGTTATTTGATACATTTTGTTGATTTTAGTTCTTTGAGTTAATAAAATGTTTGTGTTTTTAATTCCTTGATTAAGTAGGGATTTTTTTCGTAATTTTACGTTGCTTTTTGGTTTTAGTGTAGTGCTGAATTTTGGCGAGAAATCAACATTACTTATGTGGAGTATTTCAGTCATATCTGGAGTCGTAGATGTCCAATTGGAGTCAAACCAAGTGCAAATGAAAGCTAAGATCCATAGCTACAACTTTCATGAAGACACTGGAACCAAATTCAGACTCTAAAGAGGAGAAAAATGCAATATAACTCAGACAACAGATGTTGTGCGCTTGAAGCGCAACAGTCGCGCTTGGGGCGCGTGGCATGCGACAACACTCATTAAAATGCATTTTTTTTTCACTTTCTAGGGAAATTTTTGAACTATTGGGAAGTTTATAGACTTGTGCCCTAGCAGAGAAACTCAGAGACGACTGTTCTTAACACCATTGGAGGAGCTTTATCAAGAATCATTCATGAATCCTTCTTGTAATTCTTCTTTAATCCTTATCTTTTGTATCTCTGTCTTAAGTAACTAAAAGGGATGAGTGTAACAAGATGAAATCCTTATTTTTCTGATTTTATTTTCAGTTATATGAATGAGTTTATTGAATTATTTTTCTCATCTCTGTGCTTAATGCTTTTTTTTTGCTTGATCAACATTAAAATGTTCTACGATTCGTATTTTGAAACGGAAGTGGACTTTACGAATGCTTGAGATGAGAAATTCATGAATTTGTAGTCTAGGGATAGATGCAGGTCATCAAACCAATTAGATTAGTTGCAAATGCAATAGTTTAACAAGAGAATTCCTGTACGGTAAGGCTTAATTCTAATCTTAGATCCACTAAGGAATTAGGAGTTACTTTGGAATTAAAGGTTCTGTCACTAAGACATTAGGGCAAGAATAATAAATAAAATTCGGTAATAATTCAATAAAGGAATTCAGTAATTAGGATCAAATTAGACATCAAGGTTGAATTCGAAGTGAAACTCATCCCTGACATATTTCTTATTATAAAGGATCAATTTTATTACTGTTGTTAATTTTAAATTTATTTCAATCAATTTGGAAACTTTTTGTTCAACTTTAGAAATTAAATATAATTCAATAGTAAAACGCAATCCTTGAGTTCGACACTCGGTACTACCGTTTTAATTATTACTTGCAACGATTTAGTATACTTGCAGAAACGCTATCACATCAATCTAGAGATCAATTTGGGTATCATTTTGTAGATCGATCTGCAGAACATTTAACTTTTAATGTTTGTTTTTGCAGGTAGGCCTTCAAATCTTAACTTTTAATTGCTCATTAAATGTTGGAAAGCCCATGTGCGAAATGCTAACTAATTTACTGCATTTTGCCCCTCCAAAAGATTCTTATTGTCAATTGTTCTTTAATATAACAACCAGAACATTCTGATGAATGTTCTTCCATCAAGAGACATCTTTGTTTATACACGATCTTATAGAAGCGTTTGACGCTATTTCAGAAACACTTTTTTAAATTCAAGTAAGGGATTGTTGGAACACATAGTGAATTTAAAAATTGTTGAAGACCCACGTTGGAAAACTCATATTTTGAGTAGTTTTCAACTCTATAAATACTAAAGTCCCACATTGGATAGAAAACATATGTGGGTTTGCTTCTATCACTGTATAATGAGTTTCAAACTATTGTGAAAAGTACACCAAAGTTGGATGCATTTACCAACTTTCTCTTTTCTCTCTTTTCTATTATGCTCAACTGATTTTCGAGCCACTTCTCCCCTTTCTTTCTGTCCCTTCGATTTTTAGAGCGGTTGTTATGTCGATGTTCCGTCGATTTTTAAGTGGTCCTAATACCACTATCCTTTTAGAGCGGTTTCTATGGCGTTGTCTCGTCGATTTTTTTAAGTGGTCATAATACCACCATGAGCGGTTTTCTGTGCCGTAGTCCTTTTGATTTATGAGTGGTCATAGTACCATATTGCGAGTGACTTTAATCGTCATATTGAGAGTGACTTTAACCTGTTTTATCCTGGGGACTTCGTGGTTGATAGTCTGCCTTGCACAATTTGGGTAGTCCCGCGAAACGTCTTAAAGAGAATGACCTAGTCTGCACTCAACCTAGTAATATCTTTGGTGACATAAATTGTGATTTTTAAACAGTTTTCTGAAACTCAAAAATAACAATTATGGACATCAAACAATATCTAACATTTGGACAAGAAGATTAATAATGCTACATTAATAATATTAATTGATGGGAAATAAACACATATACACAATAACAAGTAATACGCAGCGGATATAAAATTCGCCCAACTTGCAAGAACCCGTGAGGAACAACAACAAATATATGACAACAAATTAATCAAAATAATAGAGCGTAAAGAACACCGATATTTTAACGTGGAAAACCCCTCAATGCAAGGGTAAAAACCACGGGCCGTCCAGACCAAAGAAATAGCTCCACTATAATCAAATAAGAGTACAAGAGAGTCTCAAAAAGATGCACAAAGTGTGCCTACAACCAGCCAAAATAACAAAGCACTAAAGCTTACAAGTAAAAAGCAAGAAGAAGAAAAACACTCAAAACCTGCTGCTGTGCGAGCACGATTTCTCCCCCTCCAGACGTCGTTTTGCCGATCCGACCGTTGTAAACAAAGCCCTGAATGTTGCGAACCTACTGTCCAAATTTCATCCCGATCCAACGGTTAACGAATGCGCAGTCGATGTTTTTCTGAGACTGATTTAACAAAATCGGGAATAGGGTTTACTCTTGTTTTTTCTCTTTTGGTGATTGCCTTTCCTCTCAAAATAGTCTCTCTCTTGCAACCCTAATTAGGCCACTCTCCACTTAAATAAGTGAAACACATGGACTACAATATTTGGACCTTTCTCCACATAGGAAGGGAGACCAATACCCAACATTAATTACCTCAAGTGGTGGTGTTTGTGAGAAGCTGAAGTTAACCTTGGACCGAAGAGCAAGTTTAATATCATCACAGCCGATTGCAGTATTACCAGCATGCTCTGAATACACTTGAGCATCTGTTAACACATCAACAACATAACGATACCACAGCTCTAGAAACTTGTTTATCACACACGGCTCGTGGTCCTCCACTCCCATTGATTTCAACAAAGACTTCAAAATCTTTGCATCTCTTGGCATTGTTAACTCTTCATCTGTATCTGCCATAGCTATTCACTGCACCAAGGGAAAAAAACAATTATTGTTCATTTGAAACAAATGGTAGCAAAAATTTAAATCTTAAATATGGGGTTCTAAAATATCTTATATGATCTGGTAAACAAAAATCTGATCTGACAGGAACGGCTGAAAAAGGAAAAAGAAAACATAGAATTTGTAGCAGTATTAGCAAAAGCAATGGTTGAAGGGAAAAACAATAGAAACTAAGAAAGAAATGAAGAGAACCTGGTTCGGTTTTCTATGGACCAGCCCTGCTTATTTCATTTCTAAGATATGAGCCAAGAGGCCTGGTAGCACCGACACTTTTGATCCAAAATGTCCTAGTGTCTAACACGTGTCAGTGTCGTATCCGGTGTCCATTAGCATCCGCGCTTTGAAAAAAAAACAATTATTGTTGATTTGAAACAACTGGTAGCGAAAATTTAAATCTTAAATATGGGGGTTCTAAAATATCTTATATGACCTGGTAAACAAAAATCTGATATGACAGGAACGGCTGAGAAAGGAATAATCCGCGCTTTGGGAAACTATGATTTCAAATGATAATTAAATGATGAATTTTAGTGTCTCAACTCTAAACCATAATATCTCGAAGTTTACTGGTTTGAATGATGAATGTGATTCGTATATATTTTCTCGTCAGTGCACGATCGTGAACGAAAGAGGAATTTAGAGAAGTTCAGTCTAAAATTAGATTGGTGGGTGAAGTATGGGCTAATGCAAATGGGTTGGGCTAAAAAGTCCGAAAAGAGTTTGTTAATTAGTGAATTCTTCTCTCACTTTTTAATGTTCTTAAAAGCTTGTAATTATATGTTCGGATTGTTCAATCTAGATGTGTACTTTATACTTTTAGATTCACCAGTTTAAACACATATCAGAGGCTTATGAGAACATTGCGTTGGGAGAAAAAGTCGTCAAACTTTGAGCTCTATTAAAAGAGAGCTTTTCAACCTGAATCAGCATAAAACCGATACCGTAATATGTTAACCTCATTGGATTCATGTAGTTTGTATAAGTTGTTAGTCTTTTAAAATTTCATTTGTAGTTACTGGAAAAAAATCACATTTTTCAGTATTAAAAAAATTATCTTGCACGCATTTAGCTCTTGCTAAAATGTCAACATATATTTTTGAACGATATTTTTAAGTATGTTTATAACATTATAAAAAGTTTCTTTTAATTTGAGATGAATTAAATATGATTTTTTTAAACGATATTAACTCAAGATAATAATAACGAAAATATACACCTAAAAATTAAATTTTGAACTCATTTTTTATAGATGAACTTGTTGAGGCAAAAACCTTTTTGATGTATGTTTTAATGACAAAAGGAATGTATCATATATCAATCATTCAAGAGAATGATTATTATATCTTCAAGATATTGCAAGATCATTTGAAAAGGAAGCAAAAATATAAAGACAGAACGGAGAACATTCTTGACAGAAGTCTGGAAAACAGAAAACGTTCTCCACATTTATGAGATTTCAAGAACAAATGATCTCATCTGTTGAAGAAGAAGTTGCCCCTAGATTTCGCAATCATTGTTTCTGTATTTCACAGTCATGTGGTTTGTACTATTCAAGGAATATAAATGATTCATCTCAGCAAAGAATCAATTCAAAATACAGAGTAGAAAAACAATGGATTATGATGAATCAAGCAAGACTGATCATTCTCCAGCTTGACTGTCAAGAATGAAGAACATTCTTGAAACATATGCTTCAACTGCATATCTAAGATACATGCACAAGTAATGAAAGTCCCATGGAATACTGTCAATAATAAATAAATTAAAGACAACAGATCAGCATTCCAGTAAAACAAAGAATGTTCAGTTAAGAATATTCTTGATTCAAGAATGATCAATCTCCAGCATATTAACATTAATCTCCAAGTTTTTGTCATTTTTATCAAGCAAGATCAAATCAGTTTTTAATGCAAGGAAAGCTCTAGCAAATCACGAATGGATTTCCAGTTCATATACTAGGAATATACAGCTCTCATATGAGCAAAAGAAACACTCAAAAAGATCAAGGATCAAAAGGCACAACTCACAGCAAAAGTGACAAATGATCATTCTCCAGTACTATAAACTGAGTCTCCAAATTGATAAACATTCTACATCATGTTACACATAATCTTCGGCAGCAAACATCTTTCTCCAACATGATTAACAATTGTCTCCAGAATGATTAACATTATTCTCCAGTATGATGACATCAGTCCAGAATGATACAATAATTCTCCAGCATACTGACCATCATTCTCCAGCCTTGTTACATTATTATCCAGCCTGTTTTGGCATTAATCAAAGGGCAGTCTTAATCTGAATCGATTAAGCACATCTCTGAGATTTTTGTATGCATAAACAAAGGATCATCACAGTCAAGAATGAGAAGCTACAAATCAGACATTATTAACACAGAAGTAGAAACGCATAATGTTCAAAACAGTAACATTCAAATTTTAAAAGTCTGGTCTTTAGTCAAGTATGACACATGACAGCAAGACACCTTTTCAACCGTCTTTTCAACCTCCTTGAAGCCTATAAAACAAGCCCCAAGCTCAAGGAAAACACAGAACTTCAAGTGCTAAGAAAATTCATCAATCACATACACTTACATACTTGAAAGCTTCTCAATTACAAAAGAATCAGTTCTGATTTCCTCTCCATATATCAAGATCATACTACTGATTTCTTTTATCAAGAATCTATTCTCAAACACGAGTTGAGCATACTCAGATTCTACCAATCTCTTTAAATCATTATTGTGTATACTCAAAACTATAAGGGTTGTTTATAGTTTGAGTAGTTTTGTAAAAATCCTTTTATGGTTAAAAGGTGAAGAGTACACTCATATCTAAAGATTGATAGGTGACCTGTTTGAACTCCTTTATGGGTGGAAAGGTTTAACTTTGTAACAGATCAAGGTTGATCTGAACTGGTGGTGTAAAACCGAGATTGTTCTCCGTTTGAACACTTAGTGGAAAATCTCACAGTTGTGAGGACTGGACGTAGCCCAAGTTGGATGAACCAAGATATATCCTTGTTTGGTATCTCTTCCCTTATCTATTTACTTTCAGTCTGTTTGATTATCAATTTAAATAGATAAGTTAAATTGTTGATTTTAACTAACCAATAACGTTTTCCGTTTTCTGGTAAGAAACCAAGAATGTTCTCCGTTTTCTGGTTTCACAACCAAGATCAATCTTGAGTTATTTTCTTAAGTTTTTAACAGAAATTTTTAAAAGGGTGAATTTACAATTCAAACCCCCCTTTCTTGTAAATCGACATTTCTACTTCAGAACTTTATATAACGTTGTAACATGACTGCTAAAAAATCATTTAAAAATATTTGGTGAAATTCCATTAGAGAATAAAATTCCATAAATGGTAATTTTATAGAGACTAAAAAATGTGTTTTTTTGCAGCGATTAAAGACGAAATTTTGAAATTTTCTAGAGACTAAAAACTTATTTAACTCATGTTTTTATTAAAATTTAAATTCAACCATTATTAATTATTACCCAATCTGTTTCAAAATAATATGATTTAAAGTTTTTGCATACATATTAAGAAATCTAACAATAAAAAGAAAGATAATTTTTATTTTGTCAAATTATCCTAATTAATTATTGTGTTTTACACTATTATTCTTATTTTTTAAATAATCAATATTAATAATTAATTGTTAATTTTGTTAAGAGAGTAGTTGAATTCATGACTTCTTTGTCACTTCAACTCCCCTTAACCACCTAATGACTCATGTTTTTAACTATAATAAATTTAAAATATAATTAATGATTATACATTATAATAAGTAAATAGTACAATTAAAAAAATCATTAATTATTTTTAAAATAGAAAATAATATTCATTTTGGATATATATATATATATCATAAAATTCTTTTATTATATATGATATAACGAAGTACCATATGAGTGGATATATAATATAGGAATCCAAATATGTCGAATCACTCCTATTATGATCTTCTACATCCTAGGTCTTCCTGTTCCTCTCTCATCTCCTTGGCTCTCTGAAAGAATATTTGTGTGGACTAGTATAAGATGGTTGTTTCAAAAGTAAAATTGTGAACATTTACATATGAATTCGATTGAATGTATGGAGATATATAAATTTTATAAAAAAAATATTTGTGATAAAAAGAATAATTATTAATTGTGACAGGTTGTGAAAACCAAATTATATAAGTCTATAGGATAATTGTAGTTTGATATAAGTTAATTGGTTGAGATTAATTTCGACTAGACCTAACATATGTTAATAGATATGCTAATTAGTATAGATATTGTGGTGTATGCTGTTGTAATTTGGAGTTCTATAATTGGCGTATTTTATGAGTAAAATTGTGGTTGTTGGGTTATCGTTGCTGAAATGCATGTTTGAGTCTAATATGTGAAGGTAACATGCTATTTGTGCATATTTTCTTGTTACTTGAATTAATCTAACCATATGACATGCATCATAAGATTGGTACGTGTAGATCCTCATTGCATCATGTAGATTGGTATGTGTATATGGACTAAAATTTATTTTACCTAATTTTTAATTATTAAAAATGTCAACCAAAATTTAATCTACTACCTCTCTAAAATAAGCGTGAAGAGTTTGATCGTCAATATGTTTTTGTAAATTTACAACTTAAAATTCTTATATACAATACAATATTATAATTTTTATTTATCTATTAAAATTTTAAAAATTTGGCCACCCCAGTATTTTAGTTCAAGCCTCGCCAGTGTCGAGGCTCGTGGACGGGTTTGTCTTGGCAGGGTCGCAACTATTGTGTCCACTCGTAGTGAACATCAATAAAAAAGAAGAACTGATATAGGCGAAAGTTCATAGAGAGGGACCGAAGATGTGTCGGCGAAAGATGTGTCAGCTGTAGACGTGCATGTTGAGATGTCGCTGTCACCACCTAGTTTAGGGTTCCCTTGAGGCCCTCATGATTTATCACTGCTGGGATCATTTATATAAAATAATATTTTTCTAACTTCGTGATGGACTGAAGTGTGTCAACCATGGGAGGAATATCTCATCATTAGAAGTCCCAAATGATGATTGGTTTTTAGTTGTGCTAAAATTGACTGGGATGTCAGGGACTCAGACTAGTTATGGGACTATTGATCAAAATCTTCTATTAGCATTTTCAGAGAGGTGGCATATAGAGACGAATAGCTTTCATCTCCCTTTTGGTGAGATGACCATTACATTAAACGACATATCATTCTCTTGCATCTACCAATATATATGGTTGTCTGTTGGATAATTCTATTACTAGCAGAGGTGAAGCCTCTAATATGTCGGTGGACAACATTGGAGCGGACCCTGAGGAAGCTGTTGACGAGTGTCATAAAACTAGAGATGCTCATATACCGTTCAAATGGCTTGGTGATCAATTTAGGAACCAATTGGTGTTAGCTCAATAGTTTAAGGATGACCCGATTAGAGAAATTCATATGACAAACGCTTTAGGAGCATATTTGCTGCATTTGGTAGGTACCACGTTATTCACAGATAAATGTACAACATATGTTGATGTGGTTTACTTGAAGTACTTCACAGACCATGATGTTGTCAATGAGTATGCATGGCGTACAGATGGCCTTGCGTGCTTAAATAAACAATTATAAGATGCAAGGTTATATAAGACGAAGCAAATGGCTGGTTATACTTCTCCATCAGGTAAATTTTAAATAAGCCATTTTTAAGCACTAATTGTATTTGTAAGTTAATCTATTCATTTATAGTTATATAGTCATTTTTTATTTTTAAAAATTATTACATGCATGGATCCGACAAAATTTTACAGGTATCTTGTCCCGGATATATGAGGATGAATATGACGAGTCGCTCCCACGTGCTTGTATGTTCTGTCTGAAGAGAGGTATGCCTACAGTAGAGCCATACGAAGGTGTCAAGGTGTCACACCCTTTCTTGATACAAACACCTGAGGGCGAGCCTTCGAGACCAATTTTCGTAGAGGTCTTGCTAGAGTCACAAGCTGAGGAGGTGGGTACTATGGCCAAAGATCTATTGCCTAGATGTGCTAGGATTAAAGACATTGCACATGGTATGATTACCAGAGGGTAGGTGCAACAGGGAACTCCAGCTTGTGACTCATTACATGCCATCTTAGTTAAGGCTCGTGGTGCATTCATGTATCGTAGAAGAAGGAGTTAGAAAGAACGACATACACACTAAACATATGATGTTTAAGATATTATTGCCTATTATGTATGACTTTATTTGTATTTTTTATATTTAATATTATGTATGACTTTATATCTATTCAAGATATTTAATATTATGGTTTACCTTATTTTGGTTTTTATTATGTTTTATAATTTTTACTTTTTTATTATTATAGACATGTATCATTATTTATATAAAAATTATCTAATCGATATAATGTATTGAAAGAATATTATCTAATTTTTAAGTGTATTGTTAAATGCATCATAAATGGCTCGTGGTTTAGAATTATCCAGATTGGTCAATCCAGAGAGGTTATTATACAAAACTAATATGTTCAGATTGGGATTTTTTTTTTTTATATATTTTTTTTACACCAAAATACCTCACTCCCAGTTTTATATACCACCCTATTTTTTGGGAAATTTTTTTACACCTAGTTGGAGTTCGCTGGCTGGGGGTGCGACCTCATACTAGGATTTTCAAATTTTTTTTTTTCATCGTTTTGTGCCTATATAAATGATTTTAAACAATTAAATTAATAAATAATAATAATAATAGTTATAATAAATAATACATTAATAATAATAATATATAATAATACATTAATAAATATTAATAATAATTAATTATTATTATTAAAAATGATGATAATTAAATAGAAAATTATATTAAAAATTTCAAAGAAAATACATTAAAAAAGAAAAAAAAAATTACATCAAATAAAATGAAACAAAATACATTAAATTAATGAAAAAAAATATATTTTATTGATGTCCACGTAAATGACCTCCAGTTCCACATCTAGGATGCCATCGAACTCGTCTAGCTCTTTGAACAAGTTGAGGTTCTTCCGATTCATCCTGATCATTGTCCTCAATGTAAGTCGTAGGTGGATTAGAACCACTACCACCTGCTTCCATAAAATTTTGAGGCTGAGGATTATACTTGGAGTCAAACACAACATAAGCCGACTTAGGAGTTGTGCACTGAGTTCCAAACAAATTACAGAAAAGCCCACTTTCTGTCGGATAACCGGGGGTCGACATTTCTGGTACGGGCGGAACGTAATATTGAGTCGGTGGTGGATCATAAGATGGAATTTCTATATGGACATGTAGGTGAGGTGATGATAGAGAGGGTTGTGCTGTGTTTTGTTGTTGTGGGGTGGATTGGGACGTCGACGTCACAGAATGATACGACGGTGGTTGCAAACGGGGATCACGGAGATATTGTTCGACATATATAAATAATTTGGTGTGCTGTCTAAACCAAATCATATATTCTGTAGTATGGTATAAAAGACCTTCCACGATCTTACCTTGCAACACGTAATTGTGACGCTCATTCCAATGTTTAATTTATTCCCTCCAAACCCAGTTCCAATTATCATCAACCCTATGCCTCATGTCGACCTCATGGTACATTTTCATGTCCTCTGGTGGTTGTGGTATTTGTTGATGGAAGCCGAACTGAAGTGTGACTCTATCTGTATGATGTTTTTCAACAATATGATAGCAATGCAGATAGGTACATGCAGTCTAAGTGACCACCTCTTCTTTCGAAACTTCATGTTGGAACCTGAGATAAAGTCTTCAATAGAACTGATATTTAAAAAAACAAGCTAAATTAATTATAACAAGTATAAAAAATAAAATATTTAAAAAATTCAAATAAATGGGAATGAATATATTACTTCGTCAACTATCATGTGATCAATTGTTTTTCAGTATCCTTCTATGTCGTTATGAGGAACTTTACCGAAATTTAGACCACCAGAAATAAATCTGTCGAATATATTAAAAATAAAAAATATAATAAAATTAATAATATGGTAAGCAATTGGTTTTAAAAAAAGGAAAAAATAATATAAAATACAACAAACATTGATCAATCTTGTGCTCTTCGGTGAAAATACAAC
This sequence comes from Cicer yamashitae, assembly GCA_037974755.1. Taxonomy (NCBI): domain Eukaryota; kingdom Viridiplantae; phylum Streptophyta; class Magnoliopsida; order Fabales; family Fabaceae; genus Cicer; species Cicer yamashitae. Next base: position 42,902,516 of record JBBPBQ010020324.1, on the reverse strand, counting down.
AAGGTTTGAATTGATGAAGGTTTGCGATGACGAAGATGTTGAGTTGATGTTTGATGTTTATGCACAGTGGTCACAACTCGGCACCATCGAGTTATATGTTACCTTTCAGTCTGGTCCTCCATCAACAAACATTGATCAACCATCGACCTCAAACATACCTTATCAACCCGACTTATATTCTCCATCACAAGACTATGAACCATCCTCTACCCTATTAGAACAATCTTATTCGGAAAGTGATCAACTCCATCATCAATCTCCTCCAACAAGTCCACAATGCAGTCTTCCCCTTAATGTCTTATATAATATCAACGAGGAACAATTAAGTGATTCTAGTGAAAAGGATGAAACATACTTCGATGAATCATCTGGTAATTCTGACGATGACATTGATGTTGATGAAGATATGGAAGCAGAAGATCAACATATCCTACCTGAATTTGATCCACCATCTCACTTGAAGAGCATCAATTTAGATACTCAAGAGCGTTCAATAATTAAACCTATAAATAAAATGGAATAAAAAAAAATCATACTATCACATGGTCGCATCGCCAGGATGCGACCTTCTATTAGAATTAAAAAAAAAAAAAAAATTCTTCCAGCCGCCGCATCCCCAGGTTGCGATCAGCAACCAGAACTAAAAAGCAAGGCATTCTTGTATATTTTTTTTGCAGTGTAGCAAATTTGCAGTGTAGGAATTTAAGCTGCAGAACTCGAACTCATATGTTGTCCTTTAGTGGCAGGGGATACTTCCTCTATATTCATTCAATTCAGGTGCCTAGAACCATAGAGCTAGCTGACAGACAGAGATTCATCAAAACCAATATATATATATATATATATATATATATATATATATATATTTGTTACATTATTCATAGTACTCATCTTACATCTCTTTTTTCACTCTCTTATTTTCCCTCCACTTCATCTATTTTAAAAACAAATTTCTATTTTAAAAAAGAGAAAATAAGAGATGTAACAATTGACACTATACATGCATTTCACACAAGAAATTCTCAACCTCCTCTCATTTTTAGAAGACAAAAAACAATTGACATGTCAATTCACTCTATACACAATTACTGTTTATATTTTATGTCAATTCATCTCGTGTGTCGTGTGACTATACACTGCAATTCTATCGCCTCATGCAAATGTGAATTGCTTAATGCTAACGTGATTCAAGCATTATTCTTCTTCTTATTATTAATTGTGCACCCACTACGCGAAAAAACGCATTTTACAGCGCTTTTTTTAAAAAGATACAACAGCGCTTTTTTTAAAAAGATACAACAGCGCTTTTATTTTTAAAAAAAACGCTGTAAAAAAGGTGGATATATTGCGCGCTTGTTATACGCATTTTACAGCGCTTTCTAAAAAAGCGCTGTAAATCCATATAACAATAGATGCATTATTATGAACCTATTACAGCGCTTCTTCAAAAAAGCGCTGTAATAGGTGCATTCATATAGATGATTTGTTATGCACCTTTTACAGCGCTTTTTCACAAAAGCGCTGTAAACGGTGCACTTATATAGATGCAATATTATGCACCTATTACAGCGCATACATAGTACCCACAGTCAATAATTATTTAATTGTGCATTGATTGTAATTCTTATCAACAATCTCCTTCATGAATCGCAATACATAGTACCCACAGTCGATGTTGTTAGTTTGACGAGGGCACTATAAAATAAAACATATAAGTCAATAATTATTTAATTGTGCATTGATTGTAAGTGAAATTTAAAAGCATATATTTCAAACCTTTATTGGAATCTATGTGATGTTATTTGACTTTAGCTTCGACATTGTCGCACCTCTTTGAGCTCGAAAAACTTGTAAAGCACTATCGAATAAATAAAGGTGATTATTATAGCATTAGCAAACACATTATTTATATATATATATATATATATATATATATATATATGTAAAAAATAAATGAATATTACTTACGTGTCGAACAAAGTCTTTATCTCGGGGCGATTGTTGTAATGGCCGTGCAAGGGATCTAGGTAGTATATAACTTCAGAGGTCGCATTGATTGCAATTAGCACCCAATGTGCCCTACAACAACAAAAATTTAGTTTACACAACTAATAAATTAAGATCTCATAAATTAAAAAAGATATAAATATAGAATATATAATTACGTACCCTGAATTATATGGTGCAAGGAATAACTTATCCTTCTCTTTATTTTCTAATAGTATATCTAAAACGTATTTATTTACATTCGCTGGATCGTGTTTAAGCATCGAAATCTTATGCGGAGACAAGAATGAAAATTTATTTGACAATCTGCGCGCGCACACGAACTTCTCATACAAAAACCTTCAATGAAAATTACAAATTAGATTAATGACCAATAAATTAAATTAATTACAAATAAATGCGATGAAAAGTAATTTTTACCTCATGTAAATGCTCATAACAGTAGCACTCAGCTCCTTATGGTTGAGAAGTTCGTATATGTGCTCTTTTTCAAAAAATTCTTCATACGCATCTCCGAATAGATCTTTATCCATGCTTATTATTTGTGAATCGTCGCTGCCCATATTTTTTTTTGCCTGTATGTCAAGACACGACCCATATGGAGCAAGTCGTGGCTGACTTATTTTAGGAGCAGGAGCAGCAACTGATTTTACACGATCCAGTTTTTTAGCAGCAACAACTTTGGCCGCTTTATTACCCTCCAGCTTTTGCAGTTTTCCAGTTTTATTACCCTCCAATTTTTGAGGTTTGCCGGCTTTATTTTTGCCACGAACATCCAGTCGTGGTGCGGCAGCTGGCTTGCTGTGCGGGTGGTTTATTAGATTGAATCTGAAAAAAATGAGGTTAATCAAATTGTTAGTTTATTGAATCAGAAAAAATGACAAACCTTACAGAATAAATGTTACAAACCTTTTCGAACGATGTGACTGTTTCATTTCTGGGAATCTTCTTATCATTCCCTTTATTAGACTTTGTTTGAATCTAAATAAATGTGAAATTAAAGTTAACATTGGAAAAAATTCAGCAATTAAATATAATCAATTAAACATACATTTCAATTAATTAAACATACCTTGTCAAGGGCAACAAGATGTTTGGGCCATGCCACGTAGCTACCAATTGCTTCGCCCAAATAATTCAGATCTGCATCGTTGTCCGGTACAGGCAACGGTGCATTTGGTTCCAAAGCAATAACTGGCGATACTTTGACATGGCCCGCAGGGATTGGTGTGTTGTGCAATACTTCGCCCGGAGCATTGCACAATGTTCCCTTTCCGACCTTCCGATGAGTAGGGGAGGATAAGTATAGCACGCATGGAGTGACCCCCTAAAATCAATGGTTAATACATAAGTATGTGAAACAATTAACTTTAATGAATTTCTTATTTTATTAAGTAATTAATTACCTCGGGAAGACTGTTGAGACCAACGTTGCAACTTGCGTTTTCACTCTCAATGTGAATTTCACGTTGGGGCTGGTCCGCAAGTTGCTTGTCTTTATTTGTCTTCACCAAGAAGGCCACTTGCTCCGTTAATACTTTAATCTTCTCTAATACTTCCTTGTTAGATGGATTTTGGCGCTTCTCTTGTGAAAAATAACTTCTAGGAGTTACGCCAAATCCTTTCCCCCTCACGCGGCCGGAATATTCAGGAACATTAAACACTTTACCTAATATGTCCCTGCAACTTGCCTTGTTGTCCTCTTGATTTTCCGATTCAAGATTCGCCTAAAATACACATAGGATTAAAAAGATAAGTTCAATAACATTTTTAAAATACAATATTAAAAAATATTAAAGTGATAAATATACTTACACAAAGTTCTATTACTTTTTGTACATTTTCGTTATCAACCACTCCGTCTTTATTTACACGAGCTTCCTTCCACAATATATGACGACCCAACGGTTGATCGGATTGGGTGTCTTGTAGCTATTATCGTTAAGATCATAAACAAAATATTAGTTAGATAGTATAGTTTATAATATACCACATTAATTAAATAAAAGTGATGTTTAATTACTTACAAGTTTTTGCTCTAGACGAGCATATCCCATACGAGATTTCTTGTATGGGTGGGAATAATTTTTGCCCTCTCGCGATTTGCCTTACTAATATTCTAAATAAAAAAAATAACAATCTAGTAAAAATTTAAAATACGCTATGAATATGAATAATAAAACACAAATGCTAATAAATTAATCACTTACAACAAATGCGGGGTCGGAACGTTTTGATACGAATGCGCTCCATTCCTCATTTGATATATAATGTTTATATATTTTTGGAGCTTTCGCATTCGTATTTCCTTCACGGTCTTTTAAATAGCAATTAGAGAGGTGAGATCTAAAGCCCCAGTGTATTTTCCCGGCAACTCTGAGCACATAGCTCTTTCTCACCTCATCAACCGCATTCGTATTTCCTTCACGGTCTTTTAAATAGCAATTAGAGATGTGAGATCTAAAGCCCCGGTGTATTTTCCCGGCAACTCTGATCACATAGCTCTTTCTCACCTCATCAAGAACAAAAGCTGACTGCAAACCAAATAAATATATAGTTTGAGTAAAATACTTCAAAGCAGTATGTAAAAATTTATAAGTAATAGGGTGGAGTAAAAAAATTACCTGTATATCAGCCCACAATACATCTTTGGCATTCTTCAATGCCTTATCTCTCCAATCATCTATTGTGATTGGGATATTTTGACGAACAATAGCTCCAATATAACTAACAAACATGGAACTGTTGAGGTCAATTGGTTGACCACTCTCATTCCATCCAACCTAATAAACTCATATAGTAAGTACCTCAAATTATAAACAGCAAACAAGGTAAACAACAAACAACGTATACTATAAACAATAGAAAAAGAAAACAACAAACAAAGTATACCTCAAATTTTTGCCCAGTACTTCTTGCTTTTATAACATTTTGCATTATTGTTGCACCACGTTTGACTTCATTTTCGTAAGTCTTAGTGTTGCCAACTTCTTCATTTTGACAATCTAACTCCTTGTTGGTATCGATTTATCTACAACATGCAGTTCAACATCAACATGCAGTTCAGTTCAGTTCAACATCAACATGCAGTTCAGTTCAGTCTAAGTACGTAGCAAAATAAGTTAACATGCATTTTAGTGAAACAAAAAACTAATAAATACAATACCTGAAATAGCTCTTTTTAATGCTTAGGGTTACAGGTTCGCAGACGAACGGCAGAAGACGATGAAAACGAGGACGAACGGTTACGAACGATCGTAGGGTTACGGGGTTCGCAGACGAAAACGAGGATGAAAACGGGGTTACTTGATGTTTATGATGTTTACGTACGATCGTAGGTGTAGGATGAGAGTAAGTAATGAGGAAGAAACAAGGAAAACTGAAACTCTCGTAGGGTTCGTAGGGTTCGCAATGAGAAGGAGAACGCAGAGGAAACTGAAACACTCGTATGAAATTTACGTAATGAACATGAAACTGAAGAGGTTTACTGTTATATATAAAACCCTATTACAGCGCTTTTTTGAACAAGCGCTGTAATAGGTCTCATCATTTTATTTTTTAAAAGCCTACTACATCGCTTTTTTATAAGCCTTTTAAAGCGCTTGTGAAAAAGCGCTGTAAAAGACCTCCTTATTTTTATTTTTTTAAAAGCCTTTTACAGCGCTTCTACAGAAAACGCTTTAAAATGCCTCTTTGTTTTATTATATGGAAACGCTGTGTGACCCTTTTACAGCGCTTATTAAGAAAGCGCTGTAAAAGACCTCATTTTATTTTTTTAAAACCCTATTACAGCGCTTGTTTAGAAAAGCGCTGTAATAGGGTTTTATATATGAAATGCCTCTTTGTTTTATCATGTCCAAAGGCTGTGTGACCCTTTTACAGCGCTTATGAAGAAAGCGCTGTAAAAGACCTCCTTATTTTATTTTTTTAAAACCCTATTACAACGCTTGTTTAGAAAAGTGCTGTAATAGGGTTTTATATGTGGAATGCCTCTTTGTTTTATCATGTCCAAAGGCTGTGTGACCCTTTTACAGCGCTTATGAAGAAAGCACTGTAAAAGACCTCCTTATTTTATTTTTTTAACCCTATTACAGCGCTTTTTTAGAAAAGCGCTGTAATAGGGTTTTATATATGAAATGCCTCTTTGTTTTATCATGTCCAAAGGCTGTGTGAACCTTTTACAGCGCTTATGAGGAAAGCGCTGTAAAAGACCTCCTAAAATTATTTTTTCATAAGCCCTGTAATAATTTATTTTCTTCCAAATTAGTTAAATTATTTTTTCATAAGCCCTGTAATAATTTATTTTCTTCCAAATTAGTTAAATTATTTTTTCTTCCAAATTGTGTTTAACTGATCAGGTCAAGTTCAAGCTAAATTACATGTATAACTTGAACTTAAATTGTTTTTAAGTTCAAGCTAATTAGTTAAACTGTTTGAACTTGAACTGATCAGGTCAAGTTCAAATAGTTCAAGCTAAATTACCTGATCAGGTCAAGTTCAGTATACAATTACATACAGTATAAGCAGAAAATTACAAATTAACAGTTCAAGCTAAATACCAAAATGCTCAATTATGGCAGATCAAACAATTAAATTACACATGAACTCAGTTCAGATTACATGGATTAAAAAATTAAACACATTAAGATGCCCTTCTTCTTTTCTTGGTGGGATTTACATTTGTTTGTCCATTAATGATACGAAACGATGGATTAATCCAAATTCCCTCATCATGATCATCTCTAAGATATAAACCATCATCAGTTGAACCAATTTCATGTGGTTGTGATGTTGCAAAGAAAAGATCATTACCAACATCTTCATCATTATTGTTATCATCACTTATTTTATTGGTCGATAGGACAACGGACCATTTATCATCAGCAGGATCAGTGACATAAAACACTTGTTGAGCTTGCGACGCTAAAATAAAAGACTCATCTTTGTATCCCACCCTATTAAAATCGACAAGCAAGAACCCTGACTCATCAATCCGAACGCCATTATTATTATCGACCCACTTGCAACCAAATATGGGAACACGAAACATTGTGTAGTCTAGCTCCCATATGCGCTCGATAACCCCAAAATATGATAGATTTGCATATATTGGGTTCTTGTCTTTTGCACTTGAGATATGCATCGCTTCAGCTACGAGAGTGACTCCGCTATTTTGCATAGTTGTTTGATCATCTTGTTCTTTGGTATAAAATGTGTAGCCGTTAATTACATAACCGGTGTAAGAAAAGACATGTAAACTCGGACCATTTGCTAGCCACCTCAATCTCTGTGAAATTGATCCGGGGTCTACATCAAACTTTGACTTTATGTGATTTTTTAACCATGTTATGAAACTTCGATTGTGCTCTTGAGTTATCCAATTTTGATTCCTATTCATGTTCAAACTAGATAATTGATCCATGTGTATTGTAACATACGGTTGAACCTCATCATCATTGTGCAGAACATACAATTGTGCCTGCTCCCATTCTGTCCTTGATATAGTCATTAGTCTCTTTCCAATTATCCCTTCTCCTGATAATCTTCCCGAATGACGAGACATGGGAAGCCCTATGGATTCAACATTTGACAGATATTCAGTACAAAATTCAGTAGCTTCTTCGACAATGTACCGTTCAGCAATACAACCTTCTGGTCGACTTCTACTTTTTACGTACCCTTTTAATATTTTCATATATCGTTCTATCGGGTACATCCATCTCATATAAGTTGGCCCATAAAGTTGTGTCTCCTTAACAAGATGAACAGTAAGGTGAACCATTATATCAAAAAACGAGGGTGGGAAGTACATTTCAAACTCACACAAAGTAACAACAATTTCCCTCTGCAATCTCGGTAATTTCTGAGGATCGATCACTTTACTACAAATTTCCCTGAAGAAGAAACATAATTTATTTATGGCTCGGCAAACTTTTTCAGGTAAAATTCAATGTATACCTATTGGTAGCAAATGCTCCATCAGAATATGAGCATCATGGGTCTTCAAACCTTTTAACTTGAGGTCTTTCATACAAACTAAAGTTTTAATGTTTGAAGAGTATCCTTCTGGAACTTTAACTTCGTGTAGAAATTTACACAAAACAATTTTTTCCTTTCTAGATAGAGTATGAGCGGCTGGAGGTAGATATGTGTGATTTCCTTTCTTTACGGGACCCAATTCATTTCTTATTCCCATATCGACCAAGTTCAATCTTGCATTGATGCCATCCTTAGACTTTTCTGGTACATTGAGTAACGTACCAATAACACTGTCAAATACATTTTTCTCAATATGCATCACATCGAGAAAATGTCTTACATACAATGACTTCCAATATGGCAATTCAAAGAAAATTGACTTTTTCTTCCACCCAGTTTTGACCAGCTCTCCCGCAAAAGGTTTGCCAAATTTATTGGTCAAACCTTGTACTTTCTCAAGTATTTGATATCCAGTCGATGCTATAGGAGCTCTATCTTCCTCTGATTTTCCATTGAATGCATTTCTCCACCCACGATACTGATGACTATAAGGTAAAAATCTACGATGTCCAAGAAATACATTCTTCTTACAATGTTTCAACCGCATCCAACTTGTACTATCTTCACATATAGGACATGCACACTGACCTTTAATGCTATATCCTGATAAATTACCATATGCTGGAAAATCATTAATTGTGCCGAACAACATAGCCCTCAAATTGAAACATTCTTTCTTATACCCGTCATAATTTCTACAACTGTCTCCCACATAATTTTTAAATCTTCAATTAAAGGAGCCAAGTATACGTCGATATCATTCCCCGGTTGTTTGGGTCCAGAAATTAACAGAGACAACATCATAAACTTACGCTTCATATATAACCAGGGAGGTAGGTTATAAATCAACAAAATCACAGGTCACGTGCTGTGCGAGATGCTTTGAAGACCATGTGGATTCATTCCATCAGTAGAAAGTGCAAGGCGTAGATTTCTCGATTCTATCCCGAATTCAGGATACTCGTGATCAATTTTTGCCCATTGCGGAGAATCTGCAGGGTGTCGAAACTTTCCATCTCTAATTCTTTCATCTGCATGCCATGTCAAGTGTTTTGAATCTTCTTCACTGCGATACATGCACCTAAATCTTGGTATTATAGGAAAATACCACACGACTTTTGCTGGAGTAGATTCTTTCTTCTTATATCGAGAGACATTGCATTTCGGACACACCTTTAGTAATTCATATTCATTTCGAAATAAAATGCAATCATTAGGACACGCATGAATCTTTTCATAACTCATACCAATAGAGCACAAAATTCGTTTAGCCTCGTAGGTTCTACTGGGAAGTTCATTATCATCTGGCAACATATCTTTTAAGAGTGTTAGTAGTTCTGTGAAGCTTTTATCAGACCATCCATTACTCGCTTTTAAGTTGTACAACTTTAGTATCGCCGAAAGTCTTGTGAATTTAGTACAACCATTATATAATGGTTTCTCTACATCACTCAACAAGCTCTCAACCATTTTAGGACAATCACGAAGATCTTCTTCAACTGCTTTTGCAATCTCCTCAACTCGGCCCGGCTCATATGTATCTGTGTCGAAATCAGTTGAAACATATGTATCTGTGCGAGTGTTTCCATTGATTTTCTCACCATGTCTTATCCAACATGTATAGCTTTGATCAATTCCATACCATACTAAATGTCCTTCCAATTCATCTGCTCTAATGCGTTTTCCAAAACAACATTTTAAACAAGGACAAACGACTCTATTTGGATCTTTTGCATTCATCACTGCAAACTCAATAAACTCTTTCACTCCATTTTCATACTCTTTTGTCAATCGATTGGCAGACATCCATTTCCGGTCCATTTATATGACCTATATATATAAATGCAGTTACACAATAAGCATGATTTCAAGTCTGATATATATGACCTATATATATTTATAATACACATATCTTATAATGTTGGTCCAAGATTAATTGATTTCAAAACAAAACATATATATCATGAGAACATATCTAATATCATGTAATAATTTATCAGTTTGAATTAGTGACAACAACAAATAAATAAAATAAAGTACCTGAGACAACGTTGATGATCAATTTGTTTTAAAGGAGGAAGAAGGTAAATCAATTTGTAGATGGGCGCACAGGAGGGTTCGCAGGGGAGGGGAGATGAGGGTTCGTAGGGTTTGGACAACGTATTAAATTTGTTTTAAATTTACTTTATCTAATTAAAGTGAATGTTTTTTATTTAAAGGGCAAGCCTATTAAATAGGTCATTTGATTATGAGAAAGCGCAAGGCTTTTACAGCGCTTACACAAGAAGCGCTTTAAAATCTATGTAACATAAGGTGGGAGCGCTACATTTTACAGCGCTTGTGTTTAAAGCGCTCACAAAGCGCTGTAAAAGGCTATGTGAGAGCGCTTCAATTTACAGCGCTTTCTAAAAAAGCGTTGTAAAAGAGTTGTAAACATTATGTGCAAGCGTATGTGACCCTATATGACCCTACTACAGCGTTTTTTTTTACAGCGCTTGTAAAAAAAGCGCTGTTGTATCCTCCGTTATTTTTAAAAAATTATACAACAACGCTTGTATTTAATAAGCGCTGTAAAAGACGCGCTATAAAATATCATTTTTGGCATAGTGACCGGCTGAGTAATCTCACTAATTAATTGATCTTGAATATTTCCCTTTCTTCAAATGCACCACCCTACTCATTTCAAACATTCATACCCAAGCCACATTACATTATCTGTGTTTGTGGTTCTAGTAGTCATTTTATTTTATATAAATTTAATTTTAGAATGTATATTCTCTTCGTAAAAGCTTGTCCACAGCTCAGCTTAAGCTGAAATTCATTTTGCATGCAATAGTAATTCTACAAGAAACAATCAAATATATCATCATGATTCTTGATTTTAAGTTATTGATAAAAGATAAATAGAGAAAAGTAAAATGAATTATATTAATAATAGAGAGAGTTAATTATATTAATTATTATAATTACATAAACAACTAACTAATAAAAAATAAATAACTTACTAGTATAACTAACTAATGTAAAATATATAAATAACTAGTATAACTAACTAACTAACTTAACTAATTAACCAACTAAGATATTTAACGAAATATATTAAAGTTCAAAATCAATTTTATGTAAACTGTGTTTACCTCTCACAAAATTAGTGTATCGAATTTTGTTGTAACAAGTTTTTGTGATTGAAAATGATGAATTGAAATTCAATTTGACATAAATAAAATAAACAATGATACACATACATCCATTATTTTTATACACCTATTTAACACCTCATTTTCTCTTTATCTCTCTCATATATACTATTACATCACTAATATATCACATCACTTTTTTTTTCTCTCTCAATGTGTCTTTGAGGTATATGGGTGTCTATTAATAATTTTTCAAATAAAATAGTTCAAGTGTGTGTTTTGCATATATATGGATACATAATTAATTGTTTTTTATAAGGATAAATTTTTTACATTTGAATCATTATCATGTGTCATTGGATACATGTTACTATTTTTTTCATAACTAAAATTTAGGCCCGTTTGTTATATATTTTTAAAATAATGATTTTTGTATTCCATATATAATTTAGAGATTAACTTTTAGAGATTTTTAAGAAAATAAAATGTTGTTTTGTGTTTATTTGTTGAATTATAAATTAATCACTTTTTTATATAAAAAAAACAGTTATAACAAATATTATTTTAAAAAAACTACTAAAAACAACTTCTCATTTTAAGTAGTTTTTATATTACTTTTCATTTATTTAAAAAATTATAATAAATAGATACAAACTTTTAAATGTGATTATTAAATAATAATTTCAAAAAAAAACTGTAATAAATGCATCCTTAATATATGATGGAAATTTAGAGAATGGCTTGAAACACCAAAAGGCATAAATAAATTAAAACCTCAAATGATGATACTTAATCATTTTCAAATATTTAATTGGACACTTGAGCTTTTTTTCAGTTTATTTAAGTTATGTTAAAAAATAAATCACACATAGAGACAAATTCATTATTTTTGAAATGATTATTACCATTTATATAGCTTGAAAATTAGTACAAATTAATATTTAACATTCAAATAACGAGTATGTAATAGTAGAGGCGAAAATAAATCAAACAGATCAATAATGGTTTATGTTTAGTCTGCGACAAATTCAAGTCAAATCAAATCTTTTTATACAAACCAAATCAATGTTTTAAAAAAATCCTAATTAGGTAAAAAATAAAAGAAATAAACTACATACTATTGAAAAAGCATATTAAGTCCACAAGACTGGACTATTTAATTGAACATAAATACTTTTTTATAACCTACTATTATTATTATTATTATTATTATTATTATTATTTTATTATTATTTTATTATTATTATTATTTTATTATTATTATTATTATTATTATTATTATTATTATAATATTAAGTTTTTTACTTTGTATTAAATCGTAAATTTACTAAAAAAATTGTAGTTTATACATGCTAAACAATTTTAATTTTGAACATGTTTAAATGTATTATTATTAAACGGAATTGAAATATGATGATAACATTAGATATCAAAATATAATTTAAGTTCATTGACATATTAATTTGTTAGTCTAATTACATATGTCTTCACTACTCACCACTTGTAAAATTTTGAATTCAAAATGAGTTATTTTCATCATTCATCCACCCCTAGTAATAGTTATTAATAGAGCTGGTTATTGGGTTGTGCAAACAGTCCAATAAACACATGACCTCAATTGATAAGGGCTTTAATATTTTTTAATTATATAATAAAATAAAGGTGAATTACAAAATTACAACACTTTAAATTTAGTCTCTAAATTTTTTTATTCATTTAAGACTCTTTCGACGGACATGATAAGAGACAAAATATGAATAAGTTATCATATCATATCTGAATCTTGTATTTGATGAACCAACATGATATGATAAGTTAATCCAGAACTCTATTCTATCTCTCTAGTTAAAAAATTTATAATGAATATGAGATGGCTAAGAAACCAGCAGGATAAGAACAGTAATTTACTCAATTATCCTTATAAAATACAATTTAAAATATAATAAAATATAAATATAAAAAAAATTTATAAAATATAATCTAAAATATTAAAATGTAAATCTAATCAAATATAAATATAAAAATAATTAATAGAATTTGATCTTAAACTTAAAAATGAAATATTAATAATTAATTTAAAAAATGTTTATGATTTTATCACAAGGATAGTTTTATCTTTTTTATATAATTTAATAAATTAGCATTCAAAATTATAAAAATATGAAAAATTAATTGAAATTTTAAAATAAATATAATTTGTTTACAAGGGTGTTTATGTCATTTACATATAATATATATCAAATTATATTCTAACAAATAAAATAGAATTATGTAGTTACTAATGATTTTTTTTTAAATTAAATTTTTTATTTAATAGTGTTAGTGGATAGTTTTAAATATAATATTATTTCATTATTTATTTAATTTTTTAGTATTTTTTTGTTCATTTATTATATTTAAATAAAAAAACTAATATGTAATTATTTACAATAGTAATTTTGTTATTTAAATATAATATATATTATATTGGTTAGATGTATACCAAATAAATGACAAAAAAAAAATATTGTTATCTTGTTAGTTATCACGTGTACATCAAACACTAGATATAATAAAAGTGAACAAAACAAATTTAGAGACTAAAAAATTTAGAATTTTTTTATAAAAACTAAATTTTTTTTTTTTTAATTATTAAAATAGGACTTTGTTAAAAGTCCAACTTTTTAGATTATAAAAGTCTCTAAATTATTAAAATATCTAAGAGGACCTGATTATTAATAAGGCACCTCATTTTTTATACTTTTTTACTGCCAACTCGGCCTCTATCTATCACTAGTTGATTTCTTGTTGTGTGTTTTTGGACGTAGGATATCGATGTTTTTTTTTTGGTTGAAGGACAACGATGTTCTATTGAGATTGATAATTAACTTGTAAAATATTTTAAATTAAAATTTTAATTCATTCAAAATAAATTTTAACAGTTGAACTAAACACACGCTTACGAGGGAGATCGCGCTATCTTAATAGGATTAGAAGATAATAAATTGATAGATGAAGACATTCAACTATGCACAATATAATGTCTTCTGACTCGATACTTTGAATCAAAATGATTCATCCCGATGTTAATGGAGATTTGTGAAAGTGTTAATAGTAGAGTGAATGTGAACAACCAACAAAAGTAGAACAGCAAAAAAGAATATTTAGTAGAATTAATGTGTTTCTTTTATATATCAATAATAATTATTGTGATTAAATTAAGATAAATTAATACAAATATTTGATAGCGGAAATAATACGATCAATGAACTAGAAAGTGTATAACATTTGATTTGATAAGAAATATTAAAAACTAAAATCATATTTTTTTGGTTTAAATATACTTTTGGTTCTTGTAAATATAACATTTTTTGATTTTGGTCCTCGTAATTTTTTTTTTTGGTTTACATCCCTGAAATAACAAAAAAATTCATTTTTGGTCCTTAACATTAAGTGGACGTTACAAAAACGTTAATTGACAAAGGCAAACAATTTTTGGTCTCTGTAAATATAACACTTTTCAGTTTTAGTCCCTGAAAAATATTTTTTTGAATTTCAACCCTGCAATATTCAAAAATCTCCTTAAATATAAAATAACATACAAAATGATCTTTATTAATAATAAACTTATGCCAAGTAATGTTTAAAATATTTTCACTTCAATAATTTAAAATTTATTAATCTTCTGTTTTATTTATTGATTATTATTAAATTAATTTTCATTTTTTGTTTCAAAAAAAATCACTAAAATCTACTGTTTTATTCATTTATTATTACTAAATTAATTATATTAGTATAAAATAATGATTAAAATAACTTTAGGTTTAAACTTTATAATTTTAACTAAAATTTCATTTTACGCTTTAGATTTTGTTCATTATAACTTAAAATAAATAAAATATATATTAGATAATAGATTTATTTTAATCATTATTTTATACTAATATAATTGTAGTTAATATTATATTAATTTTATTTTAATTATAGTATTATATTATATGTTTATTGTTGTATATGTTTTTTTATTAACTATATTGTTAAAGTTACTAGAATTAATATATATGTGTTGAATATATTTGAAAATAAGTTATCTTTAAAGCTTAAATCAACTGACAAATAACAATATTTTTATATTAGATACCATGTTTCGAGTTAAAATCCTGAACCTCGACGTTGTTTGTGAACGTTTTTACTATTTAATGTATAAATAAATAAATAATTAATGATTTTTTTGAAATAGAAAATGAAAATTAATTTAATAATAATAATAAATAAATAAATAAAACAGAAGATTAATAAATTTTAAATTTTTGAAATGAAAATATTTTAAACATTACTTGGCATAAGTTTATTATTAATAAAGATCAATTTGTATGTTATTTTATATTTAAGGAGATTTTTGAATATTACAGGGATGAAATTCAAAAAAAATATTTTTTAAGGACTAAAACTGAAAAGTGTTATATTTACAAGGACCAAAAACTGTTTCCATTTGTCAATTAACGTTTTTGTAACGTCCACTTAACGTTAAGGACCAAAAATAATTTTTTTTGATATTACAGGGATATAAACCAAAAAAAAAAATTACGAGGACCAAAATAAAAAAAGGTTATATTTACAGGAACCAAAAACATATTTAAACCTTTTTTTTTTATATTTTATTATTATTATTATTGTTTTTGTTTAATTTTATGTTGATAACAATTACAAACCAACTTATATTTGTGATTAATAAAAAGAAAATCATCATATTAGAAGAGTTGGATTTTTATACTTCTGCTCTATATTTACCACTTTATGCATGAACTTCCAAAAATATCATTTTAAAAAAAATAGTTTGCTATTTTAATTCATATTTATGTCATTTTATATATCAGAAATTTCAAAAATATTTTACTAAAAATTTTATTTTCGAAATTTTGTATATATAACTTTTTTTAAGTTCAAAATTTTCACTTCGTATTGGTGTGAGATAAAAAATAAGTCTAAAATTTTCAATAAAAAAATTAAAAATGATAAATATAAATTTGAGTTTAAAAAAAATTATGGAGTAAAAGTTAAAGTGTTGAAGCAAATTTTCTTGTATACTAATACCACAATGACTTCTTTTTAAAGAGGCCCATCATCGTTCTGTAAAAACAAAGTTAAAAAATTAACAATGAATTAAAACCTTTAAAACTTTTTAAAGTCCAAAAAGAAACACAAAACAGACGCTTTTGCCATTGTGTTGCATTGCATCAGAAACAAATTAGAGTCGTACTGAACTCAACTGCCTGTCAAACGCAGCTGGAGTGGACCATCGTCCGCCAGCAATACTGAGAAAGTCAATCCAAGTTATCCTTTTTTCTTTTTTTGTATTCTAATCTTCGGATTTTCGTTTCCCTCTCCTACAACAGTCGCGAGATGCGATTCCATCGAGATTTGCAGCCGATAGCCGCCACTGCTAAAGGTAACGCACCGCCATGCCGCTACGTTAAAGCGTCGCGATTAACTACGTAATGATGCAGTATCTATCACATAATAAGCACGAGTTTTTGTTTTTTTTTCACAGTCTCGTGTTTGGGGTTATTTACATAATAAACACTAATCATTATCCATTATTACATAATTAAGTGCTTGATGCAAGAGAAACTTGTCGTTAAATCCTGTCCTGGCTTCTGTTGGTATGTTAATGTTAATTTGTTTGTTTAGGGTTTATAATTTAGAGTTCACGATTTAGGTTTTAGGTATAATGTGCATTACTAGTTTTTTAACCTCTTTTTTTTTTTTAATTTTGAAACTGTATATTGGTGATTGGTGTTAAGGTTTTAAATTAGATGGATTGTAGCAGTTGTGCCAAAGGTGGCCTACTAGTTATTACACATTAAGTGCAATACTTTTTTTTTCTATGTTAAATTATCACTTCAGTTCTCAAAATTAAGTAACATGACATGCAGCTTTCTTATCACGCCGATGTCGAAGAAGAGTTCCAAAATGACCCCAAAGAAGTTGCAAGAGAATACCATTGGGGAAGAGCAAAAGCCTTCTTCTGTACCGAAAAAAGCAGTTAGCGAAATTGACGAAATATTCGCTGGGAAAAAGAGAAAGAAATCTGATGCGAATAAACTGGAAAAGCTGGTGAAGTAACTAAGAGTGCTGATAAAACAAAGAAGATGAAGAACGAAAAGAAAAAACCCGAAAGGGTAGATGATGGTGAGTTTGTAGATCGGCCTTCTTGACCAAGAAAGAAAACAGAGGATGGGCTTACCATCTATTCGGAAGAGGAGTTAGGTCTTAGTAAAAGGGATGCTGGAAATACTCCTCTTTGTCCATTTGATTGCTCTTGTTGCTTTTAACGGAAGCTGCTAATGATTTGTGCCCTGATTTCCTTGCTCCAACAAACAAAGGTGTTGTGGTTGTATTACATCCTTTATTATATTTATAGTTGGGTCAATTATGGCTTAAGTTATGTTGTAATGACCTTGAATTCTTTAGATCTAGGTATGATTCCTTGAAGTAATTTCAATTTTGCAACAGTTTTAGTTCCGCTCTTCTAAGCTTTACTCCCTTCAAACATAAAATTATTCATGTATAATGTCTCAGCCAAACGGTTTGAAGAAACTTATTAGAAAATGGAGAAAATGTTTTGAGGTGCTTGAATCATGTTATAGTTTGTCTTTCTTCTATTTAATTGAGTTGTCTTATTTTCTTATCTTAATATATATGTAATGATTTGTTCCATCACTAACATCTTTTATCCTCTGAAACATTTGTAGCTAAATTCAGTGTTTGTGTTGTAAGTTGTAACTTCTTCGGTTATGTTGTAGCATTTATTTTATTATGTACTATGATTAACTTTGTTGGAACTATGTAGATGTGTGGTTTGGTTTTATCATTTCCATTATTTCTAGAGGGAAAGCCATTTTCCCCTTGTCATTTTGTTGCACCAGCATTAGAATTCTTGATTATGAAACCTTTGCCATACTTGTGTATGGTTAAAATAAAACCTTTAATGTAGATTGCAGAGACAAGCAATGAACTGGTGTTGGTTGAAGCGAAGACAAAGGAGTCCAAAGAATAAACGTGCAACGGTGGCTACAACATGGTATGTATGAGGCAGACCAACTGTTAGATGAGGTTCCTATTGATGCACCACGAAAGAATCAAAATCTCTACTGGCTACCAGCACGGTAGTTTCCTTCTTTTCAGTAGTCCATCTGAGTCTAGGCTAGAGAATTACTAGAGAAGATAGAATTTTTGGCAATGCAAAAGGATATGTTAGAAACTCCTCACAAAGATTGCTAATTACATCTTTAGTGCATGAATCTAGCTTATATTAGATATTAGAGAGTTATAAAGAGGAAATACTCAAATTGCTACTTACATAGATTGCTGAGGGACTAGGTACCAATAATCTGCATAGTGGGACCGAATGGGATGGATAATACCACCATTGCCCAAGAATTGCTTTGGTGAATCAAACAACATCAAAAGATTCTGAAATATAGTCCCAAGCTTTAAGTTCAAACTGCACCTGCATCTTATTATCATTGTACGCAAGTTGCGCAAGGATGGTCTTACTCATTGTCTTATCTCTAAAAGTGAAAATTTGAGTATTTCCTCTTTATTACCTTCTCTGCCATGTTTGGTAGTTTCATCCACAAAGAGGTAGTTGGCAATCTTTTTAAGGGTTTCCACTTGTTTAACCTTCATTTCTAACACATTTGTCTTATTTTACTCAACTCCTTACCCAACATTTTGCTTTGCTATAAATTCAAGCATCTCTAGCAATCCTTTGTTCCTAGATTAACATGGACTAATAAAAGATGCAAAAAAGCTTACAGCCTTGCCAATAGCAAAATTCAACTTCTTTGGTGATGCACCAATATCAACCTCAATTAACATTTGATCTAACTCATATACATGTTTAAAATCAGCAAGCCATCTCTTCACATTTATGTTTGTGTCTGCTTCACCCAGCACCTCGTGCAGAGACAATTAAGCTGCAATGAACTTGCGTGGTCCTGTTTTCCACCACCTCTCCTATAGTTCATTTCTTTGAAGTGGTGTTCAAGTTTGTAGTTCAGTCAACGATTGATGCAGGATACTCCAGAAGATTCTGAACCAATTTCATGGAATTTTTGTCAGAAGGCGTCTTCTTTGTCCATAGTCTATACCCTGAATATTTTGCTGGTCCAAATCTTGAGTGTGCATCCGTGTGTGGTTGAGGTAGTGCAATGGACGAAATGTTAATTTTTAATATATTTTCTAGTGGAGGACATCTTTATATTCCTGTGTGTGTAAATTCTCTTCCTTTTTAATGTATTTCTTAGTCTATAGAAACATATTTGTTGGTTAAGAGGAATTCCATTGGTTTAAGTGGCCTGCTTGTTTTTGACATGGAAAACACAAGAAAAATTAAGGCCTGTTTGGATTAAAAAATTTACTGCCAAAATATTGATAATTACAGAATGTCACTGTATTCCATTAGGGACATCATTATATGATAATTACAAAATATCAAAATATCAATGTATTCCATTATGGAGTTTGTTGATCTCAACTCAGTCATCAATTCGATTGAATGTCGGATCACAAGTTATTTATCATTTACTGACCCGTTTGAAACATATCTCCACTCACAAGTATGCACATGCACTAGATATATAGTAGTGTGTCTTGGTAGTAATGTAACACGGCCTAAGGTATGACCTTCGTCAATGTTTAAGTGGCACATTCACCAAAGTTGTGTTGATTCAGAAGCTTAGTTTTGGAGCTTCGAAAAAATTGTGGTGAAACGGTTTCGAACGTATGAATGAAGTGGTAAATGCGTGACTAAACATGCTAAGTATTCTGCAAAATATGCATTGATCTTTACTTTTTCTTTTTGAAACAAAACATGCATTGATCTTACATCAGCACGTTTTTGCTCAATTTAGAGCCGATTTACAATGTTCTTAATCTTTGGGCTGATTTAAACATGCAATTGAATAAACAAAAAAACAAGTTTAAATTGCCCATTCCGGACATGTAAATTGGCAATTCGAATTTGTATTTTATCATTCTATAATTATCTTCTATAATTATAAATTCTATCATTCTATAATTATCTTCACTAATTATAGAATAGTGAAATGAACTTAGAAGCTACATATTAGACAATTTTAACACACCCTTTCACAATTATAAGTCACATCTATACAATATTTTTTACTTTAGTTGAAACTATAGGATGCTTAATATTCGATTTACTTTGTAAAAATATTTTATATTTTATTTTTTAAAATGTATGTTTCATTTTATTTTAACGAAAATATTGAAGTAAATCATTGTTATAGAAATAAAATAAAATGATAATTATTAAAGATGTATTTGCATAAACAATAAAAATATTTTTTTGACATTTTTATGGATTTTAAAAATATAGACAATTAATTACTTCCTTTTTATTTTCATCTTACCTCCTTATTACTACATTTGTCCCCTTTTAATTGTTAATTTAATAGTGTTTAAACAAAAAAATAAAACTATTAAATTTTGCTACTTTTCATTAGCAATTGTACTTTTCCAATATTATTGTTAACTATTTATAATCTCAATAGACTTTTTTTTCTTCTTTGCAATAAACAGACATAAATAATTTTGACAAAACATTTAATAATACTTTGAAATTTGAAAATGACAAAAAAAAAAAAAAACGAGTTATAAGTAAAATTAACACAATTTTAGAAAATGAAAGTAAAGAATATTTTCTTAGAGTAACCTAGCAATAAGTTTACCAACAATGAATTGGTAAAGGACTTGAATTCTTTAAACAAGTGATAAATGTTTGATCTCTAATTCTTGTATATGGAAAAAATTCAGTTGGAAGAGAACAACCTACCTTGTTTGCTCCATATTAGTCACAGCTAAATAGTTGTAAAAACTTCATCCCTATAACAAAAAGGAAAAGATCCTAATCTACCAAAAAATTGGTCATAAGTTTTATCTAATTTTTTATGGAACTAGTTAAAAACTCGTGCTATGACATGGGTTACACGTCGTTGACATTTTATGAGTGTCACGTTCAATTTTCCAACAAAAAGTATCATTTTAATAATCAATGACAAATATTTTATTTATATTTATTAATGAAAAAAAATATCGTGCTTTTTTAATATTTATCAATAATAAAATATTTATTATGTATTTTTTTTAAGTATTAGCGATGAATATTTATTCTATAATACTTTATATTTATTATTTGATAAATATTTGTTCAGTATTTTTTTTTTGTATTAGTAAAAAATATCCATTAAATATTTTGTTTAATATTTATGGATGACAATATTCTATCACATGTTTTTTATGGAACTACTAATTCGACTTTTGTGTTTGTTCAAAGAACTAATTAGACTCTTTACTACTCTTATTATTAGTTTTTGATCCAAAACGGATATATATAAAAAAGCCCATAGTGTGCAAGTTTGGGTTCGTCCAGCCCAACACGGGAAGAAAGAGAGGGTATAAAAGCCAACACTGTGTAAAACTCTACGCTTTCTTTGTTTCAGAAGCCGCATGCTTTGATTTCCAAACGCACACAGAGACTTAGCCGCGGCTGGATCAGGACGAGATTTCAACATGAAGGTTTTGTTTCCAAACTAAAATTTCTTCTATCCTTCGATTCCCAATTTGTTGTTTTCTCACTGAATCGTTTTCTTCTTCTTCTTCTTCTTCTTTTTTTTATTCAGTTTAACGTTGCGAATCCCACCACTGGTTGCCAGAAGAAGCTGGAAATCGATGACGACCACAAGCTGTAATAATCTATTCACTCTCTTGATTTTCTCATTATTCATTTTAATTATATTGCTAAGGATAATTAAATTGTTAATCTGTTCTTAAATGTAGTTCGACTTTGGTACTTGTTTTCAATATGTTTATGTTTATTGAAAAGAACAGTGAAATGAACATTGACGTGTTATGTAAATTTGATTTTTACTGTTATAAAAATTTATAACTTAAAAACTATAAGAACAGTAATTTACTCAATTAATTTAAAATTAATTAAATAAATATAAAGATAATTATTTTTATAAAAATTAATTTAAAATATAACAAATATAAATATAAAAACAATTTATAAAATATAATCTAAAATATTAAAATATAAATCTAATCAAATATAAATATAAAAATAATTAATAGAATTTGATCTTAAACTTAAAAATGAAATATTAATAATTAATTTAAAAAATGTTTATGATTTTATCACAAGGATAGATTTATCTTTTTATATAATTTAATAAATTAGCATTCAAAATTATAAAAATATGAAAAATTAATTGAAATTTTAAAATAAATATAATTTGTTTACAAGGGTATTTATATCATTTACATATAATATATAATATGTTAGTGTTAATTTGTTTGTTTAGGGTTTATAATTGGGTTTATAATTTAGAGTTTAGGGTTTATAATTTAGAGCTTAGGGTTTAAGTTTTAGGTATAATGTGCATGACTAGTTTTTCTTTTTTTTTTTTAATTTTGAAACTGTATATTGGTAATTGGTGTTAAGGTTTTAGATTAGATAGATTGTAGCGACTGTGCTAAAGGTGGTTTATTAGTTATTACACTTTAAGTGCAATACTTTTTTTTCTATGTTTAATTATCACTTCAGTTCTCAAAATTAAGTAACATGACATGCAGCTTTCTTATCACGCCGATGTCGAAGAAGAGTTCCAAAATGACCCCAAAGAAGTTGCAAAAGAATATCATTGGGGAAGAGCAAAAGTCTTCTTCTGTATCGAAAAAAGCAGTTAGCGAAATTGACGAAATATTCGCTAGAAAAAAAAGAAAGAAATCTGATGCGAAAAAAACTGAAAAAGTTGGTGAACTAACTAAGAGTGCTGATAAAACAAAGAACATTAAGAATGAAAAGAAAAAACCCAAAAGGGTAGATGATGATGAGTTTTTAGATCCGCCTTCTCGACCAAGAAAGAAAACAGATGATGGGCTTACCATCTATTCGGAAGAGGAGTTAGGTCTTAGTAAAGGGGATGCTGGAAATACTCCTCTTTGTCCATTTGATTGCTCTTGTTGTTTTTAATGGAAACTGCTAATGATTTGTGCACTGATTTCCTTGCTCCAACAAACGAAAGTGTGTGGCTGTGGTTGTATTACATCCTTTGTTATATATGTAATGATTTGTTCCAACAAATGAGTTGTCTTTTTTTCCTTTCTCCAACAAATGAGTTGTCATTTTTTATTATCTTAATATATATGTAATGATTTGTTCCATCACTAACATCTTTTATCCTCTGAAACATTCGTAGCTGATTTAAGTGTTTGTGTTGTAAGTTGTAACTTCTTCGGTTATGTTGTAGCAATTAAATTTATTATGTACTATGATTAGCTTTATCGGAACTATGTAGATGTGTGGTTTGGTTTTATCATTTCCATTATTTCTAGAGGGAAGGCCATTTTCCCCTTGTCATTTTGTTGCACCAGCTTTAGAATTCTTGATTACGAAGCCTTTGCCATACTTGTGTATGGTTAAAATAAAACCTTGGCTACAACATGGTATGTGTGAGGCAGACCAACTGTTAGATGAGGTTCCTACTGATCCACCACAGAAAAATCTAAATTTCTACTGGCTACCAGCACGGTAGTGAGCTTCTTTTCAGTAGTCCATCGAAGTCTAGGCTAGATAATTACTAGAAAAGATAGAATTTTTGGCAATGCAAAAAGATATGTTAGAAACTCCTCACAAAGATTGCCAATTACATCTTTAGTGCATGAATATAGCATATATTAGATATTAGAGAGTTATAAAGAGGTAATACTCAAATTGCTACTTACATAGATTACTGAGGGAACTAGGTACCAATAATCTGCATAGTGGGATCGAATGGGATGGATAAGACCACCCTTGCCCAAGAATTGCTTTGGTGAATCAAACAACATCAAAAGATTCTGAAATATAGTCCCAAGCTTTAAGTTCAAACTGCACTTGCATCTTATTATCATTGTATTCGAGTTGCGCAAGGATGGTCTTACTCATTGTTTGTTCTCTGAAAGTGAAAATTTGAGTATTTCCTCTTTATTACCCTATCTGCCATGTCTGGTAGATTCATCCACAAAAGAGGTACTTGGCAATCTTTTTAAGGGTTTCCACTTGCTTAACCTTCATTTCTAACACATTTGTCTTATTTTACTCAACTCCTTACCCATCCTTTTGCTTTGCTATAAATTCAAGCGTCTCTAGCAATCCTTTGTTCCTATATTAACATGGACTAATAAAAGATGCAAAAAAGCTTATAGCCTTGCCAATAGAAAAATTCAACATCTTTGGTGATGCACTAATATCAACCTCAATTAACATTTGGTCTAACTCATATACATGTTTTAAATCAGCAAGCCATCTCTTCACATTTATGTTTGTGTCTGCTTCACCCAACACCTCGTGCAGAGACAATTAAGCTGCAATGAACTTGTGTGGTCCTCTTTTCCACCACCTCTCCTGTAGCTCATTTTTTTGAAGTGGTGTTCAAGTTTGTAGTTCAGTCAACGATTGATGCAGGATACTCCAGAAGATTCTGAACCAATTTCATGGAATTTTTGTCATAAGGCGTCTTCTTTGTCGATAGTCTATACCCTAAGTATTTTGCTGGTCAAATTGTCATTACGGACATGTAAAATACACCTCTGAATTAATCAATTCGATAAATTATGTTTGCACAAAGTTGAATTGTGTTTGCACAAAGTTGATAACTTTCTGATAATTTATAAATAATTAAAAATTAGTTTGGTTTTGGTGACTTACTTGGAGTAGAAGCAATCGAATTTAGAGGCAGCAAGCAATGAAAGCATAATTTGACGCGTAGAATTATCCTGGTTCACCACTAACTTGGCTACATCCAGTCTGCTTATTCAGAAGGCTTTAATCCACTAATTCAAAAACCTTGAATTACAAAGCACCTGACCCTCCAAGCCAGTCTTCCCAAACAGCCTGACAACCCCAGACTTTTGAGGAACTAACCACCTTGACCCTACAAGTCAAGTCTTCTCATAACAACCTGATGACCTCAGATTGAAGAAGGAACTAAACCACTATCGGGTTGGATACAAGAGATTGAAACTTGAGTAGTTGCTTCTAACAAAGCTGATAATAACAATAACTCTCACACTTAAAGAAAAGAACACTCAAAAGATATTTCTAACGTGAACAAGTGTTTCTCTCTTTGAACTCTAAGATGAATTGAGAACTTTGAGCTAGAGTTACTCTTTTCTGCTTTTCGATGCTGTTCTCCTTCAACCTTGAGTGTCTATTTATAGTGAAAATTTGGGTTTCAATTTAGTCCTTATTTAAGTCTGAATTGTATCTTGTTTAGGTTGAGTTTGTAAATTCTTCAAATTGATTTTGTTCCTATTTTGTGTAGATTGACTTTGTAAATTCTTCAAATCAAATATTCTTCAAATCTTCATTAAATGTTGATCAAATATTCTTCAAATCTTCATTAAAATGTTGATCAAATATTCTTCAAATCTTCATTAAATGTAGATCAAATATTCTTCAAATCTTCTTCAAAACTTGACCATATTTTCTTTTCAACTTGGTCAAAGATTTTCTTCAATTATAAATTTGAATCAAATCTTATTTTAGATTTTCATCAATTATAATTTTGAATCAAATCTTATTTAAGATTTTCTTCAATTATAAATTTGAATTAAATCTTATTTTAGATTTTCTTCAAACACATGAATCTTCTTTCATACTCTTTGAAGTCAAATATATTGTTCTCATAAAATACTTTTGTTAACATCAAAACTCTAAATATAAAACCAACTTGGTTCCAACAATCTCCCCCTTTTTGATGATGATAAAACTTGTATTTTTTATAACAACTTTTCTTTTTATTTCTTTGACTGCCCCTAACTTAGGGCTCCCCCTAAGTCTTAGTATCATTTCCTCTCCACTTTATCAAATATCTTTCTCCCCCTTTTGTCATCAGACAAAAATACTTGAATGTGAAACTTTGCCTCTTTCCTTTTTTTTCTCTTTTTTTTTCTTTTTTTTTTTTTGCCTCTTTTTTTTC
>JBBPBQ010020324.1:42850707-42876190 GCA_037974755.1 Cicer yamashitae | reverse complement strand
TACCTTTTTTTTTTAATAAAATAAATATAACATAATATAAGAAAATATAATAACTATTGTAAAACTAAACTACTTTGACGTGATCACAACATCAGTCAGGTATGAATGTAAGGTTTAGGTTTTTCTTGATGAAGTCAAACCTATCTTCAGGTAGTGGTTTGGTGAATATGTCAGCCCATTG
Organism: Cicer yamashitae; assembly: GCA_037974755.1. Taxonomy (NCBI): domain Eukaryota; kingdom Viridiplantae; phylum Streptophyta; class Magnoliopsida; order Fabales; family Fabaceae; genus Cicer; species Cicer yamashitae. Next base: position 42,876,009 of record JBBPBQ010020324.1, on the reverse strand, counting down.
GTGTTCAGTGTCTACAAATTGAATGTTTAGTACCCCTTTTTGAACAAAGTCCCTAATGAAGTGGTGTTTGATCTCTATGTGTTTAGCTCTAGAATGTAAGGTAGGGTTTTTGGCTAGACAAATGGCAGAAGTGTTATCACAATAGATGGGAATGTTGGATTCTAGGATGTTGTAGTCTTCAAGTTGATGTTTCATCCAAATTAGTTGAGAGCTGCAGCCAGCTGCTGAAACGTACTCAACCTCTGATGTTGACATTACACTGGTGTTTTGTCTCTTACTTGACCAAGATATTAAGTTGTCACCTACAAATGTGCAGTTACCACTGGTGCTCTTTCTCTCAAGTTTATCTTCAGCATAATCAGAATCACAGTATCCACTAAGTTTGTACTTATGAGATTTCTTGTAGAACAAGGTAAGGTTGGTAGTGCCTTTTAGGTATCTAAGGATTCTCTTAACAACAGTTAAATGTGATTCCCTAGGGTCAGCTTGAAATCTTGCACATACACATACACTAAACATGATGTTAGGTCTGGAAGCAGTAAGGTAAAGTAGGGATCCTATCATTCCTCTATAGATTTTTTTTTTTGTCAACTTTTTCGCCTGAATCATCTTTTTCAAGTGAACAAGTAGGGTGCATTGGTGTAGCCATAGGTTTGCAATCATTCATTTTAAACTTCCTAAAAAGCTCTTTTGTATATTTGGTTTGATGAATGTATATACCTTTTTGACTTTTCTGAATTTGTATCCCTAAGATGAACTTAAGTTCTCCCATCATACTCAATTGAAATTCAAGCTGCATCAATTTAGAAAAAATTTGGCAAAGAGTGCCATTAGTAGATCCAAAAATAATGTCATCAACATAAATTTGAATAATAAGAATGTCATCTAAAGAGTGTATTTTCAACTTGTCCTCTTTCAAAGTTATTTTTAAACAAGAAATTACTAAGTCTATCATACCATGCACTAGGTGCTTGTTTTAGACCATACAAGGATTTCCTAAGTTTAAAAACATGATTTGAAAATTCAGAACTTTCAAAACCTGGGGGTTGTTTAACATAGACTTAATCACTTATATAACCATTTAGAAAAGCATTTTTAACATCCATTTGAAATAATGTGATGTTATTATTTGCAGCAAAAGAAAGTAGGATACGAATAGCTTCTAACCTGGCCACTGGAGCAAATCTCTCAATGTAATCAATGCCCTTTTTCTGACTGTAGCCTTGTGTGACAAGTTTTGCCTTATTTCTGACCACTTCACTGGTTTCTGAAAACCCACTTGGTTCCAATAATGTTCTTCTTTGGTCTAGGTACTAGATCCCAAACATCATTCCTCTTAAATTCTTGAGAACCTGCAAAATACTTATCTAGCTTTGATTTTTATGATCAAGCTTCTTGTTATCATAGTAAACATAATATCAGACAATAATTAAATTTAAAGAAAGATATCACCTATATGTTAACAATTTCAATTTCACTATGAAAACCCTCTTAGTTCTTCTTTTCTAGTTTTCAGATTTTGAGTTTGTATATTCTCTGATTAGAGAGTCTGGATGAAGGGATTTGAATTCCCATCCAGGTTTGTAGTCTTCATGAATTTGATTGGAGTGTTCAAAGAAGTCTCCTGATTCTGACTTTTAATCTGCCACTTCTGTTTCTGCTGATGCATCGGGTTTCTCTGATGGTAATTCTGATTCTTATGGTAGTTCTAGTTCTATTGATATGTGTGATTTCTCTGCCAGTTTTGAGTCTGTTGATACTCCTGATATTTCTGATTCATCAAAAGAATAGAGTTTTTGCAGCCTATATTTATTCATAACTTTTTACTCGTTTGGGCTGTCAAAATGAGATCGGAAGCTTCACCTAAGTCGTCTTTGTCACTGTTCTGAGAGAGAGAGAGAGAGAGAGAGAGAGAGAGAGGGAGAGAGAGAGAGAGGGAGAGAGAGAGGGAGAGAGAGAGAGAGGGAGAGAGAGGGAGAGAGAGAGAGATAGGGAGAGAGAGAGAGGAAAACATTTTTCAGTGATCCGACGAAACATGCAACATGAAACTTTTTTTCTCTATATTTAGTATTGTGAATTTTACTGTAAGAATTTTTTGAAAAAATAAATAAATATGTCACTCCTAATGTTATCTATCGGTTAATTAAGAAAAATAAAAGTTTCTACAGAAAATATTAACAACTATAATTATTTTTAACCTAAAGTGAGTGCTTGCTTTTTAACTAAACCGGCCTATTAACCTACTTTGATTTTTGTTTTAATAATACTGCTGACCCATTTATTATTTTAGTTCTCTTATGCTGAGTTGTGTTATGTTAAGAAAAAAAAAATAGATATTTGTGTAATATGATTCGGTGATTAATAAATTCTATTTTATGAAGAGCTGCATTAGAAAAAGAATATCTAAGCAATGTCTGTTTCATCGACAACTTATGCCTACAAGTGGTTTCTTTCCAAGTTGTTGATGTAATCTAGTATGACTATGAGATATGTGTGCTTGTTTCTTTTGGTACATGTGACTCACATATGTCAAGTGGGTATGGTTCGTTTAAATTTGTCTCCAAACAAATTTGATAACTGTTTATCTACTCTCTAATATTTACTCATAAATGTAAAAAACATTACTGAGTTTTTCATCCAATTGTCAACTATCGGAATGTAGTTTCTGAAAATTTCTCGTGTTTTGGAGGGAGCATCTGCCAACAAATTTTAACTAGACTATATACCAATCCGTCCAAACGTGATGGACTTAGTTGATTTTAATATATTAATTTGAGTCAAATGAAATTTAAAATAATGTGTTTTTTGTGTATATGTCTAAATTATAAAATATCCATCAATTAAAAGAGTGCAGTCCATAGACATAGCAATATAACTCCCATCCATAAATATTCATTGAAATTTGTCTCAATTTTGAACCAAAAAGTGTAGATTCGAGTTTTTTTCAAAATTCAAACTAGAGAATAAAAGTATGGTTGGGGAGATGATCCAAAACTCGTAACACTAGTAAAATGATTATTATTTTTAATCTTTTGGTACATATATTTATTCATTTTATTTATTATATATCATAAATTTTAACTTTATTATCCTTTGTATAAAAAACATAATTTTAATGTAATTTCATTTTATTATTATCTAATAATTAATTTAATGTGATCATAATATTATATCATATTTTTTACATAGCCAAAATGTGGGGAGTATTAGTTAGTTTGCAGCTGGTTTTTGAGCAAGGATTCCGAAAGATAGAAGTGTGCATCGAATCTGAGGCAGTTATCCAAAGTATCAAGAAGAGAGGATTTGTTAATGCTAATGGGGGAGGTCAGTAGAGTAGATTCGGCAATTGCTGGATAGAGGATAAGTAAGTTAATTGACTGGAATATAATTAGTTAATATAATTCGATAAAATGGGTAATTAATAAAGGTCTAGGCACAATGTAAATATATTAATATGCATATTAATCTTTTAAAATAAAGAGTAAAATAGAATACATAACATATCTAAGTCTTTTTATTTGTAAAACATTAAAAATAACGTGGGATGAGACTACATGTCAATAGGTCTCAAGGGATGGAACCAAATTAATTGTCTGTCTAATTCAAAAATATATTTATCATCTTAATTTATCTTTCTTTGTAAGCTACTTTCGAATTACTATTTTTATCTGTAGCTTTAACTCTTTCTAAATATTTAAGTCATTAGACGTGAATAATCTAATGACTTAAACTCTACCTAACAAGTATGTTATAAAGATTTCATTAGTTTTTAGCAATACTCTCTTCTTGTTAGTAACTTTATTTTGGTAAGATTAAACATAATTACGTTCGTAAGTGGTGTTCCACTTACCCATCACTTATATCATATATAAGCGGATAATTCATCTAATTAGAATAAATCCTATATTTCTCACCTTATTCAAACATATAATAGATAAGAATACACACACACACACACACATATATATATATATATATATATATAACATCATCTATTAATTACAAACTTAACTATGATTTTAAGCAATATAACATAAAACATCACTCATTCATATGATAACATATACTATTTAAGTCCATTATATCATACTAATCATATAATGTAAAAGAAAAATCAAGGAAACAATATTAGGATAGATTTTTTATTAAAAAAAAGGCCTCATATTTATGCTAAAACAATACAAAATTGAGTCTAACTGTAGCGTCAACTGACATGAGCTTATAAGTATCAGAATTGAATAAAGGAACATTCTTTGAAAAGCTTATGATGACTAGTTTATAGATAAAAAAAAATAAAATCAATTAAGCCTCCAATGTTTTGCAATTTATCAAAACAATACACAAGGTCATAAAACCATGACAACAACTTTTGTCTAACTTGTAACTCATTTTTAAGCATCAATACTCAATCAAATATGAGAAAGTTTGTATTAAATTGAAGGTAATTGAGTCTAGTTTTTAAAAAATTGACAATCATTCGAAAAAAAAGTTATGACAAATACACCACACATATGTCCTGCGAATTTTAAACTGACATCCATTCAATCAAACTAATTTTCAAATAAATTTTTGCAAACACAAATGGTACAAATTATGAATAAATCAAGCAATGAATACATCAAATAATCAAATTGGAAAGAAATTATTGACATACAATCCATCAAAACAACACCACAACGTCAATTCACTCAACATAATTTGTCACAATAATGAAATTTAAGGTCTTTAATTTCAAATACATCAATGGATCATATTTTTCTTTCATCAAGAAAATTCAATTTTACTATAATCTATTCTCAATTTCAGCCATAGAACTTTACATGCATTATTTTAATCATCTATTCCAAAACCCCTAAATCTAGCATAGAAAAAAAATCTTTTTCTTCCTTTCAAACCCTTAAACCCCAAATTTCTAATTTATGGTAAGCACTACCTCATACATGCATGTAAGAAAATAGGGGAAGGGAACCCACCTCTTGATTTTCAAAAGAGTTTAGAAGATGATAATATTCTCACCTCTTCCTTTCTCCTTCTCTTCTTCTCTCTCGCCCTTGCCTTCTTCTCCCTCTATGTTCCTTTTGTTTTTTTTTTTCGTGTCTCTCTTAGTTAGTGATCGAAATGAAGAAATAATAAATGGTGTTGGCTTGGTGTGTGTCGTGTCAATTGAGTTTTTGACTTATGGAACTTTCATACTAAACAGATTCTATATTCACTATTCTAATTCTCTTACTTATAACTCCAAAACAAACTATAACATGTTCTCTCTCTATTATTACTTATAAGAAAAAGTAGGTTAACAAAACTTGATCTATTTGGTCTAAATTTTGAACTAAATACATCAACTTTTATTGATCCACTTTTTCTTATAAATAAAAACGGATGAGTTACTTTATATTATTTATTTATTTTTACAAATTTTAATTATATATTAATAATAAAACATAAAATAATTACTATTAATTATTTAATGTTAAAAGAAGGTTGCCAATATAGGTTGTTGTGGTATATCTTAATGATGTAAGAGGTGTCCACTACTTGGTTAGTTTATAAATGTCGTTTTCTTTTCTTGGTTTAGGCCTCCTTTTTTTCCAAAAATAATAATTATTTATTCATTTTAGTCATAATAAATATAATTTTAAATATTATTGTTATTATATATAAATGGGTTGGGTGGGGAATTGATTTTTTCAATCAATGATTCATTGTAATTTGTAACTATTTTCCTTCCCAATATTGAAGGTCACAATTTCCCATTAGAAAATAGTATTAACTAATTTTTCTCTTTCTACCTTGGAAAAATGCACAATACTATCCATGGTTTTAAACATGCTTTTGATCCCTAGTATTTTAATTTTGAAAAGTACTATGGTTGAAATTTCATTCCGGAAAACCGTGTTCAACATTAAATACTTTTTCAAGTCTCACAAACTATGATGACATCAACAAAATAAAGTAAGATTATGATAATGATAAAACCAAAGTTCACAAATCAAAACCACATACTAATAAGAACAAGAACAAGCCAATGAACAAAACAATTGTCAAAAACCAAGACCAAGTGCCACTCAAAAATCACTCAGTTATTCTCCTTATTATATTGGAACGTATGAAACCAAAACTTTGAATAATCTCATAAATCCAAATGTTAACATGCACCATGTCTCATCTAAAACTTATTTCTCAACCATTAATTAACTACTTCCACGGTTATAAAATGTTACTAAAACAAAAATGTTACGGCAGAAAAATTCGAAAAGAATACAACTTCTCGCTTAAAGGGCTGACAGGTTGGTGGAAGATGATGACATTGCAGTTAGAACTTCGGTAACGGATCCCATGACGCTCAATGCAGCTTTCAGAACCTCTTGAGGGCACCCTGGCTTTACGATGTTCCGTACCTGAGGTAGCAACAAGGAGGAATTTCCATGAGAAGCAAAATATTGATTTAACTCATCCCTCAAGAACCATCCAAAAACCGATGATATCAATATCAATAGGAGAGATCAAGTTACTCGAAGAGTAACTCTGCTTAGAATTATTGTGCTTAATAACTTGTTATGTAAACTGAGTTTCACCAATCCAACTGTTGATTATTATCATAGTATATTGATCAAACACACAAAATTTCATATAAATACGAATTTTGAAGCTACGTAATCAGACAATCGAAATGAATTTATATTTTAAAAAAAGTTAGTATATGTCCATTTGAAGTTATGTTAGTCAATGAAGTTTCAAATAGTTTTGAAATGCTTGGTATATACTGTAAGATATGAAAGTTTCAATGCAAAATTAAGATCTTTTTCTGAAGGATCTTGTGCTGTTAAAAACTTAAATTATATGAGTTTATTGACAAGACCTGTTCAAGGTACTCTTGAAGTTTCTTGATCCGACCCATGTAGTCTTGGTCTTCAACAGAAAGAGTTAACGGCTTGGCATCTGCGCCAGGACCGTCAAACTGAAGTGGGCCTGGATTTCTGTAAATATCGTCCAGAAGAAAGCTTGTCGCATTTTTACGCAACAGCCTGCAATCAATAACATGCATTAGTGCCGTGACTACCAAGTAATCTGACCGTGAAATATTTGAGAGCAAAAAAACAAGTGTGCATGTTATAAAGAGGAAGGAAGCAAGTATGGGTTGTCAATCGCAGATTGCAAAAAATAGTGGTTTGTCTACAGCCACTACTTGAGAATACTTTTGCTAAATGGCGTACTGCAGAACAATAGCAGTTAGTTAAAATTCAGCTATGTAATAGTGCTAATATAGCCACTATTTGACAACACCAGATCAAAACTTCCCATTTCCAAACAGCCAACATAGCTGCAGAGAGAATTATAAAATAGAGTTTTTAAACTAACTGACCAAGAGGAGTTGCAAATATAAGTTACACATTGTATTTCATATGCAGGCATATGTACGCATATACGTAACACATGACATCAAGAAGTCTTACTCATATGGTTTGCCTCTCAAATCCACAGCAGCTGGATGGATAGCAGGTTTTCCAATTGATGTGGCTCCTGGATTCGGAGACCAACGCTTCACCGTCATCATAGACTACAAAGTTCATTGCAAACAAACAAAACTAACTATTAATATTATGTAAAACCATCATGAAATTTAATAACCACTAAACATGGGAGATGATCAAAAAAATACGAAGAAAAATAAAAGAAACATACTGAAATTGGAGCAGCACCACATTTCCACTTGTTTACAGGATTCTTCAAGTTAGTTACAGTTGCCATGTATCCATTCAAACCAGCAGCCAGTATATGGTAGCAGATGTGTCCAAGAACCTGCAATAATATCAACAAGTTATTACAAGTGAAAAATCGAACACTGATGCTAATTAACGGATAATCAAATGCAAAAAATCAACATACATATGCATAGTCGCAGTCAAACTTTGATGGAAGGGATCCTCGAGCTTGATAACCAAAAAAGTGGCAAATGGCATTGAATTTCTTTCCCTTGTATGTGCCTTCTTTCTGTCAAAAGGAGCAACCAAATAATAACTATAAACATTCAGGCAGAAATGGTTAATTTTCAAAGCTAATGGTTGTGAATCTGGTGACTATACCTGACGCTTGTTTATCTCTACTTCCACAAGGTATGCTAGAAGTTTCTCAGTCTCAATCTGCAATACATTGCAAAGAAAAGAGAACGAAGACATGAAGGAACTGAAATTCTAGCAATTGATATGAACAACAAAGCATCTGGTGATATATTACCTGAGACAACTGTGCTGAGTCATCTGATTCTGGGTAAAGGAGCAGCTGCAGCATTGAAGTTTATGGTTAGATTTTCAGTTGTACTCTTTAGAACTAACTTGACTCGAGGCCAGAATTCAACGAAACAAATATTAGTTTACCTGTCTCCTGATAAATGGTGGTAGAAATTCAAATAAAGCAGAAGCCCAGGGTGAAAGCTGAGAAGATATCTTGTCAGCATCAACACCTTGTCTGAGTAAACCGTGAATTTCCTGAAATACAAAAGGTTTTTCCAAGAATAGATTACGGTTGCATCCTAACAATTCTATATTACTAACAGCTAACATCAATGGCAAAATAAGCTCTGTTGTTAAATAGCAGCTATGGTGTAGTGGGCTGCAGAATTCGAACAACTTGCTATTGTTCCGCAAATCGCAATAAAGTATTTAGTATAAAATGTTGTCACATAGCAGCTATAGCACTAATTGTGTAACATTAAACAAACCGCTATTATCCACCAATCCACGATTGGCAACATTGATTAAAAATCTCATTTTCTGAAGTTTCAACAGCCACCAATGGCTTGAAGAAACATACAGAAGTATGAATACTTTAACTTACAATAGTGTCACAATGTTTTGTGATTGTTGGTGCCATACTCTCGAGGAAGAACGTTTACCTTTAAGAGTGCATACACTTCAGGAATGCTCTCTATCAGACCTTCTGGAAGGAGGATCACTCCATGATATTTGTCTGAAAAAAACATAGGAACATGATATTAGATCTCATAAGACCAAAAATACGAAAATTGTGAAGAAGTAATTCAGAAAATTCAAACCTTGCTCTGCTCTAGCCTGAACAGCATCAGAAATCTTTCTGGAAATTTCAAAAAGGGTAAGCTTTGATTGAGCAACCTCCTCACCAAGAATTACCTGCATAGAGCATAGAAATGAATCATTTGTCAGCATCAAATAATAGCTTCAGAAATAACTGATTCGTGACATAATACATACCATGTTTGGATGGGACTGAAGAGTGCATTCCAAAGCAACATGTGATGCCTTACGTCCCATAAGACGAATGAAATAATAATACTGGTAAAGAAAACTCGTTCAGAAAGGTAATTACAAAGAAAATGTGTGTGTATTCATGCACAAAGAAATAATATCAGAGAAAAGCAAGGCGTTGGACTCCTTACCTTCTCTGCAGAGAGAGCATCAGTGCAGACATTGCTGATGAGCTGAGAATTCACCTGAGTAAACAAAACAAAAAAGAAAATTATCACAGATAATTTGTTCATTATTTCTTAGCACAGTCTTGGATGCCGAGATGACCAAACTATCACATGGGTCTACTATAATGAAAACAAATTGGTTATTATCATGATAAAATCTCATTTTTCGATATAAAGCATAAAGTAGAGCAAATATATTGAGCTCAGCCCGATGATAATACTGAATCATGTCTAAATGAGAGTTCTCACCCTGATAGGAAAAATACCTTACAAATTGTATCAAAACCAACATTTGTTTCCACAAACTGGTTTTTAAGATCTCCATTCAAAGTCACAGGAACACCAACCACCTGCAGAATCCCATTAACCAGGATCAGCAAATTACTACTGAAATTATAGATTGAAATATAATACAAGGTTAAACAGATAAATTAATTGATCAAATGATAATTATGATATTAAGATATCTCCCATTTCAAATCTATGTGAACAAAATAATGAATTCGTGAATGACCAGTGATATACCTTTGTGGGGCATTTCGCAACAGCAAATGTTTCTGCAAGCTGTGCAGCATCTGTGTTAGATGTCACACCTGAAATAAAAAACCATTTCAACATTAAGAAACGCCTTTTGAAGATGTGAATATAACCATACATGAAGATTCAGGAAGAAGTATACCTCCAATTATGACAAGTCCATCAAGTTTCAAATCGTTGCATGCGGCGAGTGCAGCATTAACTTGTTCTGTGGTTCTAATTTGATCTTTCGTCCGGCCAAGCAAATCATAACCACCTAAACAAGAAAAGCCATAGTACAATAATAAAGAGTTAAAAAAATCCAAGAGATAGCTGATCGACTAGTCATAAAAATTGATTCTTTTGCCATAACCAACCTTGATTTTTGTATGTAGAGAGAATATCATCAGTTATCTCCAAAGTTTTCTGAGCAAATAGACCATCAGAACCACCTAGAGAAAGAAAAAATAGCACGCAAACCTAGTCACTCAGTTTTCCAACAAAAATCAGTATTTCACAGTCAACTGTCAGTATAAACAAATAGTCATACAATATATCGCATATGATAATACAAAGTGATATCAAATCAATCAAAGTAATCAAAAAATGAAGTTAGGAATAAAAACAAACAAAACTTAAAAAACCAATCAGGCAAATTACCAAGAAATCCAAGTAAAACACTGTAAGGATTGTGAATCTTGAGAGCAGAGTGAAGACCCCAAATAACATTGTGTCCGCCAGGAGATTGTCTTCCACAGAAAACAATTCCAACCCTAAACCAACAACAATAACAACAAAACTTCTAAGATTCAAATTCAAATCACATTAAACAGATTCACAACAATGCATAGGAAACATCAACAAAAAAACATATAAACTAACCTAATAGGAGGGTGTTCAGTTATGATCTGAGCATCAGGAACTTTAGCAGTAGCCCTAAGAAAATGAGCTAAAGGGTGTCCATAAGTATTAGGGAAAGATCTACTTATAGAAGGTTCATCAGAAGGGTCAGCAGTTGTTGTTGCATCACCAAATTCAACCCTAACAGTTGTACCCTGCATCACCAAAAATAGAAACAAAAAATCAACCCCATTTCATCAATTTCGTCACCCAAGTCAACAACAAAATCAAAATCAAAATTTTATATAAAAAAACCCAAGATCTATTCACACAAAAAAATTATCAAAACAAAGGAAAATAGTGAATGGATATTTACCTGTAGACAAGGAGGGAGTTCAGGTTGGTATAAAGATCGAAGCTTTTGAAGATCTGAGAGTTCTCTTGGAATACCATAATCAGAATCCATGGTGGTAGAGAGAGAAAATGAGAGAATAAAACGTTGTTGCTGTTGTTGTTGGTGTTTTTGGTGAGGTAGATATAGCTACTAGGAGAGTGTAGTGTAACTGAGGTTGTTGTTGGTGGTGATGAATCTTATGTTAGAGTGTTGGATACCCTTTATATTTATGTTGTTGTACCTAAAAAATACTACCAAACTTTTTTTCTTTGCATTTTCAAAATCAATGACCCATTAATCTTTTACTAATCTTCTGTATTTTTTAGTAGCTAATGACAATAAACCTACCGAGCCCATAGAATTCGGGTCCTTTTATTATTATCTTATATATTCGAATATTCTTTTCTTTTATTTAACGTTTTAAAAAAAATGACCCTTTTCAAATCCTATTTGTATGCCTCCTTTGACGCCACTTTGTATCTTTTATTATTTTTTTTTATACTTTTTAACTTTAACTAATTTCCAATGGTAGGAGCTTTTGTCAGTTTTTCCAAGCGAGAACAGAAAGTAGGACAAAAGATTTCCAAAATTGCTTTTTTGTTTTAACATAAAAATAACTTTTCAGTTTGAGAGGAAAAATATGAACTTTTTTAAGATATTAATGAATAAAGTATGAATAGAATATTGAAAAGATAGGAATGGTGGTTTTTATAGAGTATGCTTGATAGAGAGAGTCGACAAAATGCTTGGATTGAGAATCTTTTCCTTCGGAATAATGAGAGCTCACAAAATTTGTTGAATTATAGGTGGAGGTGATCAAAATTTCTTGATAAATTCCTTAGTATCTTTTAAAGAAATTTTGGTCTAAAGTTGGAGATTTTGATTGGTTGATCTTTCAAATGGCTATTATATGGTTCATTTTAACTTAGAAGACAATTATAAGGTTGCTTTTAGTTGAGGGGTCATGGTTAATAGCATATCATTACTTGATCGTTTAAAGACGGAGACCGTTGTTTGGATCGTCACCTAACAAGGAGAAGAAGACTATGGTTTGGATACACATTTTGAATTTTCCGATGGAATCTTACAACATAAGCTTATTAGGAAGGATAGGTAAAGCGGTGGGGACTATGATCAAGGTTGATAATCTTATGTATGTTAATTCAAATGATCATTTTGTCCGTATCTGCATTGAAATTGAATTAGAGAAGAAGTTGATTCCAAAAATCATTGTGAAAGTCCTTGGCTTGGTGATAAATATTGAGCACAAGGGATTGCATGTATTTTGGTTGTGGGTAATATGGACACAAGGTTAGCAACTGCTTCGATATAACTGGTGTCTTGTGATAAAAAAGAAGATGGAGGATAACCCAATGGAAACTCATGAGGAGTGATGAGGTTAGTGCAATCAGATATGACGGCTAGAGTTGAAGATGTGAGTATGGTTGATAATGAAGAATGTGGACTTCATTTGGGTCTAGAAGCAGAACTTTGAAGATGGAGAAATCTCGTGAGACAATTATGAAAGGGCAGAATGTTGGCATTAAAGGGGAAGGATTTTCCCTAAATGGTGATGATATCTCAATCTTTGGTATTTGGATGTTAGTCTAGAGGAATGATGGGAGAAATATTAAAAACCACAATAAGGTTAAAGTTATACTTATTAATGAGTTACAATAGGGTAACAATAACGAGTAAACTAAAGATGTTGTGCAAAAGCGTCCTCGCGTTGAGCTAGTTACATTTCAAATAAATGGAAAAAACAATGGGAGAAAAAAGGAGCCAATGATAAGCCCCTACAAGACCAAGCAACAAACCACGTGTTAGGCCATCAGATAAGCAAAATAGGCTCACTTTAGCCAAAGTCTGGAAACAAAGAGGACGATAAGAACAATCAAATTGAGCCAAGACTCAACAATGTTAAGAAAACATCTCACAGTGGCTCCGGTAAGGCCAGACAACTTTCGTGTGTGTCCATGAAGTCGATCCAAGGGAATGTGGGTTCGGTGACTAGGTTGAAAATAGGAATAAGGCTAAGTCAATACAGAATAATAGTTCTTTTGTGAAGTGAGCTTCTAATGTTATTCTTGCTCATACGAGATAAGTATAAAAGGTTTTGAGGAGAGTCTACACTTCTTGAGCTTATAAAGTTAAACACTCAAGCAAAATCTAATCTTGTTGCTTTTCCCCTTGTGGAATATAAGGATGGTTTTGAGTTTAAGAGTCCAGATACTCAAGTCACTGATGGTGACTCCAATGGTGCTAAGAAGCATGGTGAATTTGGGTTTGGCAAGCCAACAATCACTAACATTTCTAAATGAATTTACTAGGTTGGAACAATATATGCGCATTAGGTAGAGGTTTTGCAGGTCTTATGAAAGACCTTTGTAAGGAATAAAACACTAATCTTGGTTGTATTGTCGAAACTTATTCGCGTGGAGAAAGAGCAAATTGTTGATCACTTTGGTTTCGCAAATTCTTTTATTACTGATGCTGGAAGTCAATCTGGTGGCATCTGATGTATGTGGAATGATCTTTGAAAGGTAGAAACTCAAGCTTATTCTAAACAACATGTTCATCTTAAAGTGGCTTGGAAGAATCACCGAGCTTGGCTCCTTACTTTTTTATATGCTAGTTTTTTTTTTGTTCTCTTATAAATGTATATGCTAGTCTATATTTCATAAAGAAGGTTGACTTTAGACATGGCAACGCAGCAAGGTGGAGACAGGTTTTGCCTCCCCCACCTCCAAGAAGTCGGAGAAAACTCGCACTCATTTTTATCGGGTGTGAAATTTAAGTCCACATCTCTGCTCGTGACGGGGTTCGGGTTTCCCCGTCCGCACCCGCACTCATTCATATATATAAAATAATAAATTTAAATTCATATTTATTATAATTAATATAGCAAAATAATTATTATTATACTATAGTAAAATTAAAAAAATATTAAAATCATATTTTCTATAGAGAGATTATTATAATTTTTAATATTGAAAAAATGTTAAATATATTGAATATATACATGTATATAAAATTTAAAAATTATAATAATATTACTAGCGGGCCGGCTTCGGGTGCGGGGTGGATGTCAACACCTCCAAACCCGCCCCCGCCCTCGAGTTTTAATATCGGGGAAAATCCGCACTCACACTAACACCCAATGAAAACGGGTTTTCTCCGTCCAAATCACGACGGATTTGGGTGGGTACCCTCAGGTGCAGGTTGTGTTGTCATCCCTAGTTGACTTGTGTAACACTTTTGAAGCCTTGGCCGCGGATAGAAAATTTATGGGTGGTTATGGTTGATATCAATTCTATTTTGGCCGAACATGAGTAACATGAAGGAGTTGGTTCGTTGCCTTATAGAGGCATTAACGCCTTCGGAGATATGATGTGTGTTGATGATTTGATTGATATTACTTTCCAAGGTTATCCTTTTACTTAGAGTAGAGAGCGCTTCCAAAAGAGGTTGGATAAAATGCTTATTAATATGCAGCAGTGTCTAACTTTTCCTGAGGGAATCCTTTTTTATTTTCCTCACTATAAATATGATCATAGAGTTATCATGGTCTGCTTTGATTGGTTGTAGTACCCATATAAGCGAAAAAGACATTTTATGTTCATAGTTTCATGGATTGTGCATGAAGATTTCTCTAGGTTCATGATGTGGGCTTGGAACCCTTACAACAAATTCTTTGATCATCTTCATTCATTCAAACAATCTTTGGAAGTCTAGAACAATAATATGTTTGAAAATATCTTGAAACAAAAACGCTATATTCTTCGTTAGTTGAAATAGGTTAGTAATAACGTTAATTATTTCTCTAACGAGTTTTTGGTGCATGAGTAACAACTCATATGAAAGTAGTATGAACAAATTCTCCATCAAAAGGAAATTATCAGGTTTCAAAAGTCTCGTGTCAAGTGGCTTGCTTATGGAGATAGAAATACAAGTCGTTTCCATGGAGTCACCACAGTTCGTAGAAAGAAAAATTCATTTGCTCTTCTCCAAAATGATTTAGGTAATTGATTAAGTGACACAACTTATCTTGGGTCCTTGGCTACCAATTACTATAGAAATTTTTCTCAAGTGATGCATAGAGTGAAGAATTTATTCTCTCTCAAAGTTTATGTAGTTTGAACAATGAGAATCTTGCGATTTTGGGTAGGTAAGTTACTGCAAAATAAATCTCTCAAACGTTGCATATCATTAGCACCTTTTAAGCCCCTGGTATGGATGGGTTTCAAACTATTTTCTACTAACTACAATTGGCTACTATTGGAAAGTCATTTATGCAAATGGTCGAGGAGATATTTGAATACCATACTTAGGTGGTTGCGGTCAATGAGACGTTTATAACTTTTATTCTGAAAGTGGAACATATGGTTAATATGAATAAATTTTTGCCTCTTAGTTGGTGCAATTTCATATAAGACGGTGACCAAAAGTCTGGCCCAACACCTATGTTATGCTATCGAATCGCTTGTTAGTCCTTATTAAAGTAGTTTCGTTCCTAATTGACAAACCAATGATAATGTTATTGTGGTGCAAAAGGTGTGCTCCATTCCATGAGGAGCAAGTGTGGTTCTAAATGTTGGATGACGATTAATATTGACCTTGAGAAAACTTATGATTTACTCATATAGGACTTTGTAAAGGATACATTTGTCAACATTGGGTTGCCTATAATTTGTGTCCCTTGTCCCACAATGTATTACTACTTATAGAATGCATGTTATGTACAATGGGGAAGCCTTGGAAGAATTTTTGTCATTAATGGGTATTCGTCAAGGAGATTCTTTATTACCTTATTTGGTCGTTCTTTGCTTGGAGAGACTTTTCCACTTGGTCAATGTGGTGGTGAATCAGAAGAGTTCGAAGTATACACACTTAGCTTTTGCTTATGATATTGGTTTACTTGCGGAAGTTACATTACATATATTATTGATCTTTTTGCAAATCTTAGGTCAAAAAGTGAGCAAGGAGAAAACGAAAATTTATTTCTCAAAAAATGCCCATCATAATATGAAGTAACAAATTTGTGAGGTTTCTAAATTTCAAATGACAAATGATAGTACTTAGGTGTTCTCTTCTATCATAATAGAGTTAGTAGAAATTCTTTTCGATTTATTCTAGATAAGATTGACCAACGTTATAGTGTGTGGAACACACGAAATTTTTCTTTTTCAAGAAGAATCACATTAACGAAATCGGGTATCCAAGCACTTCTGAGCTATGTGATGCAACTTGTTCACCTTCCTAAAGCTATTTGTGATGTGTTCGATAAGTAGTGTAGAAACATTATGTGGGGAGACTTTGACAATAACATGGAGGTTCATTTAGTTTATCTGGGTATTCCCAAATGCTTGGGTGGTCTTGGACTAAGAATGGTGCGAGACAACAACAACGCATCTTTGGACAAGGCAGGATGAGACCTTTACCCGAATCATGAAGCTCTTTAAGCTATAGTCATCTGTAACAACTATAATTGTAGTTCTTCTAATATACCAAAGGTTTTTGTGGTTAAGTCGGAATCTAATTTCTGGAAAGGCTTGTGTGCTAATTGGGATATTGTGATGGCTAATATTGGTAGGAGGATTCCTGACAGAGTCGATACTAACTTTTGGACAAAGGCATGGGGTACTATTGAGGGATCGCATTATGGATATCACGGAGGGTCAGATTCCAAATACTAAGATCTGGAAAAATGTGGTGAACTTTGTTAACGAGGGGGTATGTGGAATTTACAATCTATTACATTTTTTATTCTAATTAAGGCCTTTGATGGCATTCATGTTATGCCTGCACCTTGTTCTTCTACAGGTGAACACTTGGTTATTTGTACTTTGGATCTAGATGAATCATTTTCTTCTAGAGGAGTCTATTATGCGATAAAAGACATGTATACTAAAGTCGTGGAAGATGAGTTTCAGTGGGTTTGGAAATGGTCGAGTCTTGAACGTTTGATGTGTTTTATGTAGAAACTTGCTCGTGGTTGTTTGCTTTCAAACCTTCAACGGGTTCAACATCATATTTTGTGTGACCGCCAACTTGCATAACATGTCTGGCACTATTTATTTCATGTTAATATGACTAATGAGTTTTTTACTGCAAATCTTTATAGATGCATCTTGGATAGCTTGAATAATGTATCAATGGCATAGACAATAATATCTTATTTGTTACGGTGTTGGAAAATATGTGGGAGGATCAAAACAATTTGATATTCTCTAATATTGTTCGCATCGCATGTGGCCTAGCCACCAAAACCATGTATCAAGCGACATCTATTTCGAATACTCATCTAAGTAATGTTCATTTTGCAGGTGTGTCTGCTCCCAGTCAACGTTGGTTGGTTTGGCATTACTCAAAGGATGGTTGTGTGACACTTAATGTTGGTTCAGTCCAAACTCGAATGGAATGGAAGCTTGTGGAGGAGTGGTGTGTGATCACACCAGAGCTTTCACATTTGGCTACTCTTATGCCTTAGGGGTGTGCACGATCTCAATGACAGAAATTTGGGGTATTTATAATGGTTTGGAGCTGGCCTTTTCCAAACATCATATCAAACTCTCAAGTAGCGGTGATGTGGATTTCTATTGCTTCCACATGAGATGAAGATCTAACCAAGTGAAAAGAAATAAACAAACATGGAATATATGAAGAAGGAAGATGTCACAACCTAGAAGATTGATAAGTCAACGAGGAATCGCCACAAGGGTAAAGAAGTCATTGATAAGATTCAAGTAGATTCTAATCCAAGAACTCAAATAGGAGACTTAACTCACTCACCATTCTCGTGAGAGAAATTCTAATTCATTTCAAAATTATCCAAAATGAGACTTTCACGAGACATTTAAAGAATGATTCACCTTATTCATAAAATGGGCCAAAAACCAATTCTCTAGACCCATATTGGACTTACACACTAAACTAAAATTATTACAATTCAAATTAAACATAAATTAAACTAAAAACTATTATAAAGTATTGACTTGAAATATTTTTTTGTTTTTCCTTCTAATTAGCTTATTTTATGTCCTCATCAAGCAGTGTCCTTAATTTTAAAGAATTTCTCTAATATACATTTATATTATGGTTTTGTCACTCGTATAAAGGATGTGCTTACAAAGTTGGATCACTTTAAGCTTTCTCATGTCCATCGTATAGTCAATAAAATAATAGATACTTTTGTTAAATTTGATCTTTCTTCTCCTCAAACTGACTATATTTTTTATATAATTCTTGATTTCTCCTCCCTCACCGTGTTTGCTGATAAGAGTTTGATTCATTCCTAGGACTTTTAGCTTTGTTTATTGGGGCTTGACCCATTATTTTTCACCATAAAAAATGTGGGGGTGCTGATGTGATTGTGCTAGTAGGGTAACATATCACACAAAATGCCAATAAATAAATAGATACTAATTAAAAAAATGAATAGGAATTTATTGATACTCACTAGAGTTAAGGGGCATTTTCATCATTCACAAAAAGCATGCGGGATAGATTAGTCCTTAACAAAAAAAAAAACGATTATTTTTAGTTCTTCATAATTAAACCAAAACACGTTAGTTCTTCTGCTGATTTTTTTCATAATCAATTTTTCATTTGTGTTTGGATCGTGACTAGATTATGTCATATTAACATGTCATATAATGGTCCACGAAAAAGAAACAAAATCATCATAGAAAGGAAAGAAACAAAAATTTAGAAAGAAAAATGCAAAAAAAAATAAAAAAATAAAAAAATGATAGTTGAAATCCTTATATGGAAATCGCCGGAAAATCGTTGTTGTGTCGAATGTCATTCATTCCTTGTTATAGTCATAGGATGCTGAAAATTGTCCTTTTATGTTTCTGTTAAAGATTGCGTAGGAAGTTCAATGACGTTGTTAATATTTTAATAATACACGTCATCAATTTCCATACGATTCAATGAAAAATTGTGGTTCATTGATTAAATTGTCTCGGTTTATTTTTGTAACATATCTTACATGTTTTTTGTGAATGACCAAAATATATATTTATTCTACTAATTAGTAATTGTATAATGTGATAGTAGTTTTTTTTAGGATCTGTAAGAAAAATATTTGTTTGTGCGGGTCACAAGTCATTGGTTATCATATTAGATAGATATTATAGTATCAACATATTTTAACATTTATTATAAGATATTGTCAAAGTTTAGATGGTCAAAGGCAGAGCCAAGACTAGTGATTTTAACTTCGTAATTAAAATTATACAAATCAGGTTGGCATTTTGAAGAATAAGTCACTTAGGTCATGTTTGATGAACTGGATAACATATATATAATAGGAATAAATTGTTATATCTTATTTTAATTTAAATTTAGTGTTTGATAAATTAACATTATATAATAAGTTAATCTAAAACTCTATTATATTTTATCACTCTAATTAAAATTTATATCTTGAATATGAGTTGAGTTAAAAATCAGCAAAATAGAATGAAAACAATATTTTACTCAATTACACTTATAAAAATATAATTTAAAATATAAAATTGAAATATAATAAAATATAAATATAAAAACAATTTATAAAATATAATCTAAAATATAATCAAATATAAATATAAAAATAATTAATAGAATTTGATATTAAACTTAAAAACAAAATATTGATAATTAATTTTAAAAATGTTTATATCACAAAGGTAATTTTATCTTTTTATAAAATTTAATATATTAGTATTTAAAATAATAAAAACATAAAAGTTAATTGAAATTTTAAAATGAATATAATTTGTTTATAAGGTATTTTTGCTACTTACTTATAATATATACATATATATATATATTATTTTTATTTATATTCTAATAAATAAAATAAAATTATTTTATTACATTTAAAAAAAATTAAATTATTTATTTAACAGTATCAATAGATAATTTTAAATATAAAATTATTTTATTATTTATTTAATTTTTTTAATTTATAATATTTAAATTATATTAATTTAAAAAAAATTAATATGTAATTATTTACGATGATAATTTTTTATTTAAATATAATATATATATTCACACAATCACTAAATGTAAGAAAAAATAAAATTTTGTTATCACAACGGTGATGGTGTGTGTATGAACGAACCCTTAACATGACCGATAGATTAGCCCTCGCTTCCTCGGTTCTCACTTTCATTCCATCATGCAGATAGCTTGGCTTCCTCAAAGCATTTGGGACCATATTGATCAAACCACCGACAATTTCATATGGAAATGTTCTAATAACCAGATATCCACTTTGTGGGTTGGTAGAAGATTGCTTGCCAGGAGGAAGGGATCCATAAATTTCAATAAGCGGAATAAACGTCATTTATTATACATTCATACAAAAATATATAGAAGCATAAGTGATAAAATGATGATATCCTTATCATTAAGCAAAATATTGGAGATTACAAAATTGTATATCCAAAATTTAAAACATCATAATGCCTAAGAATTATAATTGTTGTTTACGTCTCTTCGTGTTTGAAAGTGTCATAATTTTTTTTATTATTTTTGATATTATCAAATATATCACTTTATATATATTATTATATAATCATTTAAAAATTTATCTCATATCATTGCACATTTGATTCTTCACGAAATTCATAGTAGATAAACTTTTTTCTACAATTGTAGTAGTCACCTACAAAAGCAATGCTAACTTCACAAGTAAATATACAATTAGATAAACAATATGTTTTCCAACATTCTTGAAAGATCACTAATCACATGTAAATTAGAAAATTGTTCACTAGGACTAACATCCATGACATAGTTTTCAAATTGATTGTCGAGTCCCATAAGCTCCAATGAAGAAAATTCAGACGGATAAAATTGAGCCAAATCAATCAACTTTTCATTGTCAAATGCAAAAAATTAATCTCTTGGACTAGAGTCAAATAAACAAATTTATAGAGACTAAAACAAAAAACATTATAATTGTAAATATTAAAATCATATTTAAACCTATAGTATTTTCACCATCACCTATCATTTTCTTTAATAAAGCTGAAAATAAAACCTACTTTTTTTCAGTCTTATAGCTGTTAGAATTTAATAGCTTTGATAGAATTAAAATTTTGGCATATCTACATTACCAAGAATGATTGAAAACGACATATCTTTAAGATTCAAGAGATAATTGATAAGGAGAACAATGATCGGTTGTGAAGTATTCATTGTCGTATAAATTGCATGATTATGATTAACCGTTTAATTAGATAACACTTAAATAACTAAAAGTTTGTAACTAATTGAGTTTGACATAACTAATTTAACTCGTCATGATTTATTCTCAATAATTAATTATTGTCAATTCATAATTGATAAATTAAATAGTTAATCCAACAATACATCCACAATGATTCATTCGGGTTAGTTCTCCTCTCTATTAAGTCGTATTTCTTTGATAACACTTAAAATAAAAAATTATCCCTTTCTATTAGAGTCAATTGAAACTTCCTTATAAGTTTTTTAAACGTTTGACTCAAGAAGTTGCAAGCACATTGTGTTCATTTTGAAAGAGGTACTAGAAAATTTATCTATCTTTGCATACGTCGACTTGAGATACGTAGACTTAGGATTTAGAGGTGAAAATAGGTTAAGCCGTTCGATAGAGACTTATAACTCGACCTATTAAAAGTTTAGTTTGGCCTGGTCCATTCAATATAAAAGTTAGACTTATAACTCGGCTTACTAAAAGCTTAGTTCGACGTGGTCCGTTTAATAAAAAAGCTAAATTCAAACCTTTTAAAAAGCTTATTATTTAAATAGGTCATAGTCATGCTCTCTAAAAAACTTATTAGATCTGATAGGTTGGTCTGTATATATATAATTAAAAAAATATAATACTTATATATAGTAATAATAAAATAAATGACTTCTTATTTTGTCACAACTCTTTATTTTCTCTATATAAGAAAATATTATCTATATTTATGTAATAAAAGACTCTATTAAGAATTTAAATTCTAATTTTTTGTTCTCACTTCTCTACGCACATACCTATTATTTTCTCTCAAAACTATTGTACCATAAATTTGACATCTGTGTTTTATTTTTTATTTTTTTTAATTGTTGTTCATATATATATATATCAAAGTATGTTACCAAAAGTATTATATTTATATGACTTGACAAAATTCACGTTTTTTTTATTGGCGACTATCTTTTTAGAGTTAAACAAAATGTATTCTTTAAAAGTTTTAACATAAAATAATTTTTTTTAATAAAGTAATAAATCTGACCGGGCTGTACAAAAGGTTAGGTCAAGCTATAAAATAAAACTTTTAACAAATAATAGACTTTAATTTGACATTTTCAGGTGTATGTCGACCGCATAAAACTAAAGACTATTGCATTTACGTTTACGTGTTCTTTATATGCTGTAAGTGGTCAAAGCATCTAGAACCAAAGGCGATATATTATATCCACATCAACAAAATTTATTATATTCCCCTTTTTACAATTTTAACACTTTCAACGTTGCAATCTCTTCCGGTAAAGAAACACTGCACACAAACTCTTATTTTGTTCTATTTTTTAATGTATTTTCTCACATTAATTAGTTTACTCTTAACTCATACTTTCAGTTGTGTTATCAAAACACAAAATTTAACATAGATATAATATAATATATATATATATATATATATAGTGTATTGTTATGTAATTTTTTTTTTCAAAAGAATTTCTTTTTTCAATTTTTTTAAATAAAAATATTTTATATAATAAAATACATATTTGTATCATTAATCACTTTAAATATTTTATTAATTACTAAAATGTATGTCATTAATTATTTATTGAACATGTATCTCTAAAGTTGTTAATGTCTGTATTATATTTTAGTGGTTAATGAAATATTTAAAGCAGCTAAACATATAAACTTGTATATGGGTCACACAAAAATCTAAATTATAAAAAAAAAATTGAAAAAAAGTATAATTTACTGTATAAATATGATAAAGAGCTTATACGAGCGATATGTTCAAATATCATGTTTTTGTTGCGCTTTATAATTTGAGATAAAAAACTATATATATATTGTGTACGTGTAATGTTATTTTCTTTGAATTCTGGTTTATGTAATTCAGATTTATGCGATGAATTCAGGTTTATGTAATATGAATTATGGTTTTTCATTACTGGTTTTATAATGGACTATGGTTTTCAAGTTTAACTGGACCTCTACCTATGCATAAGTCAAATATGACTACCATTAAAAATTAACAACAATTTAATAGTTTGAATTTTATGAAAATATAACAATATGTATTTTAATATAATTAAAAAATGAACATGTTTTTATAAAATCATCTATTTTAATTTTTGAAATATTTATTTATGAATGACATTCGAAATATTGTTGGTTTCGTCTTCACTGTATTAACAATTAAAATTTCAAAAGTTATTTATTATAACATGAGCTTATTTTGGCTTTTTGAAGATAGTAAATTATTTGGTTGAGTCATGCGTTGTCATGAGAAAGAAGAGTTATTTCAAATTTGTGATCTCAATGCAATAATAATGATTATGACGACATATTATATCTTTCTTATTAGTCATAATTTTTTTACACTTTTCTATAGTTACATTTGTATACCTTGAGTTATGCGTTGTTACGAGAAATAAGAATTATTTTAAATTGACTTAAATATGTAAAAGGTCCTTGCAAATATGGGTTACTTTAATTTTAATTTCTATAAAAATATTTTCTTTCAAACAACCATTAGCAATTTTAAATCACTTTTAATTTAGTTATTTGTATAATTTTTTTTATTGAGGTGGACACATTTTGATGATGTGACATACATGTCTAGCCTAAATCAATGTTGACTCACCATCTCTCAATTTTAATTACAAATTAAATACTTAATCAATTTTAATAATTACGTAGTTGAACAATGAGAATAGTGGTGATTGTTTGAAATTTTGATACTTGGGGGAAAATGACAAAGAGGAAGAACATAAACGATTAAAAAAAAGTGACAAGAAATGTGTGTGCATTCACAAAGTCTCCATCTTACCGTCACTGCTTTGTTAGGGTTCAGAGAGGGAAATAGAAACAAAACAAATCAACTAACCAAAAGCATAACCATGTTTTCTCTATTTCTTCTCCTGTCTTTTATTTAAGCTTCTTTAATTGTATCTCTTTATCTCTCTTCATTGTTGGGTTTATGCTTTTTCCTAACAATTCAATATTTTTTGCAATCTTGGGTCCTATGTTGAGGATCTGTTTGTTTGTAAGGGAGTGGTATAAAAGGAAATGGTTTGGGAGAAGGTGCTTCATTCAATGCTTTTTCATTTTTGCATATATTATTAAAAAATAATAATAAAAGTGATTAGTAGAGTTGATTAGGTGATTGAAGATGACTCAGCCAAAATTATGTGCAGTCATTTGCCATACCTCATCATTTTATGTCTATTTCAGCAACAACAAAAAAAAGTTGGTTGAAAGATTAAATTAATAGTGTTTTGAAATTGTAAGATGAAGAGAAAAACTTTTTATATGGATCAAAATCAAAGTAACCTTTATTTATACAATTTTGCTACCAACACCACCTACATTCCTACCCACACCCCCCTTTTTTCTTAAAAAAACAAAATTTCCAAATTGCCCTTGTATATTTATTACAATTTTTAACTTCATTTCTCCATTCATCACCCTTCTTAACACCCCATAACTCATAATCACAAAATCACCCTATCTCACTAACTCTAACTCATAATCATTCAAAACTCACATCACTCACTCATAATCTACACACCCCATCAGTTTCCTCTTCATATTGTGATTAAAGTGACCTAAAAAGGTATATATGTTGTTCTGTTTTTGAGTTTCTTTTTTTTTTTTTTTTTAAATCTGAGGATTGTACGCAATCTCAATTCACGTACGTTTATGTGAATTGAGATTACGTACGTGGTAAAATGCAAAACTCCATGGATTACGCAATCTCAAATTCACGTAAACATACATGAATTTGAGATTGCGTACACTTACGTTAACTAAGAATACGTATGGGTACGTGAATTGAGCCCATGTAACCGTACATGAATTGAGTTCACATATCAGTATATCAAATTC
>JBBPBQ010020324.1:42747276-42850530 GCA_037974755.1 Cicer yamashitae | reverse complement strand
CTTTTTTTTTTTTTTTTTAAATCTGAGGATTGTACGCAATCTCAATTCACGTACGTTTATGTGAATTGAGATTACGTACGTGGTAAAATGCAAAACTCCATGGATTACGCAATCTCAAATTCACGTACGTTTACGTGAATTGAGATGACGTAGGTGTTAAAATGCAAAACTCCATTGGTTACGCAATCTGAAATTCACGTACGTGTACGTGAATTAAGAATGCGTATATAATGGGGTTTTGAATTTTAAACACATACGTAATCTCAATTCACGTAAACATACATGAATTTGAGATTGCGTACACTTACGTTAACTAAGAATACGTATGGGTACGTGAATTGAGCCCATGTAACCGTACATGAATTGAGTTCACATATCAGTATATCAAATTCCTGAAATTTTTGTGTTTCTTTTTGAAGATAAATGGACCAATGGGGAGACAACAGTGACGAAATGTATGAAGGTTTGGAACCTGATTTTGATGATATGGATGATGGTTTGGAACGTGACTTTGACGAAATGTATGATGATTTTGATGCAATGAATGATGGTGTTGAACCTGAACTTGAATACGATATGAACAACGGAGGTGAACCTGTTATGGTTGATTTGACTGATGTGTTTAGCACCGACACGATGTTTGATACGCGAGATGATTTATTGAAATGGGCTAGAAATGTTGGAAGGGAAAATGGAATTGTCGTTGTTATTCTTAGATCTGAAACTGCGACAGCACGACTAGGAACAAAGACAAAATTAATTCTTGGTTGTGAAAGAAGCGGTAAATATAGACCTTGGAAGAATCCTAACCTTACGAGGAGTACTTGGAGTAGAAAATGTGAATGCCCATTTAGATTGAGAGGAAGACCATCAAGTGTTGGTGATGGATGGTATCTGTATGTAATATGTGGTGTCCATAACCACGAATTGGCCAAAAAACTGACTGGCCATGCTTTCTTAGGTCGATTGTCTCAGGAAGAGAAAACTGTACTTGGTGATATAACGAAGAACATGATCAAACCTAGAAACATATTGATGACACTGAATGATCATAATGTTAAAAGTTTGACGACAATAAAACAAGTTTACAATGCACGTTAAGCATATCGTTCATCACTTAGAGGTAATAGAACAGAAATGCAACATCTTTTGACATTGATAGAACGCGACAAATGCATCTATCGATATAGAAAGAAAAAGGGTTCAGATGAGTTGAGGGACATATTTTGGGCTCATCCAGACGCTATCACTCTTGTAAATAATTTTCACATAGTATTGATTATGGATAGCACATACAAGACATGTAGGTATCGCATGCCATTACTTGAAATTATTGGTGTTACATCTACTGAAATGATATTTTGTGTGGGATTTGCGTATCTACAGTCTAAGCGTGCTGATAATTTTACGTGGGCACTACAAATGTTGAAAGAACAAATTACAAGTGGTGAAGTTGAAGTCATCGTTACTGATAGAGACCTCGCTTTGATGAACGCAGTTGAATATGTTTTTCCAAAAGCAATGAATTTATTATGTTTGTTTCATATATGCAAGAAGGTCAAAGCCAAGTGCAAGATGACTGTGTTTCCAAAAAAGAAGCAGATGCAAATAATGGAGGCATGAGAGACTCTTGTTTACAATTATGATAAGGCTTAGTACTACATGAATTTGGCTATCTTTGAAGGAATTTGTAGTAGCTCTTCTATATTTAATGATTATGTACATGACCAATGGTTAATTCCTCACAAGGAAAGATTTGTTGAGGCGTGGACAAATAGAGTTATGCACTTTGGGAACACCATAACACAAAGGGTTGAGTCGGCACACTGGAGTTTGAAATGAATATTACAAGACAGCATTGGTGATATATGCAGTATTTGGGAAACCATCAATAACATGATTGTATTACAACACAGTGAGATAATAGCATCATTTGAAAAGAGCATAATTCAAAAGGTCAATCGACATAGTAACAGATTGTATGCCAATTTGCGTGGTGTTGTGTCAAAAAATGCAATAGATCACATTGTGGCAGAGTATGATCGCGTGAAGTATGTAGGTATAGATAAGTCTGAATGTCGTTGCACAATTAGGAGAACACATGGTCTACCTTGTGCATGTGAAATAGCCAGGTATAGTATGATCCCCCGTTCCATCCTGTTAGACGCTATTCATGTTTGGTGGACTAAATTAACTTTTCATGATGATGGATCGGGTAAACCTTCAGAATTATCTGTGAAACATGAAATAGATGTGATAGTGAAAAAGTTTGATGAACTTGATGTACCTGGAAAAATTGCACTTAAAGGTAAATTACGAGAGATCGCGTATCCATCGACTACGTCGATGTGTCCACCTGTTGACAAGGTTAAAACTAAGGGTGCACCCAAGAAAGGCAAAAGTAATATATCAAAAAGAGATAAATCAACCAAGCGTGATCCATCTTGGTGGGAGTATGTGGATGCAAGCGTTCGGTGCAGTGGCACAAATGCATGTAGCACTGTAACATCTAATAAAGTATAGGAACCTCGATCATCGGTCAAAAAGCTCACACCTCGACCATCAGTTAGCAAAGTTCAACAACCAAGAGTTCTCCTCTTCAGCGATTGGTTGCCGGTTGAAATTCATAAATTCATAGATGACATTATTGACGTTGGCGAGGATGGTAATTGTGGATATCGTGAAGTTGCAGGTTTACTTGGAATGGGTGATAACTCTTGGGCATTCATTCGTCAAGAGTGTGTTGTAGAGTTTCAATAGTTCATGTCTCATTACGAGAGAATATATGGTGGACAAAATTTTGTTCAGCAACTTATACAAAGTGTGTATGTTGAACAAGTTGCAACTATGGATAATTGGATGACACTTCCAGAAATGAGATATGTGATTGTTTCGAAATTTAATTTGGTTTTCGTCGCATTATCACTTAACCAATCGCAAACATTTTTTCCACTTAGAAGTCCACCACCAACATCTATGTCAGATCATCGTATCATAATTGTTGCATTTGTTAAGAACTGTTATTTTGTGCAGGTATTAATTGTGCTACTTATTTAATATTTCCACTTAGAACTGACATTTTAACAGGTATTAATTGTGGTTGTTTCATTTGTTAACAAGTTTACTTAAAGTCAAATTCTCCTATACCACCAGTAAGTAATTTGTGGAGAAAATATTGCACTGAAGAAGCACGACAATGGGAGTTTATTTACAATGATCTCATGCAACATTGGTTGAAGATATTTTCATGCAGTATAGATGAATATGTTGTAAACTGAATATGTTGTAACATTTGTAAAACTTGCTTGATTCATGATATGAAACGATAATTTGATTCATTTAACTTTATATTTAAAAAAAAATGCTTTTTATGATAACTTACTAAAAAAATAATAGAAGTTATTTTAGACTTATTTGTTATTAAAAAAGTAATTTTGATATTTAATAACTGAAATATTCATTATTAAATATTTTAACATGATAAAAATTATAACTGAAAATTTAACTGAAATATTCATTATCTAAAAATATACCAATATATTACATATCCATAATATACCAATATATTAAATATCCAAAGTTATCCACAATAGTACATATCCAAAATATATCTAAAAAATTACAAAATATTTCATATCCTAAGTTATCCAAAATATTAAAATAAAATCCTAATTCCGTCTATTTCTACTACGATACGGTACTATGTTAGACCAATCTCTACCACCACCCCTCTGATTTCGCATCATCCACAGTGAAGAATGCACCGATGATGGGGATATGCAGCAGAGAGAAGACATCGTCCAGAGTAATCGTCATTTCCCCAATTGGAAGATGGAAGCTATTAGTGTCACGATGCCACCTCTCTACGAATGCAGAAATGATCCTTTTGTCGATCATTTCATAGCTGCATTTTAGCAAAGAATATAATCCTGAGCTTTTGACCAGTTGCTCAACCTCTAGGTGTTCAATAACAACTTCTTTTAATTTTTTGCCGTTGCTAAACACCCTTAATTCCCCACGATCCTGAAATTAGTTATACAAAAAAAAAATAATTTAAAACACATTAAAACAACAACAATTAAAAATTTAATTTCATTTGATTGATAAAATTACCATGCCACCCCAGAGTCGGGTTGCCACATGATCGGCGAATGTCCTAAGGACAGAACAATCAATCGGACCACCAGGATATGCGTCGGATTGTGCTTCAGGTTGTGCTTCCAGTTGTGCTTCCGTTTGGGCTTCTTCCTGTTGCCGCTCTAGTCGTCGTCTTTGTGCCCGAGCGGACGCAGTCGGCCTAACACGACGACCCTCAACATTAGAGGTACCCTAGTTGATTATAGCACGTCCCTCTCTATCGGTATACATTGTGCGCACCATATCTGCAAAACCAAAAGCATAATAAAAATCAAAATAGCAAATCCCATTAGCATACGTGAACTGAGTTCATGAACCATGTACGTGAACTGATTTCACGAACCAAGTACGTGAACTAAGTTCACGAACCATTTACGTGAACTGAGTTCATGTAAGGCATACGTTAACTGAGATCACGTACACCTTACGTGAACTCAGTTCACGAACATGGTTCGTGAACTCAGTTCACGTACGTTTCTGGGTTTTTGAAAATGAATTCACGTACGTGAATTGAGTTCACGTATGTTTCAGGGTTTTTGCAACCAACGTTTTCATCAGAATCAGCAATGGCAACTACAATAATAGGGTTTAGGGTTTCTGGCATTGCGTTCCTAATAATAAACACAAATAACTACAATAATGAACAACAAAAACAATGATGGTGCTTACTTGATTTTGGTGAAGTGATGATTGAAGAGGAAGAAGATGCAATGAAGTTGATGAATGAAGTTGATGAAGATGGAATGCAGTTGATGATGACTGAAGTTGATGAACGACGTTGATGATGAATAAAGAGGAACAATCAAAAGGAACAACTTGATGAAGGTTTCTGGGTTTTTAACTGAAGAGGAACAAGATGAAGATAAATAATATGGAATGAAGATGAAGAAGGTGGGGTTAGGTTAGATTAATAAAGACAAGGGCAATTTTGGAATTTTTTTTATTTAAAAAAAGGGGTGTGGGTAGTAATATAGAGGGTGTTGGTAGCAATATTGTTATTTATATGAACCTTTTGCATATTTAAAATTTTCAAATTTGTAATTTTAATGCAAGAACAACTATTATGACTCCATATGCATCTTTCTTATTGGTTATAATTTTTTTTACACTTTTCAATTGTTGCAGCTTTATAAAGAAAAATCATTTCAAGTTTATAGTCTAAATGTAGAAATAATAATTATAGTTGCACAGATTATATTTTTTTATTGAATAGGATTTTTTTCCACATTTTTCCGATGGTTGCTTCTAAAGCTAGTCTTTGGAAGTTAAGTGCAAACGAATCATAAAATAATGTCTTTGTAATTATTTATTTATTTTTATTATAAAATTAATAATAATTAAATTGTAATTAAGATTTTCAAAAAATAATTTTCATTTTTTGTCAAAACAATGGATAGAAATTGAAACAAGACTATTTAATTTATTATGTGAATCGTTAGATTTCAAATAAGATTCTGATAATTTTAATTTCTAAAATAAATTTTTACCATGAAATGCAAAAGCTGAATAAATAATTAATATTATTCTATAAGATGTGGATATATCGAAATAAAAATGACTAAATGTCTTCAAGTAACTCAATGGTATATAGTTTGATCTTAATTCAACTGCTCAAACATATCTAATGACTTCTAATTTTTCAAACAAAACTTCACCATCAAAATTAGAAAAATTATCACATTTTTGCAAGTTTGAACATGTTTACACAATATTTTAATTTAAGCTATTATAAAAAAGAATTATCTAACCCTTAATACTAGGCAAAACTAAAAATATTATCAAATACACAATGTATTATACAACTCAAATCTTCTATTAAGTGGACAATTTTTATTTTGTATTTGAATATAACTTTAATTATATATTTTTGTATACTTTAATATTTATATATTCTAACTAATATTACTGAATTAAAACTTTGTTTGGTACCCCTCAAAAAATGGAGTCTGGACGATCGCCCATCTCAATTGTCCTCATGGTCACCAATGATTGCATCTGTATTCCTTAAGTGTTGAGTTGCCTTGAGAAAGAAGAGTTATTTCAAATTTGCAGTTACAACGTAAGAATAATGGTTAAAGATGGACATGCTACTTTTTTTTATTGGCTATAATTTTTTCTATATTTTTCCAATGGTTGCATATTTATGCCTTGTGCTGCTTTGGTAAAGAAAAATTATTTCAAATTTGTGGTCTCAATGTAGGAATAATGATTATAGCTGCGCATGTTATATTTCTTATTGGTTGAGAGTTTTTTCACACTTATCCAATAATTGCATGTGTATACGTTGAACCTTGCACTACCTCAAAAAAGAAAAGTTATTTTAAACTTGTAGTCTCAATGTAAGAATAATAACTATTGTTGCACATACTATCTTTTTTATAAGAATTTTTTTTATCAAATAATTTCAATGGTTGCATCTCTATTTCTTTAATTTTGCACTCCCTAAAAAAGAAAAGTTTTTTAAATTTGTGATTTCAATGCAGAAATAACGATATTGGTGTGCATGCTATATTTCTAACAAGATGAATTTTTCACATTTTCCCATGGTTGCATCTTTTTAACGATTGTGTTATGCATTTATTATTCTTGTATTCACATGACTTGTGGAAACATGTGAATGTTGTTAAAATGCTTTGAGTCTGTAGAAGTATGATAACATGCAGGAATAAACGTGAACGGTTACAAAAATAATGAGCAACAATAAAATGGACAAGTTAATTGCAGTAAATAATTTATTTTATAGAATAAAATAACTAATAACAATGGTTGATATTATATATATATATATATATATATATATATATATATATATATATATATGATTAATTAGGAGCTATTAAAATACCGATCTATAATTTAATTATTTTATTAATTTATCATTTTAGAAAAATCAAATAAAAAATGCATTGAGAGACGACTTTTGAAAGTTTTAGAGAATTTTAAATTAATTTTTAAGAGTTTGTAGTTTTGAAAAAAATATGAGACAACTTAATCCCTACTTGAACTTCCATAAAAAAAAATAGACAATTAAGTACAAGATAATAATTAAAAATGACATTTTAATCCTAATAATAATTAAAAAGAGGTAATTGGCCACAAAAAAAAGGTATTATTCAATTTCTTTTTCTTCTCTACGACATTTAAACAAGCACCATTTACCTAAAATGATATCTGAAATGTTCATATATACACACCAAATTTTTAGATTCTCATTTTACTTGTAAAATATATTTTGTTTCTTTTTACATTATTGGTACCACTTTTGAGATAAGCTAGAGATTATTTTTAGAATTGTCAAGTATTATTGATATTTGGTTGGATATCATTAGCATTGAATGTTGTATGGATCCCCTACATTAACGACATCACGAACAATTGTACATACAATTAATCTAGATAGAGAAATTTTATCTTACTAGATTTGACAATCCACACAATTGCTATACCACGTAGAGCTCCTATAGGAGGTCCTAGTTCTATTAAATGACTTTGTTTAAATGCTAAATAAGAAAAAAGAAAAAAAAATGATTGATTTAAGGAAGAATGAATTATTCAGATTTTATGTGTGGTGTTGTATGGGGGCAAATTGTGGGTTTTTTTTCAATATCCCATTTTCTAAAAAAATTTATCAAATTACTCCCTTTTCAAAACTATATACTAAAATACTTTTTTATTTTATTTTTTTTCATTTACAAGTCACATTTGCAAATGACGACTTTCTTAAGGAAGTTCACGTTTGCAAAAGCGATTTTCTTAAGCAATTCTTAAAAAAAAAAAAATTCAAATTTTTTTCTTCAAACTAACAAATATATATATATATATATATATATATATTTATAATTAATATAATTCATAAAAATACATAAACACAAGTTTTGAATTACATAGACTGACTAGAGTTGCCTGTAATATTTGAACAATATTTTTCGAGTATGATCAGTTAACCGAGTATGGCTGAGAGTAGTCATAGATATATTTATAACATTTGGATAGTGTCGTGCATCTGAACCCAGTTAATTAGTCATACTCGAAAACATTGTTCAAATGTTACAGTCAACTCTAGTCAATCTATATAATTTAAAATTTGTGTTTATGTATTTTTATGAATTATATATACATATTTGTTAATTTGAAAAAAAATTGAAATTTTATTTTTGAAAAATTACTTAAGGAAGTCGCCATTTGAAGAGGCGACTTGTAAGGGAGAAAAAGAAAAAGGTATTTTGATATATAGTTTTGAAAAGGGAGTAGTTTGGTAATTTTTGTTGAAATATGAGTTATTAGAAAGAAAAAAACCCCAAATTGTTTTCTTTTAACTATTGTTTTGAGACTAAAATGATTTTTTTTTAATCATTGTTAGGAATTTATTTTCTGACGATAATTTAAGCAGGTACTGAAATATTTCAATTTTCTAAATATTATAATTTTTTTTTCTTTCTCATCAAGCAAATCTAAACTCACCATTGTTTTTACACGAAAACCATTTTTATCAACAACACTCTTATTTGGATATCTTTCATTTATTAACATATCATTTTTTCTTTATCTCATATTTTCATTACATCACTAACATATTATAAATATTACATCACTATTTCTTTTTTCCTCGAGGTATATAGTGAATATATGAGTAGAGCCGTCAAAATAATCAGCCTAAAAAAGTGTAAGGATTGGACAATATATTTTGAGCCTGAATTATCATAGAGCTTTCTATCCCGATCATGTAAAATTGAGGCCATAACGGGCTAACCTGATCGAGATTCGGGTAGCTTATATAGCCTACATTAATAAAATATTTATTTAAATATATATTTTAATACTATTAATTATTAAGTGTAAAAATAATGAACAAAAATATTGCTAGTATTTTGTTTTTTTTTTTTACTAATAATGAACAAACATAACGGGCTAACCTGATCGATATTTTTTTTCACTTTATACTTCATCCACGGCAGAAAATCCAAATTCATGATTTTTTAAGTATTCAAATTAATTTTAGCCTTCTATTATGTGGGTTTGTATATTCTTCGATTCTGCATCCTCCAACATCTCAAGCATTCGAAGTTCATTTGCATATTCCTACTAATTTGCATCCCATTCATTTGGCGTTGTCTCTTTGCAGCTTCACACTTAGTTCACATTTGAGTGTGAATTCGTTCATAATTGAGTTTACTTGTACTTTTTCATTGACATGCCTACCCATTTTGACTACTAAAAATCTCATGAAAAATTCACAAGGGTAAGAAATGACAGAAAAAAAGTGTGATGTTCTTTTTTTTTAGAATAGACAGATATTTAAAATAAACTTTTTTTCCCTTTCTATAAACGCAAGCATGAAATTGTTTTTTCAAGAAACCTGGCCGTAAATAATTTTAACATCACAAAAAAGGTGTTAGGTATCACTCAGCAATCATTGGGATACATACATGCTGTTAGAATGTCCTAACCAAGATAGGATCTTATCTGAATTCGATATTGTATTACATATTAATGCTCTGAACATAAACTGCTGCATCACATGTTATCAAGTTTATGATAATCCAAATTCCTTCCTAACTAATGCATGAAGAACAATTGATAGACTGTCATTGCCTAGAGCAAGTGGAACAAGGATAAATCCATAGCAAAGACTATGTCGTGATGTTGGCCTAGGCATCTATCTAGAGAGATCAAACACCAGAATAGGCCAAGTAGCAGAAATCCAAAGATAAATAACAAAAATAGAACTTGCTCATCTTAGTTGTCCCAATATATTGGTATAATATTTAGCAATAGGATTCATGAAAACAACATTTCTCTCAAACAGCTTTCATACACCTATTATGCCGTAAAGACAAAGAAGAAAGTATAATATAAAATTCACATGTGGATCTGCCAATAATAGAAATATTAACAAAATCATTAGAGTTCTAAAAAAGAATCATACTATATGGTCCAAACTGTTTTCAAAAAGTTAAAACAATTAATGCATGTATTGATTTTGATGTTTTTGGTTTTTGTTTTTTATAAATAGGACCAAAGGTAGTATTAGTTAAGAGCAGTACATTTCTTGCATCTTGTGTGAAGCCCTTTTGTAACAATCAGCATCAGTGTTTAAAAAAATTCAGCAACTACGATTTGAGCCACAACATCATGGTTTTGATGTCTCTGAAACTATAATGCAACTGCGATTGGACAGGGCTTCTCCACAATACAGAATCATGTCGCGAGCACAATTTAAAACTTGGATAATACCAACTTATGATAGAGACATGCCGTTATACAGGAAACCATTAAAACCCCAACCTTTTTAATCTTTGAAATTTGAATTGCAATTTCTACAATCTACATCCGAAGAACATCTGCACAACCAATCCCCTAGCACCTAGCCTACACAAGAAAAAGATGCATTTAAAATCTCGCCACCATACACGGGTATAAAAAAAAGACAATAAAGAGAGAACACATGTGAGAAAGTAACTTCTAAAGATTGAGTGATTGTGCATGAGAACCCTAACAACAAGTTAACGAATTTTCATTTAAAACATAATAGAGGAACCTTAGAATTGAAAGTATTTGTAGAGATAAGAATAAAAACCGAGAAGAACAGCAGTAGAGGGGGTAAAAGAACAAACATCACAGGAAAATGTGTATGTTTCTGGCATCTTACTCATACCATGAAAATGAGGGAAAGAAAACAAAATATAAAAGCAACCAGTCCAGGAACAATATCAGAGCTGGCGACAGATTGCACATTAAAAGGGAAGAAGAAAAATCAGCCATTATCACTTATTCACTTAAGATTCATGCAGTAGAAAATATGGATATGTCAAAAAACAACAACAGAGGCTACAGCTTAGCAGATAATCATAGCCACACAGTGTGCAGTTAGAGCATTGGGCCATCTGACTATGTGGCTATGATTATTTGGCCTTCTTGTCCGCCTATTCCTCCTCCGATGGCCAACTGCTCTAACTGTGTGGACCATACTCCTAGACGGCCAAATGCTCTAACTGCATACCGAATACAAGCTGAAATTCAGGTCTGAAGAGGATATCCTAATTTACCTATCATACTACCCAAAAGTGAAAAGTAGTACCCCACATCCTACTAGTAAAACTTGTCCAATTTTCCATCAAAACACAAGATTCCACCCATCCATCCCAATTGCCATAACAAGGGCAACAACAATGTAGGAAGAGCTGAAACTCAGAGACTGCATAGAATAATTTTCTGGAAAATGAAAAACTCCATAAAATGAATGTTGGCACATCATGTAATTTACTTATTTCAGATATCAAAACTAATAAAAACAATTCATTGAATCCCCTAACAAAAGCTATGTTTCAGCTAGAATTCATCAAAAGTTCAAAACTATTTATGGAATCAACAAAACTAACTTCACTAACCCATCATCCCTCACAATATCAAACAGCAGAAAATAACTAATCATCTGCCATTCATGATTGAAACACCATCTAAGCAAACTGCTAACTATCAAACAATAAACACATTTAAACAAAATAGAAACATAATGAATTTCAACTTTAATCAAAGTTCCTACTCAAGTCTCAACCAATTGGTTCATTCATAAAACACAAACCTTACCATTCCATTCTCTTCTCCAACTGCTCCATAAACCTCACCATCATATATTCATTCACCTACATTTCAATTTCACAATACAGCAGAAAAATAAAAAATAAAATCAACAAGAAAACATCACAGCTTCTCCTCTCTTTCTCTATTCCATTGCTCGATTCTCGCCCGCCTTTCCTCGCTCCCTTCCCTCGCCGAACTCCCATTTCTCCTCCTCCCCCCTCCCTCCCTATCCCTACTATCCCTAACCCTATCCCTATCACTACTTCTTCTTCCACGAGATTCATAATCTCGATCCCTATCACGCCTCTCTCGATCTCCACGATCACCGCTTCTTCTCCGACGAGGACTATTACTCCTGCTCCGACTCCTGCTTCTACTCCGCTGAGACGCAAACAATTTCCTCCTCAACTCCCTACCAATTTTCTTAACATGCATAAAATTACAATAACCGCCACGGTTACAACTATTCTCCTCATACTGACGACACGTGGCTTCACGAAAATCCGTAACCGGCGAAAAATCAGCTAAAATCGGACGACCGGAGTAAAACCTCCCGTGCAGCGAAGCCAAAGCGGCTGCAGCGTGATCCTCCTCACGAAACAGAACGTAAACATTACCGATCATGTGATCGGCGAGATTATCGCAAACGTTTAGGGTTTCGATGTAACCGAATTTGGAAAGTTCGAGAAAGATATCTTCGAAGAAATCTTCGAAGTGTTGTTGGATCTGACGTGGATCGATTGGTTGACCGTTAGGGTTGACGCCGGGGGTTATGATGTCAGGACGTTGGTACATGTTGGAGAGGAGGAGAGTTGGGGAAATCGTTGGTCTGTTGTGGAGACGCGAGCAACGGTCGCCGTGTCTGCACGCGCCGATCTTAAAGTAGAATGGACAGTTTACTCTGTCTTTTTCTGTGCCGAATATTGATGCTAGATGTTCCGCCATTGGATTGGATCGGATCGGATTGGGGAAGAAAGAAAGGATTGGATCTGATTATGTGGAGGTTTGTTTGTTTGTTTATGGCTAAATTTTGAATGGATGAGAAGTTAACTATGGTGAGCTATGACTGTTGCTAGCTTACTACGAAGTACTTGGTAAATATTCTGGTTTGGATGGCATCAATGTTTGAATTTTATTTTTAATTGACCAAACTCCACATAATATTATTTTAATTGAAAATTAAGTTTTTCTTGTAAAAAATTTAAATATTAAGTTTTTTTTTAAATAACTTTAACGTCCGGTTAAAGATAAATTTGATAAAAGCTTCTTCTACCTCAATTTTGTCCCATGTTTTAACTTTTTTTTTCTTTCAATTTTACTCTTAAAAGTTGACATGACAAAATTTATTTGAATTGGTCATTTTAGATATGATATTTTTAAACAAAACCTATAATTTGAAAACATAATCTTCAACGTCATTCTTACTCCTTTAGTTTTTACGAAATTTTGGTTTCATTACTCAATCATATTATCCATTGATTCTATCTACATTATTTTCATCTCAAATCAAAAGTAATGTGACTCTTAATCCATTTTCATGGTATTTTTTTTTTATCTTTTTCTTATTCTGAACATTTTATGAGCTGGTTGTATTTATTGTACTAGTGTATTTAGATTGATCAATCTAGATATGGTCGTTATTGCATCAATATGTTATGGATTGGTCAATCTGGATCATGATTTACTACTTAAAAATAACGTTTGAATTAGCCAATTCAAATTATATTTTTATTGCACCAAACCATATTTTTTATAACCATTATACCATTTCCAGACGTGGTTGATGCTCCTATTAATTTGAAACGTGATATTTCTGAACAATTGTCGATTATCTTGATTTTACTAAAAACATCACTACTCATAAGCAATTTAGATCTAGTTAGAGACAACCTATTGAAGTGGGTTCAAGATGAAGTAGTCAAGTTAGGGTTGGTTATTGTTAAGTTAGGTCATAAGTCAAGTAGGAGAAAATAATTTCTTGTATTGGCATATGAATGGGGTGATGTATATAAAGAATGTAAGAAGTTGATCAAACATCAAGATACGAGATCCATAAAATGTGGGTATCCATTTATATTTTGTGGTTATATTTTGTGTTTTGCTGCTTGGAAACTTATTGTAGTTTGTGGAAAACATAATCATGAGATGGCGAAAAAAAATGGTAAACTAATTAAATAATTGTGTTTGTTGCATGCACACCAATCACAATTTTTTTGCTTTTGTTATATATTTGAACTGTGATTCTCATCGTACAATCAACATTTCATATATGTTATGGTGAAAATGATTTTATGAAGTAGCGTTATGTAATGACGAGACTAAAGACTTGTAGTCCTTAAGATTGAGTTACATCAGACTTTGAGCAAGTGACATGGAGTGTAGGGGAGTTTTGTAATTCAAGATTTTTATGTTTAACTTGATGCTCATTACAAGATGATAAAAATTTGTATTTTATAAATTAAGAAATAAATTTTTTATCTTTTGGACAAAAAAAAATTCCTATTATCTTACGTTAATTTTGCGGGTACAGACAGAGGATATCACAAATAATATCAATTATGATAAGAGAATGGAGATATGGCTTGGACAAAGAAAGAAGGAGGCTTGGTTGGGATGAGTGCATATAGATTCTCAATATAGAGCAATTGTTGAAACAAATACATCTATCTAAACATTTTTAATGGGTAGGTCAGTTTTATCAGTTGGAACTATTGCACCTTGGATCACCAACGAACAATTGTAGTTTATTGGACTTAGTTTTGTGTCATAGACGAGATGCCAAGTTTTTGTACAAAACTCTTGTTTATACATCTAAAATTGAGTTTATGTCAAATTGAGTTTTTAGTTTGTCTTTGTATAGATAGAGAAGGAAAGAGTGGAGGTCTAGCATTGTCTAGGTGTAGTAATATGCAATGCTCCATAGCTTGTTTTTCATCTAATTTTGTTTATGTTAATATTGTGGGTCCAATAAAAGGGAATAGTGTTTTACATGTTTCTATGGTTCCGAGATCAAGCGAGAAGAAAAGATTCTTGTTATCGTTGTGCTATTTAGCTTGGGTTTTCAATACCCCATGGTACACACAAAGGAGTTTAACTATTTTCTTTTCCATGGATACAAATATTATAGAAGAGAACACTCATCTTGGCAGATAAATGGGTTTAAATAAGTAGTATTTAATGTCATTCTTGTGAATGTTCCTTTGGAAGGATATTCTTACACTCAAATGAAAAGTAAAAGTACAGATAATGCGGTGGAATAAAGGTTGGATAGAGCCTCAACAACTTAGACATGGCTCCAATTATTCTTATGCTTCCCTACATAATGTGTACGTCCATATTTCATCATACTCCCACATTTCCGCATCAAAAAGAAGTAGGATCATTTTTTTGCAAATTGTGTTTACAAGTTCAAGAATAGTCGGCTTACAAGACTCTTGTGTTAGTACAGAGGCGCACCTAAGAGGGGGGTGAATTAGGTGTTATAGAAATTTTCTGGTTTTTAGAGATTTAATAGATTATTTTTCTGATTAGGATAGTGTATGGTAAAAAGTAAATAGCAGAAAAATAAAGAACACAACAATTTATCCTGGTTCCCCTTACAACCAAGGGTACATCCAGTCCTCTTGCACACCCCAAAAGATTTTCCACTATTGTTAGAATAAGTACAAGTCCCACCCTAGGACCACTGTTACAAACTCCCAACAATCTCCCTAAGATAGCACACCACTATCCTAGTTTACAACACTTGAAGAAAGTACACCACTTTCCTCAAAATACACAATAACTTGAATGGTTTAACAACACTGATTTTGACTGAGATCAATAAGACATAATAATTGATGTACAATGATAACAATCTAATATAATTTCAAGTACAATAGAGAACCTTTCTCAATGATATGACAATGTAAAATCTGTACTTGAAATATGAAAGTAAGACTTTGAATAACTCAAAAATATTTCAAAAAGTTTGTTCAAAGTTATTCTAAGATTGATGTGAAAGTTCTTAAAAAAGGTTTTTAAGGTTCTGAAGTTAAATATGAATCTATGAAGTATTTATACTCCTTAGACATCACTTCAGATCAGTGACAATCGTTCCTAGAGGTTTGATGAACATATGCAATGATCAAGATTGAATCTGAACTGAAAAATTGCATTATTTCGCAGTTGTATTCGACTACAGCTGAAGTGTAGTCGAATACACCTTTGTAACGTTCAATTTTAATTCAAATTTTCAAGCTTGTATTCGAATACACATCCTTGTATTCGAATACATATGACTGAATTTTGCCACTGACTTGATATTTGTATTCGGCTACACCATCTCGTAGTAGAATACAGATTTGAAGATTTTGTCACTGACTTAGTGTTTATATTCGACTACACCATCTCGTAGTCGAATACAAATATGTTGTTTTTGCTAATGAATTGAGTTTGTATTCGGCTACAAGATGCTGTAGTCAAATACAACTTTGATTTTTGTCAAAAACTTGATTTTCAAACATTTGTGCATGCATTTTGACACTTTGAAAATTCTTTTGATGCATGTGCTAAAATGGAAGGTTCTCATGTGCATTTGAAATATAATAATATTAGATTGCATCATGTACCTTTCATTATAAGACTTCTAGCATATTGACCATAGTTGACTTTGATTGTTGACTTCTTTTTTAGCTTCCAACTTGATCACTTTCCTTGGTCTTTGTCTTCATCGAAAGCTTTGTTAAGACAAACTCTCAAATTAAGTTTTGATGAAAATAAACAAAGATTAATTAAGAATGTTAATTATGATTCTAAATGTTATGTTAATTTAACCTGTGCTCTTGAGTGTTTTTATTCAAAGATAGGAACCAAGCAAAGCAAAGAAATCAGATGAAAACTAAACAGAATATTCTTGTTTATAATCTGTAAAAAACGGAGAATGTTCTCCTGAATCAAGACTGATCATCACAATCACTTTACCAATCAATCTCCACTATTTCAACAAAGCTTTTGCCTCTAATCTTTATACTAAGTTCATCAGTACATGGCAAGGAAGAAGTAAGATTCATTCTTGTTAAAAAAGGCTTTCGAATCACTAAGTTAAAAGGTCATGAATCAAGAAAGTTAAAACAAAACTGAACCTCAAGATTGATGATCAATCTCCAGATAGTTCAGAACACTAACAGACCAGATTGATCATCAATCTCCATTTGTGAAGAATCAATCTCCATTTCTGCAGAATCAATCTCCTTATTTCTGCAGAAGTTGTTCATTACTTTCCAAACTGTTTTGGACAGAATCAAGTCTCTAGATCAAAGATATATCATCAACAAATATATCTGAAGATTAAGGGATCATTAAACGCGCAGGTAATCTGATCAAAAATGAATAAAACAGCCCAGTCAAACAAAGCCCAAAACTATTCAAAAGGCTGGATTAGTTTTATTCACTTATATTGGTTTTGGTCAAAACTGACAGAGCACTACCAACAACTCTTTTTGACCATTATTAAATGCTCAAATTGTCTATAAAAGGAAGGCTAATACTCAACAAAACTTAGAACTTCAAGTGCCAAGAATACTCATTAAATCACATACACTTGCATTCTTGAAAGCTTCTCATTCACAAAAAGAATCAGTTTTGAAACTGCCTTCATACTTCTAGTTTATTTTACTGAGTTCTTTTAACCTGAATCTATTCTCAAACAAGAGTTGAGCATAATCAGATTCAACCAATCTTCTTAAATCATTACTGTGTAAACTCAAAACTATAAGGATTGTTTATAGTTTGAGTATGATTAAAGAGTGAATTATAAAATCCTATCAGAATTGTTAGGTGACTTGATTGAATCCTTTCTGGGTGGAAAGGAATTGGTGTTATAGATCAAGGTTGATCTTAACTATGTAAACAAAAGATTGTTCTCCATTTTTGAACAAGCTTCACCTCTCATTTTTGAACAAGATTGTTCTCCTTTTGGAATTAGTCAGTTTTTGACCTTACCAGCCACTCCTGGTCCTTCCATTAACCAAGCTTCCACCTCTCATCCTTCCCCTAATCCTTTACCTACTTCTCTACCTACAAATTCTACCACCTCTGCTCCATCGTGCAGTGTTGTTCCTGCCCCGCATCCTATTATGACTCCACCAAGGGAACCAACTAACTATGAAATAATGGCAACCCTGCAACTTATTCTAGCCCGCCAGACCCAACAAAATTTAGAGTCTACCCTGCTGCGGACCTGGATAACAGAGCCCCTTGCTCCCAAGCTTGGTGTGACTCCTCCTCCTGTTCAGCCTGCTCCAACTGCTCAATCGATTCCTGATCCCTCCAAATCTGCATCTTCAGAAGGATCATCTCCATCGTTAGCTAAATAGGAATCTTTTTCTCCTTCCTTTTTGTGTGACAAAGGAGGAGATTTAATTTTAGTTTTTATATATTCTGATACTTAGAAGTCCTTTTTTGTAATCAGGCACTTCAGTCTTGGACTTTGCAAATCTGTTATTTTGAAAATCAATGAAATATTCATTATG
Source organism: Cicer yamashitae (assembly GCA_037974755.1). Classification (NCBI taxonomy): domain Eukaryota; kingdom Viridiplantae; phylum Streptophyta; class Magnoliopsida; order Fabales; family Fabaceae; genus Cicer; species Cicer yamashitae. Next base: position 42,832,300 of record JBBPBQ010020324.1, on the reverse strand, counting down.
CTGAAAATCTGATTGTATTATCTATTTTATGTCTAAAAACATTTACTGCATAAATTGAGGGGGAGCTTCTACGCTTTTCAAATATAAAATTAGAATCAGAATTAAAATCTAAATTAACATGTTTGTCATCATCATAAAGGGAGAGATTGTTAAGACAAATTCTCAAATTAAGTTTTGATGAAAATAAACAAAGGTTAATTAAGAACGTTAATTATTATTCTAAATGTTATGTTAATTTAACATGTGCTCTTGAGTGTTTTTATTCAAAGATAGGAACCAAGCAAAGCAAAGAAATCAGATGAAAATTAAACAGAACATTCTTGTTTATAATCTGTAAAAAACAGAGAATGTTCTCCAGAATCAAGACTGACCGTCACAGCCACTTGACCAATCAATCTCCACTATTTCAACAAAGCTTTTGCCTCTAATCTTTATACTAAGTTCATCAGTACATGGAAAGGAACAAGTAGGAATCATTCTTGTTAAAAAAGGCTTTCGAATCACTAAGTTAAAAGGTCATGAATCAAAGCAAAATAAAACGGGTTGTAACTTTCCCCAGTCTGAAACTATCAAGAAAGTTAAAACAAAACCGAACCTTAAGATTGATGATCAATCTCCAGATAGTTCAGAACACTAACAGACCAGATTGATCATCAATCTCCATTTGTGAAGAATCAATCTCCATTTCTGCAGAATCAATCTCCTTATTTCTGCAGAAGTTGTTCATTACTTTCCAAACTGTTTTGGACAGAATCAAGTCTCTAGATCAAAGATATATCATCAACAAATATATCTGAAGATTAAGGGATCATTAAACGCGCAGGTAATCTGATCAAAAATGAATAAAACAGCCCAGTCAAACAAAGCCCAAAACTGTTCAAAAGGCTGAATTACTTTTATTCACTTATATTGGTTTTGGTCAAAACTGACAGAGCACTACCAACAGCTCTTTTGACCATTATTAAATGCTCAAATCGTCTATAAAAGGAAGGCTAATACTCAGCAAAACTTAGAACTTCAAGTGCCAAGAATACTCATTAAATCACATACACTTGCATTCTTGAAAGCTTCTTATTCACAAAAAGAATCAGTTCTGAAACTGCCTTCATACTTCCAGTTTATTTTACTGAGTTCTTTTAACCTGAATCTATTCTTAATTATGAGTTGAGCATAATCAGATTCAACCAATCTTCTTAAATCATTACTGTGTAAACTCAAAACTATGAGGATTGTTTATAGTTTGAGTATGATTAAAGAGTGAATTATAAAATCCTATCAGAACTGTTAGGTGACCTGATTGAATCCTTTCTAGGTGGAAAGGAATTGGTGTTATAGATCAAGGTTGATCTTAACTGTGTAAACAAAAGATTGTTCTCCATTTTTGAACACTTAGTGAAAATCTCACAGTTGTGAGGACTGGACGTAGCTCGAGTTGGGTGAACCAGGATATATCATTGTGTGATATCTCTTCCTTATCTCTATTTACATTCAGTCATTTTTATTATCAAATTAAATAGAGAAGCTAAAAATTGTGATTTTCACTAATCAAGAACGTTCTCCGTTTTTTGTTTCCAGAACCAAGAACGTTCTCCATTTTCTGTTTTCATAACCAAGATCATGCTTGAGTTGTTTTCTTAAGTTTTTAACATGAAATTTTAATTAGGCATGTTTACAATTCAAACCCCCTTCCTTGTAATTTGACATTGCTACTTCAATTGGTATCAGAGCAAGGTCTCTAAGGAAACACTTTAACCAAGTTCTAGAGAAAAAGATCTAGAAGGAAAAATGTCAAAAGCAAAATACATTGTTGAAGGAGGATCTTCAAACAGGCCACCCTATTTTGATGGAACTGATTACTACTTATGGAAAAACAAGATGCAGCTGTTTCTAAAATCTCAAGACACAGGAATATGGCGCATCATTACAGATGGAGATTACATACCAAGAGTTGATCAAAATGATTCAACCTCTGCAGAAAAGAAAGAAATTGATTGGACACCTGAAGACAAAACTAAGGTACTCCTAAACTCTAAAGCTCAATTATTCTTATCGTGTGCTTGGAGCAGGGAAGAAAGCGAAAGAGTTGATGAATGCACAACTGCTAAAGAAGTCTGGGATACACTGCAAACTCATCATGAAGGAACAAGCCATGTCAAAGAAACAAGAATCGACATTGGCATAAGGAAATTTGAGTTGTTCGAAATGAATGAAGGAGAAACCATTGATGAAATGTATTCAAGGTTCACAACTACAGTAAATGAGATGCGTTCCCTGGGAAAGGCTTACTCAGTATAAGACAGAGTAAGAAAGATCATGAGATGTCTTCCAGTCATTTGGAGACCAATGGTGACAGCTATAAGCCAAGCCAAAAATCTTGAAGTGCTTGCACTAGAAGAACTAATTGGAACCTTAAGAGCACATGAGGTATTGCTACAGGAAGATAAACCTGTCAAGAAAGGAAAAACAATAGCCTTAAAAGCATCTCAAGGAAGCATACTAGTGCAAATAGAAGAAGAAACAGAAGAAGTTGGACAATAAGATTTTGATGAAGAAATTGCTCTTCTCACTAGAAGAATTCAAAGAATGATGAGAAGAAGAGACCAAATCAAGAAAGGATTTCCAAACAAAAGAGAAAATCCCAAAACAGAAGTAGACAAGAGTCAAATCACATGTTTTGGATGTAATAAGTTGGGACATTACAAATCCGAGTGTCCCTTGAGTAAAAAACCACCAAATAGATTTCCCTTCAAAAAGAAATCAACGATGGCCACATGGGCTAACTCACATGAATCTGATGAAGAAGAAGATGAAGAAGCCAACATATGCTTAATGGCAAACACTAAAGAAAATGAGGTAACAAATTCTGAACCCTGTCTTTTGTGTGAACAAATGGAAAAAGAATTTGATAAGTTGCTAAATGATTCAAACTTTCTTGTTCAAAAGTGTAGTTCGTTAAAAGAAAAATTTTACAAAGAAAAGGAAGAGAAAGAGAAAACTCAGGCTCTGAATGATAAGCTGAAAGAGATCATTCAAAATCTGAAAGAATCTCAGCAATAAGATTTTAAAACTGAAAAACAAGAAAGTCAAGAACATTCTGCACTTCAAAAGGAGAACATTCTCCTTAAAGCTGAATCTGAACTTTTTAAAAATGATCTGTCAAATTTCATTAAAGCCACTAAAACGTTTCATAATATCATGGGATCTCAAGTCGGAATATTTGATAAAACTGGTCTTGGCTTTAATCAAACTCAGAAAACCAAAATGTATGAAAACTTTTTTATTTCGGAAAGAAAAGAAAGTAAATGCAAAATCAAATGTTCATATTGCAGCAAGATTGGACATCTTGAATTTGCATGTTATTTTAAGAAAAGAGATGAGAAAATCAAGAACAAAAAGAAGGGAGAACAGTCTGGAACAAAAACAACTTTTTTTCAAAAAAAGGGAGAACGTTCTCCGCTAATGCAGCAAAAGGAGAATGTTCTGGAAATTTATCCAAACCAATTAAAACTCAGTCTTCGAAACTGTTTCAAAAACAAGTGACTAGATGTTCCTCCTGCTCTAAGATTGGACACTCTGAATCAACATGCCATATTAAGAAAGAAGCAAAATCTAAAACTAATCCTCAAGGACCCAAGACAAAATGGGTACCTAAAGGTAATGAAACAAAAAATACAGGTTGGATTTCAAAGTGTCAAGAAAAAACCATGGTTCTTGGATAGTGGTTGTTCAAGACATATGACAGGTGATAAAAGCTGCTTCATGTCCTTCGTCAAGAAAGGTGGAGGATTAGTCACCTTTGGAAATGACAATCAAGCTCGAATTAAAGGTAAATGAACAATTGGTAAGAAAAACTCTGCTCAAATAACTGATGTTCAATATGTTGAAGGTCTTAAACATAATCTCTTAAGCATAAGTCAATGATGACTCTTCATCATATGCATAGTTTTCATTGTTTTTAGTCTTATTTATCATTTATTCATCAGTTAATTTAAGGAGTTATTTGATATATTTTGTTGATTTTAGTTCTTTGATTTAATGAAATATTTATGTTCTTATTTCCTTGATTAAGTAGATATTTTTCGTAGTTTTGCGTTCTTTCTTTGTTTTAGTGCAGTGCTGAATTTTGGTGAGAAATCAACATGACCTATGTGGCGTATTTCAGCCATATCTGGAATTTTAGATGTCCATTTGAAGTCAAACGAAGTGCAAATGAAACCTAAGATCCATATCTACAACTTTTATGAAGACACAAAAACCCAATTCGGACTCCAAACAGGAGACAAATGCACTAAACGCCAGGTAGAAGATGTTGTGCGCTTGAAGCGCTCCCGGAGCGCGCCCGACGCGCGCCTGAAGCGCATTTCGCGCTGATACCACTGCCGTTGCGCGCCTGGAGCACGTGACGCGCAGAAGAACACTTTAAAACTCGTTTTTCTCACTTTTTAGGTATCTTTTTGGCTATTGGGAAGTGAGGATACTTGTGCCCTAGCAGAGAAACTCAAAGACGACCGTTTCTAACATCATTGGAGCAGTTTTATCAAGAATCATTCATGAATCATTCTTGTATCTTTTTGACTATTGGGAAGCTTGGAGACTTGTGCCTTAGCAGAATTGGATGAACCAGGATATATCATTGTGTGGTATCTCTTCCTTATCTCTATTTACATTCAGTCATTTTTATTATCAAATTAAATAGAGAAGCTAAAAACTGTGATTTTCCCTAATCAAGAACGTTCTCCGTTTTCTGTTTCCAGAACCAAGAAGTTCTCCGTTTTATGTTTTCATAACCAAGATTATTCTTGAGTTGTTTTCTTAAGTTTTTAACAGGAAATTTTAATCAGGCAAGTTTACAATTCAAACCCCCTTCCTTGTAACTTGACATTGCTACTTCAAGCATAAGTATTTTACATCTTGACATTCTTTCACACTCGTACATTGGGCAAGAGGAAGAAAATTAAGATTGGAGAAGGTATTAGTCCTAGTTTAGTCGAAGTTGGCTGCCTCCTAAGAGGAGATTAGTAAAGTGGCTAGCTAAAGATTATTTTAATGAGTTGTTTTTGGAAAAGTGGCTAGCTAAAGATTAGTAAAGTGACTAGTTCTTCATGTAGTTGAAATGAAAATCGATAATGAAATGGTCTTATCTCCTACCATTAAAGAGGAATCCTACAAAACCTCGGGTCAAATGCACCCTAACAAGAAGACTCTAGGTCCAAATGGTTTAGACCTAGATTATTTAATTAAATTATGGAGGTTGCGTGGTGACAATATTCGTGAAAAAGCTTGCTCATGGTTAGAGACATGTTCGTTTCCATACTCCCTTGATGCAATAAATATTGTACTTTTCTCAAAATGTGGTCAATCCAAAACTATAAATGTTTGGGGACACATATCGTATTTAAACTAAATGGGGCGTTGCTTTAAGTGCCTATCTTAAATTTGTATAGGAACACTTTCTATTTCTCACATTTTGTTTAAAGACAATTTTCTCTTTTTTTCTTTAGGGTAAATAAACATGAATCTCATACCATAAAAAGGTTGTTACAACTATACGAGCATGCGTTAGGACAAGCAAATAACTTTTTTATGTTTAAAATCTTTCTCTCTTATAATATTGGCCAAGAAAGTCAAGAGCTTATATGTTCTCAATCCTGAGAGTCAAATAGCCTCAAGTGAATGACAAATAATTAAACCTCCCATTTAATGGTTCAAAGAAGTAAAAAAGAGCACATTGATAGAGTTTGGAAAAATAATTATTGGAGTAGTGAGCTTTGAATAAGGTGTGTCTATCTAAAAAATTTGCTCAAATTTTGTAGTTTAGGCGATATCCGCTACTTATAAGCTTGAGTAGATTAGTACTTTTCTTATACCATCTTCTTTGGGCATAAGTATTAGTGAAATTATTTGAGAGAACTTATGAAAACACTGTATGACATGTTCATAAATTATTTTTACTTTATTTCTACAATCTTTTCAAGATAGTTTCTCAAGGTGCGATGCAGTTGTCAATCAAGTGCTCTTTTGAAGGTAGGGTATAGATTGAGGGATCGGGGATGGTACTCATATTTAATCGAGAGTCGTGGTTGCGATATGGAAATTGTCTTATTCCTCATATGTACTACAATTCTGCAGATGTCAAGAGACTAAGGTTTGTGATGAATTTGGATTTGGTGCAGTTAGTATAGTCGCTGACTACACGTATTCACGCAGTCAACGACTACGTGACCGTCCGATCTTCAATTAAATGGTCTTCATCTCAAACAGATTTTGATTTTTGTTTAAAAAAGAAAAATTACCGAACTGAAGATTCTAAACCTGTCCAATCTCGATCGTACAGTTAGTGATTGTAGGCAAACAAGTTCAATCTAATAGCTCTCAGAAACGCATCTGGAAGCCAACCATCTCTGATGCATTCTCACTGTGATTATGATGCATTAAAGCAAATAACTGGAGAAAATTTTATGCTTTCTCACTACAAATTTCTAGAGATTATCCATACAAACAGATTGTTAAAAATTCATCAATCATACAAACCAGAAATTCCAATACCAACTTGAAACAAAAGATACATGTGGCGGGGTCAAGCTTTCTAGGGAAAAGCTGACCCACAAATTGTTAAAGGAAAATGTAGCATGGTGCTGCAAATGACAACCTTTCAGAGGTATCAATTATCTAGGGAGGCTGTTTTGTGGAAAGTTGCGTAATGGATTCTTCCTTAGTAACTCTGTTTCTCTGCATAAACAAATCATACATATGTTTCAGTTCAGGTTACTAATTTCTAGTATCAGAGAGCTAAATTGTCGGGTGAATAGGGACTACCTTTTCAAGTCCTTTTCATCTTCTTGCCTAATCTTCAATCTTGAGGTCTTACAACCCTCTTCTTTCAGACCTAGTGAACTGCAGAACATGTAATAGGTTCACATCAATATAATCTAGAAAATCCAACAACATACACAAACTGCAGTGTACAATTTCATATAACTTAAAGCTATTCTTTTCAAATAAAAATGGTTATGATTTCTAAAGAAGGATCAGATTAATATAAAAAAGTCTACACTATATTTTAAACCCGTTTCAAGGTATTACCACACTAAATTTGAAAGAGAAAAACAGAATAGGTGCATATAGCCATGGAGGTTGCAAAATCATCATGAAAAGTGATTCTACTTACTCTTGACATTCTTCATCAACAAACACTGGGATGCAGGCACTTGCACTAGCAACTGCAGTTCTAGTCCCTGGTCGCTGTGGAATCTGAAAGCATAAAGAAACTTGGACATTAGAGTAATGTAGAACACAAAAATTGGCAAATAAGTAAAGTCTAGTAAGATATATTATATTCTCAATCAATCCTGAAAAGGAAGGCAAAAATCAGCACCTTGAAGGATTTCCATTTGGCAGGAATTGCATTGTTTTCCTTGTTTCTTTCAGCTCGAGCTCCGAGTTTGAGCCAAGAGTGTGACAGGTCTGGCTGATGTGGGCAGGGTTCGTCACTGGCATTTGAATCTTTATAAATGGAAAGTGGAGCTGCTCGAGTCCTAAAAGAAAAAAAAAATCAATATGCCAATGGAGTTTCATCTAAACTTTATAATAAAAATATTAATAAAAGTTGAGAAACCTTCATTTTCTGAATGCATAGAGAGGAGTAATGCATGAATTTGGACATTTCCATAGTCAATTTATATATGCTCTTAGATACTCATATTTTAATTTATTTCTCTACAAGAAATAATGCATATTGCATAGTATGTGTAAGCGATTTGAAAAAGAAGTATACATGGAAATAAGGATAACTAAATATAGCCAAAGATACAATACTGTTAGTGTTGTTACCTATCATTCTTAGCAGAATGATCACCCTTCATAGAGGTCAACCGCGCACCTACAACAAATGAAAAATGTTCGGAACTAAATAAGTTGAGACAAAAAGTAATATGAAGAGAGAACTAAAAAAAAGGGGACTCACTATTTTCTCCCTTGGCAAGAAGAGTTCCAAAGCTACGCACAGGTGCCTGTTTTTCCATTGGTTCCTAGGTAGCAGAAGAAATGAAGGGACAAGAACAGTAAATAGATCATATATCATCATTATCATTATAATTTGTCAGGTTCGAAGAGATAGTAATTAGAATAGCACATACATCTATAGCTTGTTTCCTTGTCATTGATCGTGCAAGAAATTTTCTATATGCAGCTTTCAATTTCTCAATGGGCTGAGCGTTCCTGCAAAATGGGTTCTCAATCTAATGAAGACTTGCAAGTTTGCAGATATACAAACACACACTGGTGAACCACAAATCCAAAAATCAAGACAACATAAAGGGAGGGGAAAATGCACAAACATGTTTTCCTTTCCAAATTTGTATAAATTGAACCCACATGGACATGCACCTCTAATAATACAACAAATTAACACATGAAATAGGAAAAGATATCAATTACAAGGTCCAAGAGATAAGACAAGAAATCAAAGTACCTAGATATGCCAAGTTCGAATGTCTGGTTAGCCGCTTTAAACTTGTTCTTAAACTCCAAGAGCAAAGCATAAGAAATGTAGAAATTGGAATGAGTTTTTCCAATTCCATTTGCATCCAAAAATGCATATATAACTTCCTTATCAAAGCAATTATCTACCTGCAACAACAACATCTCTCATTAACAACTCAAAGTCAAAAGAAACCAATTAACATTAACCAACCAAACTAACTAACAAGTGTGATAAGGGATTCGAACCCTAAAAAAAAAAGCGTAGTGTGATAACAAGATTAAGATATAAGAAGCATACATATTCAAGCCACACTTTGAGATAGCGCAAATCATCCTTATACTGCTCCGAATGCCAAAAAGCACGAACGCATTGTTCATAAATCACCACCAACCCTGAGCTATCTCCACCCGGAGGAAACGCTTCCTGAACCCACTTGATACACCTTCACCATCAATCAAAAAATATACTATAAAAATCAGAAAAATTAGATATTCAATTAACTCTGAAAAATTGTAGAACTGTAAACTCTTTAGCACGACACATCTGACCGAAGACATGTGGTGTGTACCTTCAATTCGTTCATTTTCTGAAATGTGTCTACATGACACAAATTAGACAAGTAAATATTAAATATTACTCTTTGAAAGTGTAGATCAGTGACCTATATAACACCGACACTTCTGATCTGAAACACATATACGGCAAGTTGACACCATCACATCCGATTCTTTCAATTAATTATTTTCTTTCAAATTTTTACCAGTGTCGATGTGCCTATCGTTGGCGCTTAGACAGTCAGTCCCCAATTTTAAACTATTTCAAAATAATCCCCTAAAATTGAAAATGTTGATCAGATTCGTCCTCTATTGATATATAATGAAATTAAATGAAATTAGTAATGAATTAATGATGAATGTAGTTGATTAATACTAGTAATTTGGAATTGTTTCTTTTTTATTTTGGAATTTCAGAGACAAATTTGATAATAAATATTGAATTGATAATTTTATACTCACTCTAGCCAAGGGAGAAGAGGATCTTCGCCTTTGTAATCATCGATTGCTTCAATAAGCTTTCTTCGGTGATGAATAAGGGATCTCTTGATGTTATTATCGATGTGTGATTTAAGAGCGTGATTGAGAATGTTAACGTTACGTCCTCTTTTCAATGGTTTCACGTTTTCTTTGAAAGTTTCCCACTCGTTTCCCGTTTCTCTTTTCGATAATAGAAACTCTGTCTCTGGATCTAACGTCTTCTGTATTTCGCAATCCGCCATTGTTGTTGCTGTTGCAGCTTCTTCTTCTTCTTCTTCTTACTGTTCCAAGGGAATTTTTCGATACCGTTGGGTTTGTGATTCAAATTTTGAAAGATTATTTATATAAGCTGATACTAGCCGTTACTACTTTTCTACATTTCATTTCAATGATGACAATATTAATATTAATATTAATATGGTATGCAGGGAGAGTCAAGAATATAGACAATAATAAATAGAAATAAAATTTGTACCAAAAATAAAAAATAAATAGGAATAAAAATAAATGGTAAAATATTTATAAGGTTTCCATCATTATTAATAAAATAAAACAAATCCAGGCTATGATTTATGAATAAATTTTGACTTCATGCCTAAAAATACAATGGTATAATCGTGTATTCTTTTTTATCTCGTTTATATGAAAAATATCAATCGTTAGGTTCTAAATATGAGTGATTGTATTTTGTTTTAAACATATTTTTTGAAAAATTTAATTTGTATACAATTTTTATTCTGTCAATCAATCGTTAATAATATTTGACTTTTGTCATATCTATTTATTGGTCATAATTTATCGACTGTATAAAACTTTGTACACTATTAGTATATAAAAATTAAACTATTTTTTTAATGAGTCTAGACTTGAACACATCAAATTCACACCAAATATATCAAATACCTCACAATTTTTTTTATCATTTGAGTTATATTTACGAGACATATTTTTACTGATTTAATAAGGTCATTTTGAAATATCTCTCATTAATATAAATTTATTTTCACGGAACAAGTTCATAAAATACGATTTAGAGTATACAATTATTTTTTTATTATCATATTAGGAAAATTAATTACAGTTAACTAAATATTTTAAGAATTCAATTCATATACACTAATGATATAAAGATTATTTAAACTTAAATTCACTTTTAGTCTCCTATTTTAAGTGAAATGAAATTTTAGTCCTCCTATTTTTAATTTCGTAACTTTGAACCCCTTATTTCACAAGTTTTAAGATTTTTATCCACTAGCCATAACTTAGTTTGAGGTTTATTTTTTATGACCTCTTATATCTATTAATGATAAAGATTTATAATTAATGACGTGACATTGTTGATTTAGACCAACAATAGTGAATTTTAGAAGAACGATTTTTACATTTGATCAAGTAAACTGAAAAATGTATAACAAATTTTTGATCCACTATTTTTTATCCAAATTAATGAATAATGAATCAAAAGCCTATTATAATTTTTTTTAGTTTAATTGATCAAATATAAAAATTATTCTTAATGAATAATGGATCAAAAGCCTATTATAAATTTTTTTCAGTTTAATTGATCAAATATAAAAATCATTCTTCTGAAATACACTATTATTGTTTCAAATCAATAATGTCACATCATAAAAATTTATATAAGATTTTTGACTTATTTTTACATCATCAAACTTAATTCTCTATCATTAATAAATTTGACACACCATAAAAATAATCTTGAAAGTGAGTTTGGGAATAAATCTTGAAAATGATGAAATAGAGGGACCGGATTTAGAAATGAGGGGAAAAGTCATATTTTAATCAAAATAAAAAATCAAAAGGGCATTTAAGTCAATGTATTAAATTGTCGATCAATTATAACCATTTCGTTTTTAAAACAGTTTGATGTTTATAATATTTAACTTAAAAATCACGCATATGGTGATTTGTGATTAGTTGATAGTATAAATAGATATATTGTTCGAACATCAAAATTATTCTCATTTTCAAAATACATCGTAGGTACTCCATCCATAACAAAATAAAAGCAAAAAAATACATGTATTTGAACTAGGTGTTTATTTAAATGTAAGTTTTCCTGTGATAGACTTAGTATTTTGATAAATATCAAATTTAGGATTACTTAGATGTTTTGTGTGCCTTTATTGATTCTTCAATTCTCAATAAAAACTTGCAACGTAAAAATTCTTTTTTTTTTTTTTAACTATTTCATAATCATGATTGTGATTGCTATTAATGCGATATGTTTTTAAGAAATAGCAATGATCATGAATTGTGTTTAAATTGAATTTTCTGTTGATATAGTTTTTTTTTAATCATTGTTGCAGTCCATCAAGGGAGAATTCTACATTCACTTTGTTTGATTGAATCATCAAGTGATTGTTTGAATCAATCAAACCCATTGTCTTGTTTTTAAATTTTTCTACAATAATTATGATTACAATATCTATGTGCTTTTCTAAGTGACCGTTCCAATACGATTAACCTAAACTATCGCATTTTAAAAAACTTGTGATATGTTTTAAAATTCTATGAAAAGTTTAGGACTCTATTATCCATTTTCTAGAGTTCGAGGGCCATATCGACTAACAAGTGGCATAAAGAACTTAGTCTCTTAGTGTTATGACTCTAATGACTTTAAAAGTGGCTTAGATAACATTTAATGTGATTCCGAAACTTAATAGAGCCGATAGTAAAGCACAATTTTTTAAAAGTGATTGCAATTCTTATTTGAAAGAATGCATGAAATTCATATTATTTCTTATGATTTGGATGTATGGAAAACTTTAGAAAACAAGCCATTTGTTCCAACAATTGTTCGTGATGGTGGTGCAATTAATAAATTTGAAATAGATTTGGCACATTAAGTCTAGAAGAAAACACAATACTATTTGAAAGCTAAGAATATTTGAAGTGGAATAAATATTCATAAGAAATGGAGAGTTTGAATTGTGACCCTTTTAAAAATTTAATCTTGCACTTAAAACACATTTCTCAAATATGAACTTAAAAGACAGACAAGTTGTTAAAGAAAATTCCCTTGTAGGAAATGTTCTTAAATGCACTTGGTAATATAAATATGCTTTAGGCTAAAAGTACATTGAAAGTAAAAGAGTAAGTTAGAGAGAATCACAAAGAAAAATTATCTTGATTCACCCTTAACATTGGGCTACGTCTAGTTGTCACACATTTTGTGAGAATTTTTACTATCTTGTTGATCAAAACCCTCTCAACACTTTATAACTTTCTTTATATCACAATTGGACCTAATGCAACATGTATTATCAAAGGCTCAACAAAATTACAATATTATTCTCAACAACCACAAATGAAAGACTTTAAGAGATTTTACAATATGTGATATAGTGTGATGGATTTTTTGCTTAAAAAAACTCAAATACAAATTCAAGAAGCAAAGAAAACTGTATCAGCACACTTAGAATATATGAGCCATAAATTTAAAGTGAAGAGCTGAAATGTGTATGATAAAAGAAGAGCTTTGATGTATACAAAAACAAGTGAATAATATTTCTCGGCTTAAGCTATTGCTCTTCAAGTGCAAAAACCACTACTATTAATAGATAAAGAGACTTTAGATTGTTATAGAAAATAGAGTTGTTGGACATATGAATCAATGCAAAAAAGCAATCAATGGTTTTACAACGCTACCTGGTTCACAACTACTTACCCCAACAGTTCATTTCCTCAGTGCACTTTTTGAGTTTGTATAACACATTAGTATTGAGGTCCCTATTTCATCTAACTTCCATAATATTTGGGAGACTCTCCTTTTCCAACCATGCATTCTCAAACTTAAACTTTTATTGATTCTCCTCTTCGCTTGCTCATATAACTTCAGTAAGATATGAGAATGATATGATTGCGTTGCAATCGTATTGATGAGGCTATAGTTGAGGAACAAATCTAACAATTCTTGGTTAGCCAAGGCTCTAACAAGTCTCTCTTCTACTAGTGTCCATTCTCATTTTCCTCGTGTCCATGTAAATAGGTATCATTGAAGGTGGATATCAACAACATTACTATCTTACACAACATCACGAAAACCTCTAATTATCCACGACGGGTGATCAATTTTGCCTCGTTCAACTTCATTTGATAGAATATGATTAAAGTCTATCATCACACACCAAGGTAAATAATTATCTTGGCATAAAGTACAGGGCGAATCCCAAGAATCTTTGTGACATCTATTATTTGGGTACCCATAAAAACATGTGAATTTTCAAGTTGATGTATCTGGATTTGAGTTCCCCATATTAATTTTTTTCCTCTAAAATTTGGTTTTATAAAACTCCAACGTTATATTTTATGGAAATAATTTTTTTGTTATGCATAAGTCCAATTTAATTTTGATGAAATATTTTAGTTGATTTTAATTAAACTTGTACGGATCATTGATGTTTAGCATAGATAATTGGTGTGTAGAGTGTGTGAATGATGTAAACTTCAAAATGTTGAGTTTGATTCATAATGATAATTTTTTTTTTAAGTTTGTAAGGGTATTATTGCTTATTTGTCAAAAATATTGTGTTGAAAGTACCCAACATGTGTCCAATTCAACATCAAATTTTAAGGAAGTAACAATTTATTTTGTAAAACTCAAATTTGAGAAAAAACTAGTTACATAGAATTTCAATTTGAGTTCCACAAAATATATGTTTGGTCCCTGTAAATTAGTGTTATTTTCTTTTTATTTTCATCAATGTAATTTTTTTTTGTTTCAACTTTAACCCTGTAAGTTCAAATTGAAGTTGCAAACATGAGAAGGGGGTTTGAATTGTGTTCGATAAAGTTGACAACATTTTTATAATTTATAAGTAAATAAAAAAACTAGTTCGGTTTTGGTGACTTATTTGGATAAGAAGCAATCAGATTTAGAGGTAGCAAACAATGAAAACATAAATAATGTGACACATAGATTTATCCTGGTTCACCACTAACTTGACTACATCCAGTCCCCTCAGTCAGAAGGTTTTTATCCACTAATTCAATTACCTTGAATTACAAATCACCTAACTCTCCAAGCCAGTCTTCCCAAATAGCCTGACAACCCCAGACTTTTGAGGAACTACCCACCTTGACCCTATAAGCCAAGTCTTCTCCTAACAACCTAACAACCCCAGATTGAAGAATGAACTAAACCACTATCGGATTGGATACAAAAGATTGGAACTTGAGTAGTTGCTTCTAACAATAATAATAATAATAATAATAATAATAATAATAATAATAATAATAATAATAATAATAATAATAATAATAATAATAATAATAATAATAATAATAATAATAATAATAATAATAATAATAATAATAATAATAATAACAATAATAACAACTCTCTCACTATAAGAAAAGAACACTAAGAAAATATTTCTAACTTGAACAAGGGTTTCTCTCTTTGAACTCTAAGACTACTCTTTTATGTTTTTCAATGATTTTCTTCTTCAGCCTTGAGTATCTATTTATAGTTAAAATTTGGGTTTCAATTTAGCTCTTGTTTAATTGTGAATTGCGTTTGTAAATTATTCAAATTGATTATGTTCTTTTTGTTTAGATTGGGATTGTAAATTCTTCATATCAATTATGTTCCTATTTTTGTTCAGATTGCGTTTGTAAATTTTTCAGATTGATTCTATTATTATTTTGTAGTAGATAAATCTTGATCAAATCTTCTACACATCTTGACCATATCTTCTTTCACACTCTTTGATGTCAAATATATTGTTCTCATAAAATACTTTTGTTATCATAAAAACACTAAGTATAAAATGAACTTGTCTTTCCATGTGGTTAGCATAGGGCAAGATATTTTAGTGTGACCTTTCGTATAGCAAATAGTACATAAATCATTAGAGGGAACAAACTTAGGTCCAGTTACTTTTTGTTGAAATCCTATTCCTCTTTTACCATTCCTACTAACACCATAAATCATAGATACATACTTGCTTCTTTCCATACCATTATCAACAAAATCTTGAAATACTTTTTCATGCTTATCAGAGTTACATGTGGTATTTTCAATTGTTGTTGAACTATAATTACTTTTCAGTGTTAGATTTTCAGCCTTAAGTTCAGCAATATCAGTTTTTAGATTTGCATTTTCTATTTTAAGTTCAGTAATATCAATTTTCAGAGTAGCATTTTCTGTTTTAAATTCAACACTTTGATTATTTAAAACATTAACTTTTTCAGTTAAATTTGTTTTTTTTTTCCTAAGTGTTTTCATTTTTAAAGACAATTTGTGATTCTTATTTAAAAAATCATTTATAGCAGTAATTAAATCAAATCGAGTAAAGTCAGAAAATACCTCAATTTCTTCATCTGTTGATTCACTTCCAGAGTCAAAATTTGTGTTGGATCTAGAGACAAAGTTGGTATGGACCATCAGAGCCAAATCTGCATGCTCTTCATCATTAGAGGATTCATCAGAATCATTCCATGTAGCCATCAGACTCTTCTTCTTGGGTCTAGAGTCTTTCCTCTAATGTTTGCCTTTCTCCGTATTTGGACATTCTGACCCGATATGTCCAGGTTCATTGCATCCATAACAGATGATGATTTTCTTGTCATATTTATCATCATTTCCTCTACTGGATTGCTTGGAATATCTTTGAGGAAATTTCTTCTTTCTATTGTGCCACATCTTCTGAACTTTTCTGCATATAAACACCAGTTCCTTTTCCTCTAAGTCTCAATTCTGATCATCTGAACCATCATCCTCTAATTCTGTTGTTGCCTTCAGAACTTTCTTCTTCTTGGATTTTAAAGCCAATGTTAGTTGCTTCTTCTTGGGCTCATCCTTTGCAAGCTCAATTTTATGTGATATGAGAGAGCTGGTTAATTCTTCCAGCTTAAGAATATTCAGATTCTTTGCTTCTTGAATGACAGTGATCTTATGTCTTCACTTGCTTATTAAAATCCTTAGTATCTTCTTCACATGATCAACAGTAGTATAACTCTTTTCAAGTACCTTTAATCTTGAGACTAGAGTCTAGAATCTGGAAAATATTGTTTCAATGTCTTCATCTTCTTCCATTTTAAACAACTCATACTTTTTGACTAGGAGGTTGGCCTTTGCTTCTTGAACTTACTTGCTTCCTTCATAAGTCAGAATCAGACTATCATAAATACTCTTTGTTGTCTCCTTGTTGGTGCACTTGTCAAACTCCTTGAAGGTGATTGCATTTATCATGAATGTTCTAGACTTATGATGCATCAGGTTCATTTTCTTTTGATCAGCATTCATCTCCTTTCTTGGAATTTCAATACCATCAGTATTCTTCGGAGCAATATAACCATCTTCCACCAAGTCCCAAAGTTCAGGATCTTGTGGAATATAGAATCTTCTCAACCTGTCCTTCGAGTACTCAAAATGTTCTCCATCAAACAGAGGTGGTCTGGTGATGTTTTCTCTAGCAGCTTCTTCACTGAATCTAGACATATTGAACCGTTGGATCTTTTCTCAAACACTGTAAAGTGCTCAGCCTGAGATCGAGCTCTGATGCCAATTGAAGGTGCAAACACGAGAAGGTGGTTGAATTGTGTTTAATAAAGTTGACAACTTTTTGATAATTTATAAGTAAATAAAAAAACTAGTTCGGTTTTGGTGACTTACTTAGATAAAAAGCAATCGGATTTGCATATTTTTTTTTTTTAAATTTCCGTCCTTGTAAATTCACGCTTTTTTGTTTTCGTCACTTCTCCATTTGCCATATCGCATTTTTTAACAATAATTGACAACGAGAATGATTTTAAAACAAATTTAAATTTACAAGTTTAAAGTTAAAAAACAACAAAATTATAAACAAAAATAAAAAAAAAACGTTAATTTATAATGACCAAATATATTATTAAACTATAAGTTTTATGGAAGTAAACCTTTGTTTTGTAAAGTCTAATGGGAGTTGATGGTGCATATAATATGTAACTATTGAAAACTATGAGATACTGAATTTCGTTTATAATTATAAAAAATTTAAGTATGTAAAAGTTAAGTATGTAAAGATAATTGTGTCTTTCTGTCAAAATAATGGGTGAAAATAATCTAACCAAGATCAAACTCAATTTCAAATTTCAAGGAAGTAATTTTCATTTTGTAAAACTTAAATTCAAATTTTACGGGAAAAATATATTTTAATAAAATTGAAATTCAAGTTTTACTAACAAAACTACTTTCGTAAAATTTAAATTTCTAAAAACTGGCTTTCTAAAACATTACATAATATTTTATAGAAATAAATGATTAATGCATACTATGTGTGGAGTGTGATTGTCGTAAATCTCGGGTTAACAAAGACATTTGTGTATATTTATCAAAATAACAATTGAAATACTCAAACTTGAGATATTATTTATTAAATAGGCTTAAATATTTGACTCATTCATTGTAAGTTTGGTTTTTCACATTTTTGTTTATGTAAGTTTTTTTTTTTTTCAATTTAAACTTTCAATTTAGTTTTAATATCAT
The DNA here is from genome assembly GCA_037974755.1 of Cicer yamashitae. NCBI lineage: Eukaryota > Viridiplantae > Streptophyta > Magnoliopsida > Fabales > Fabaceae > Cicer > Cicer yamashitae. The sequence goes on along the minus strand of JBBPBQ010020324.1, from coordinate 42,814,290 downwards.
ATATGCCGTTAGTTGCTATTAAAAAAAAATTTATGTGGCAAACGGAGAAGTAACGTGGCAGTTTGACGTGACAAATAAAAAAAATTAAATAATTAAAAAAACGATATTAAATAATTAAATTGATTAAAAAAGAAATAAAGGAAAATTGAAATCATAAATAAGTTTGGGGATTATGATTCTCTCATTTTTTTTTTATCGTGCCATCACCATCTTCTAATCATTATCATTGCATTACTAACAAAAAATTGACAACTTTAAGGGTCTACAAACAAAAACAAAATATTAAACAATAATTTAATCAATGCAAAAAAGCAATCAATGGTTTTACAACGCTACCTGGTTCACAACTACTTACCCCAACAGTTCATTTCCTCAGTGCACTTTTTGAGTTTGTATAACACATTAGTATTGAGGTCCCTATTTCATCCAACTTCCATAATATTTGGGAGACTCTCCTTTTCCAACCACGCATTCTCAAACTTAAACTTTTATTGATTCTCCTCTTCGCTTGCTCATATAACTTCAATAAGATATGAGAATGATCTGATTGCGTTGCAATCATATTGATGAGGCTATAGTTGGGGAACAAATCTAACAATTCTTGGTTAGCCAAGGCTCTAACAAGTCTCTCTTCTACTAGTGTCCGTTCTCATTTTCCTCGTGTCCATGTAAATAGGTATCATTGAAGGTGGATATCAACAACATTACTATCTTACACAACATCACAAAAACCTCTAATTATCCACGACGGGTGATCAATTTTGCCTCGTTCAACTTCATTTGATAGAATATGATTAAAGTCTATCATCACACACCAAGGTAAATAATTATCTTGGGATAAAGTACAGAGCGAATCTCAAGAATCTTTGTGCCATCTATTATTTGGGTACCCATAGAAACATGTGAGTTTTCAAGTTGATGTATCTGGATTTGAGTTCCCCATATTAATTTTTTTCCTCTAAAATTTGGTTTTATAAAACTCCAACGTTATATTTTATGGAAATAATTTTTTTTGTTATGTATAAGTCCAATTTAATTTTGATGAAATATTTTAGTTGATTTTAATTAAACTTGTACGGATCATTGATGTTTAGCACAGATAATTGGTATGTAGAGTGTGTGAATGATGTAAACTTCAAAATGTTGAGTTTGATTCATAATGATAATTTTTTTTTTAAGTTTGTAAGGGTATTAGTGCTTATTTGTCAAAAATATCGTGCTGAAAGTACCTAACATGTGTCCAATTCAACATCAAATTTTAAGGAAGTAACAATTTATTTTGTAAAACTCAAATTTGAGAAAAAACTAATTACATAGAATTTGAATTTGAGTTCCAAAAAATATATGTTTGGTCCCTGTAAATTAGTGTTTTTTTCTTTTTATTTTCATCAATGTAATTTTTTTTGTTTCAACTTTAATCCTGTAAGTTCAAATTGAAGGTGCAAACACGAGAATGGGGGTTAAATTGTGTTTGATAAAGTTGACAACTTTTTTATAATTTATAAGTAAATAAAAAAACTAGTTCGGTTTTGGTGACTTATTTGGATAAGAAGCAATCAGATTTAGAGGTAGCAAACAATGAAAACATAAATAATGTGACACATAGATTTATCCTGGTTCACCACTAACTTGGCTACATCCAGTCCCCTCATTCAGAAGGTTTTTATCCACTAATTCAATTACCTTGAATTACAAATCACCTGACTCTCCAAGCCAATCTTCCCAAATAGCCTGACAACCCCAGACTTTTGAGGAACTATCCACCTTGACCCTATAAGCTAAGTCTTCTCCTAACAACCTAACAACCCCAGATTGAAGAATGAACTAAACCACTATCGAATTGGATACAAAAGATTGGAACTTGAGTAGTTGCTTCTAACAAAGCTGATAATAATAATAATAATAATAATAATAATATTAATAATAATAATAATAATACTAATAATAATAATAATAATAATAATAATAATAATAATAATAATAATAATAATAATAACAACTCTCTCACTATAAGAAAAGAACACTAAGAAATTGATTATGTTCTTTTTGTTTAGATTGAACTCTAAGACTACTCTTTTCTGTTTTTCAATGATTTTCTTCTTCAGCCATGAGTATCTATTTATAGTTAAAATTTGGGTTTCGATTTAGTCCTTGTTTAATTTTGAATTGCGTTTGTAAATTATTCAAATTGATTATGTTCTTTTTGTTTAGATTGGGATTATAAATTCTTCATATTGATTATGTTCATATTTTTGTTTAGATTGCGTTTGTAAATTTTTCAGATTGATTCTATTCATATTTTGTAGTAGATAAATCTTGATCAAATCTTCTACACATCTTGACCATATCTTCTTTCACACTCTTTGAAGTCAAATATATTGTTCTCATAAAATACTTTTGTTATCATAAAAGCACTAATTATAAAATGAACTTGTCTTTCCATGTGGTTAGCATAGGGAAAGATATTTTAGTGTGACCTTTCGTATAGCAAATAGTACATAAATCATTAGAGGGAACAAACTTAGGTTCAGTTACTTTTTCTTGAAATCCTATTCCTCTTTTACCATTCCTACTAACACCATAAATCATAGATACATACTTGCTACTTTCCATACCATTATCAACAAAATCTTGAAATATTTTTTCATGCTTATGAGAGTTACATGTGGTATTTTCAATTGTTGTTGAACTATAATTACTTTTCAGTGTTAGATTTTCAGCCTTAAGTTCAGCAATATCAGTTTTTAGATTTGCATTTTCTATTTTAAGTTCAGTAATATCAATTTTCAGAGTAGCATTTTCTGTTTTAAATTCAACACTTTGATTATTTAAAACATTAACTTTTTCAGTTAGATTTGTTTTTTTTTTTCCTAAGTGTTTTCATTTTTAAAGACAATTTGTGATTCTTATTTAAAAAATCATTTATAGCAGTAATTAAATCAAATCGAGTAAAGTCAGAAAATATCTCAATTTCTTCATCTGTTGATTCACTTCCAGAGTCAAAATTTGTGTTGGATCTAGAGACAAAGTTGGTATGGACCATCAGAGCCAAATCTGCATGCTCTTCATCATTAGAGGATTCATCAGAATCATTCCAAGTAGCCATCAGATTCTTCTTCTTGGGTCTAGAGTCTTTCCTCTGATGTTTGCCTTTCTCCGTATTTGGACATTCTGACCCGATATGTCCAGGTTCATTGCATCCATAACAGATGATGATTTTCTTGTCATATTTATCATCATTTCCTCTACTGGATTGCCTGGAATATCTTTGAGGAAATTTCTTCTTTCTATTGTGCCACATCTTCTGAACTTTTCTGCATATAAACACCAGTTCCTTTTCCTCTAAGTCTCAATTCTGATCATCTGAACCATCATCCTCTAATTCTGTTGTTGCCTTCAGAACTTTCTTCTTCTTGGATTTTAAAGCCAGGTTAGTTGCTTCTTCTTGGGCTCATCCTTTGCAAGCTCAATTTTATGTGATATGAGAGAGCTGATTAATTCTTCCAGCTTAAGAATATTCAGATTCTTTGCTTCTTGAATGACAGTGATCTTATGTCTTCACTTGCTTGTTAAAATCCTTAGTATCTTCTTCACATGATCAACAGTAGTATAACTCTTTTCAAGTACCTTTAATCTTGAGACTAGAGTCTGGAATCTGGAAAATATTGTTTCAATGTCTTCATCTTCTTCCATCTTAAACAACTCATATTGTTTCTAATCATTATCATTGCATTACTAACAAAAAATTGACAACTATAAGGGTCTACAAACAAAAACAAAATATTAAACATTAAATTAATCAATGTAAACTATAACCACAAAGAATAAACATAAAAATAACAAATTTAACAAAAATTACTCACATCCCAATGGGGACATCTCCAAAATGGCCGTTTAGGATTTTCATCAGTGTTAGAGATGAATATACGCATTGCTTACCTACACTCACATTCAAGTCATTGAAAACGTATTGAGTTTGTTGTAGACGAAGATGACACCGTGGTTGAACGAAGAAGAAGCAAATGAAGATTCGAAGATGATGATGTTTCAAAGTTGGTGATTCGATGATGGTGATTCAAAGAAGGTGATGCGATGTTATTGATATGGTAATAGTGATGTGATGATAGAGAAAGGAGGAGAGAACTCTAATCCTCACATCTATTTCTGATTTTAGATGGAGAGACTATAACAGAACGCCTTCAAATTTCCTTCATTTATTTTTTCATTTTTTTAAACAATTTAATTACTTAATTTCCTTAATTTCATTTTTTTTACTTATTTAATTTATTCATCTCTCACGTCAAACTATCACGTTACTACTCCATTTGTCATATAAGCTTCTTTTTAATTGCAACTAACGACACGGATGATTTTAAAATTAAATTGAATTTATGGAATTTAAATTGAAAAAAAAAAATTTACATGAACAAAAATGAGAAAGGCATAAACTTATATGAACGAATCAAATATTTAAGTCTATTAAATAACAATAACATCATTTTGGATGTTTATTGCATTTTGGGGCATGAGTTTTTGCGCCCAACTTTGTTTTTGTTTTTGCATTTGCATTTGTTTTTGTTTTTGTTTTTCGTTGCGCCGCCTTGTTGCAGTGTTTTATAGTTCAAATTGACAGATCTAATGCAATTTTAATTAATGATTTTGACGTCTTGAACCTTAAATTTCTAGAGGCATAAATATTCTAAACATTTTAATTATTATATTTATAGGTTTTATCACATTTATAGATATTTTACTATTTTATGCTATTAAATTGAACGTTGTGAGTTTGTTTGCAAGATCAAATGTAATTTCTACCTGTTTTTAATTTTATAAAAAACTGACAAAGATCAAATGTCCCCAAAGGAAGTTCCAAATGAAAAACTAAATTGTTTTAAAGATATTTTTTTAAGAAAAAATAAATAAGTTCTCTATTTTAAGAAAACACACGTGATTTTGCTTCAATGACAATCGAAAACAGAGTCTAATGAGTTGTTCATGTGTAAAATGTAAAATGCATGTGCAAATATCACCATTTCTAAAGAATACAACAACATCACATTTGGAAAAGGGAAGTGATAACAAAATTCTATTTCCGACACTATTCTAATATTGACTTTTTTATCGAATAAAATTTAATACAAACTTCACATTTTAAAAATAGGTCTCATATAAATTGTAAAATCTTTTTATTTTTATGTGAAATGTTTTTATATTTCCTTTAATAAAATAGTGAATGTTAAAGTGAATATAAAAAAGAGAATATTCTTAGTATTTTTCTTTTGAAAATAATATAATGCTAACATGTATTATTTGGAGGCAGGCCAAATTAATCTTTCTTCATTGGTTACGTGTTGGAATTATTATAAATTTTAGTATGCAAACAAAGTCTTTAATTATGATGACTCATAAGTTTTTCAATTTCACCCTTTGGCTAGCTTGGAATATTACAATAATATCTTGAATTGTTAAGCACTTGCAGTGGCATTGACATTTGACTGAATGTCATTATCTGCTGGAAAGAAAATTTATAGATCTATATCACTAACAATTAAGCTATATAAATTTCTATTAAAATATGCACAAATGAGACACGTACGTTATTTTTCCAATTTAAGTCTTTAGGACAGCTATTTGCTTGTTTGTATATGAATTTTCTTGCCCCACATTGTCTTTAATTAACTAACCATCTGCCTAGCAATTAAAGTAACATTTCTTTTATTAAAAAAAAGTTTTATTAACTAAAACTGAAGTTGATAATGATAATTTCTACTATCTTGCATCAAAATGAATTTTACAAAGAAAAATATGGGTATACTGTTTGAACAAAATAAGGAATATTGTGATCAAATTGAGTTAAAAAATTAGTAAATCTATTTGATTCTATTGGAGAATAATAAAGAAAGTAGGTCAAGTTCATCTGATGCAATGTAGAGATAATCTCCTTGAGGAGGCTAAGCAAAGAAGTAAACTGATCATAATTTTTCTTGATTATAGAGATAAGGGCTAGAGAGTCAATTTAAAAAATAACATTACAAATACATTTATCACGAGTCAATAAAATCACTACAAAAAGTCCACATTTCAAAAAATAAGGAGCTATAGGATGTCACTTTGCAGTAAAAACCACAAATGAACTTATCATTATGGCCGCGAAGGATTCCCCACAAGCCGAAGAGACATCAACATAGGCGTAAACACCATCACGTTCATCTTTATAACCCCACAAGGGAGTTAATCCATGCTTTTTTATTAGGGTTAATCAAGTTCTGCTTTACAACTTTAATCTTGATCAAAAAATTATGAATAAAGTCAACTTGGTTAGAAATGTAATGCCACAAATCATTCATCATCTTTGTACTTTAGGAGAAAACCAAAGAGTTCGTTAACCACCACACCAAAGAACTTTTTTCATACCCAAGGGATGTTTCCAATGTCGTTTTGAATAAGATTCCATTCAAGCCAAACATAAGTACCAAGACTAAAGAATTTACTCCAAAATTCATGCTTAATAACTCTATTTCAGAGTAAATGGACATCTTCACAATCCCGCACAACATGCATAAAGGTCTCAAGTGCAGAGAGGCAACACTTACAGAGGTCTTCGGTGGCCATGCCTCTATGACATCTCTCATTATTTGTTTGGAGTTTCCCGTGTGTCATCTTCAAAAGTGTTGTCATAACTCTGGATGAGCCCTACTAGTTCCAAACCTCCTTGAACAATATTATCGAGTCAGAATTGGTCTCATATAGGCTGACTTAAGAGTAAATTGGTCTTCAATGGCTGGCAGCCATGTGGAGATACATCGAGAAACATCAGTTGGAGGTTTCCATGATCGAATTTTCTCACAGATTGACTAAGGCAAAATTTGTTACAGTTTACTCCAATTTTATTTTGTATCATTGGTGTAGTTCGATGCATAAACTCAATTTGTACAATTGAGGTATTAAGTCAGCAAACTTTCCACAACCTGATATATAGTGATCCTTTCAAAATTTTGTAGAATGATCATCACGAATAACCCATTGCACATTACTTTCGTTATTGGGCCACACTTTATAAATATTTGTCCATGTATTAGAAGCAAATTCTGTTGTTGGATAAGAGGGGTGTTCATAATACCACAATTATATTTGGCTCGGGCAAGTTGAACCCAAAATCTATCTCTGTTTGCAACCAGTTGCCCGTAAAGTTTGGTCATATATGCCTGATCAAGGACTTTGAGATTCTTGAAGCCAAATCCGCCTTCTTACTTTGGCTTGCAAATTGTTTTTCAAGAGATCAAATGACATGCTTTATGTTTAGATGTACTAGCCCAAATGAAGTTGCAACATAGTCTCTTAGCTTCGTCACAAATAGATATAGGAATGGGCATGATTTGCATCACATAACCAAACATGCTAGATATAGATGATTGAGGAAGAATGACTCTACCTGCAAAAGAAAGACAATTAATTGTCTAACTTGTGAATTTAGAAGAACACTAAGGTATGCTCTAAGGTTTGTAGTTAGATTAATCCCTAGACTTTGACTTAAAAAAGCCACTTCCCTAGTTGACATATTTTTAGAGAAAAGAACCTTGGATTTATGCATGTTGATCTTTTGGCCAGAACTGTGACAGAAGTCTGCCAAAATGGATTTAATGAGCATAATTTGTTCTTTACTAGCCTTAACCACCAAAACCATATCATCAAAAAAGAATATGTGTGAGAGGTAAGGTCCCCCACCCCTACCAAAATGAAGATGTTTTCATTGGCCGTTTGTAACTGAATATTTAATTATGTGGCTCAATCTCTCTAGCGTTAGCACAAAGAGAAAATGAGTGATAGGGTCCCCTTGTCTAACCCATCTAGAAGTGCCAAAGGGATTAGTTTAAGCACCATTCCAATGGATAGTCATAGATTCAGGGGCAAAACAATGTTGTATAATATTCTTTAACATCAAAGGAAATCCTAACATGTCAAGAGATTCCATGATAAATTGCCATTCAAGCCTATCATAGGCTTTTTCAAGATCAAGCTTGAGAATCAAGAAACCTTCAGTACCACATATACGAGATAGTGTATGGATGGTTTCTTGGAGCACCAAAATGTTATTAGAAGTAGATCGTCTTGGAATAAAACTACTTTGATTATGGGATACCACCGGGGCATAATAATTCTAAGTCTTTGAGCAATGATTTTATAAATAATTTTATAGTTCACATTACAAAGTGCTAGAGGTCTAAGTTGATTAACCCGTATAGGCTCATTTACCTTAGGAATGAGAGTAATTAGTGTCTGGTTGATCTCTCTGATTTTCGTAGGATCTTGGAACAAATTCTAAACTAGCTTAAGAATGGATTGGCTAAGCACACTTTTGAATCATGAAAAATATAGGATGCAACCCATTAGGGACATGCGACTTATAATTTCCCATGCTGAAAAGGGTTTTTTTAGTTTCCTCCAAATATATGTCTCGGCCTAGTCCTTCCATATCAATATCTTCAATAGACGAAAATGTGATGTGGTATCAAAAGGGACGAGGGGGGCTATTTGAATTGTGTTTACCGTTTTTGTAAAAATTTCGAATGGTTTAAAACTAAAGTGATAAAACAGAAATGATAGAATAAATGACTCGACAATTTTATCCTAGTTCATTACTAACCTAGTAGCTACGTCCAGTCCCTTCTTTTGAAGGCTTTAATCCACTATGATTAGAACTTACACTTGAACACTTGGATAGTCACAATGATTGTGTTCAATCTTCTCACCTCCAATTTTGTACTATCAAGTTGTTAAGGAAATGGCAGCAACTGCGGAACTGAGTTTACAAGTTCTAACAAGTCTTCTTAATTTTCAGCTTAGTGTCATCAAGCCATTGAGGAACACAATCAACCACTACTGGGATTGGTTATAAAGAAAGAGTGTTTGTGAGTTTCGGAATTTTCTCTCTAACTAGAGTGTGTTTGTAATATAAGCTCTCCGATTTTTCTTTCTCAACACTTAGATAAATTTGACAATTTTTCTAACTCAGTGTTTGTGCTTGTTGATTTGAGATTAATTTACTTTGAGTGAATCTTGTAAGTTGTTGTGATCGTGTATGTTGTTTGAATTCAGAATCGGGTTCTATTTATAGAAGCCTTTGCAACATTGCTTTTGTTCTTCAAAGTATGACTGAATGTCCTTCAAGAAATGGTCTTGTTGTCCTTCATGGTTTGGTTAGTTTGTCCTTCAGTATGATGCTTCATTGTCTTCAAAATTATAACCATTGAGTTCAATTCTAGCCGTTTGAGCATAAAACTAAAACTTAGAATTTTTTCTAAGTGTTTCTCGAATTTTAGTTTTGCTGAAGCAGACTGTACGTCATCAAAGGCAAATAACAACCAAAGACATGATCACTAGACTAGAGGGAGGATCAAACAGAGACACGTTTAACGAACTAGAGGCAGGATTACCAGAGGCACAATTAATGAACTAGAGGTAGGAGCACCAGAGGCACAATTACTAGACCAAAGGCAAACACCAAAATCAAGTTTGCTGGACCAGAGGCAAACACCAAAATCATGATTTCTTGACTAAAATCACAAGTACCAGAGGCATATTTTCTTGACCATAATTACGGGCTAGAAGCATATTTTTCTTGCATAGAGGCAAAAACATCAAAGGCATGATTTCTTGACCAGAGACAATGACTAGAAGCATGAACCAGAAACAATTTAACTTGACCAGAGAAAAGAACATCAGAGTCATGATTTATTGACTAGAGGCAATGGCCAGAAGCAACTTCACTTCACTAGAGGCAATGACCAGAGGCATGGAGCAACCAGATGCATAATTACTTGACCAACAAGAATACCAGAGGCAAGTTTTACTCGACCAGAGGCAACCACTAGAAGCAAGTTTTGCTAAATTGGAGGCAAGTTTATTGGACTAAAGGCAACCACCAAAATCAAAAGTGAATGACTAGAGGCACTAACCATGTCAGAGCGTTGATTTTTACTAGAGACATTGAATTTTTCCAATGTTGACTTTTTACCATAGGCGGTGATTTTTCATGAGCGTTGACTTTTACAAAAAATGTTGACTTTTCCATAGACGTTGACTTTTTCCATAACATTAACTTTTATGTGTTTGACTTTTGCCATTACTTTTTTTTGGCGTTGACTTTTGCCATATTGTTGACTTTCACCAAAGGGAACTTATCAGAGGCAAAGAAAGTCAGATGCTTGCTTCATCTTCAGAGGTAAGCTATCAGAGGCAACTGGTCAAATACAGTTTGACTAGAAGCTTGATTGCTTCAGTAGAGGCAGACTTTCCCAAAGTCTATTTTGCTTCAACTGAGACAGACTTTCAATAAATGTACTATGAGCAGAACTGAATCAGATGCAATCTTGGCAAACCTTCTTGTACCATTAGAGGCAAAGCCAGTCTAATGCTTTGTATCATTAGAGGCAATGTTTCAGATGTGTTTTTTCACTAGTTTTGAATGCAGAATTTTCCATGTCTTTTTGACCAATCACTAAAGGATATATTGTAATATCCTACATATTAATTTTGGTCTTAGAACTACACACTCAAATGAAACATTAGTTCCTAAAATTGTTCCCACAAATTGATTTTGTCATCATTAAAACAATAGGATCTTTTGTACTTTAAACAGATTTTGATCTCACAAGTTAAACACCTTTTAGAGCTCTTGTTTTAACTTAATCAACTGCGAGTTTGTACCATTTGCAAGGGATTGGGAGATACCTTTCAATCTTTATAGAACACACTTTTTACGTACAACGATATTACCAAACGTATGATGATTCCAAAAGCACAAAATAGATGTCAAGATGTTCAAGCCATGCATAAATTGTTTTACAGTAGTTCTATTGGGGAGGAAGTTGACCATTGCACAACTGGAACCAAAGGCCATGGTGATCAGAGGAGGGGATATTGAGATTATGCATCATCACATAATCTTTAACAAGGCTGGGGAAAATGCGGCCACTAGCACCACAACAATTCCACGTCAGGAAATTCATGTGAAACCAATCGGATGAAGGACCATAGCAAGCCATTTAGGATCCTGATTGAAATTTTCATTATCAGTACTTTCAACCTCCATAGTTTCAATTGGAATCTATTGGAGATTAGCATCTATTGCATCTCGCTCTGCTCGATATTTCTCAACTAATGCAATAGATTTTGGATCGGGCATAACCATTTAGGTGTTGGGGGATCGCTCCCAAAATTTACTTGCACCCCTACCCTTGACATGGAACTATTGAAGGTATCTCTTTTATTGCAATATAAGGTACTCTTTATCTTCTTTTGACTTTCTTGAGTATTTTGTTGTTGACTGGTAATTCTGATGCCAACTTGTTTGGCAGGTGCCTTGATAACATTCTTTTTTTGTTATGGCTCCTTGGTTAATGAATCTAGTGTCATTACCACATTGGTTTTTTTTAGTGTTTTTACCTCCGATTGGGTTACGAACTTTTTGCTGAATTGGCTTCTACGTTGTGGCTAATTCAGAGCACATGTTAGAATCCACTTTAGGATTAGTGGGGTTTGTATTAATTTCACTTGTCTCTGCATGGTCAGAGTTATCCTTTTTGAGATAGTTAAATTTATTTTTTTGATTGTTTTCTTCTAGATTTTTGTAAGAGATTTCCTCTCTTTTTAGTAACCGTTTGACTTGATGTTACTTGATCAAATGTATCTTTTATTGAGAAGGTCAAACATATTCTTATGATTTTTATCTCCTAGACTTTTTGAAAAGATTTCTTCTTTTTTAGTAACTATTTTCTTTCCTTGAATTGTGTGACGAGGTGGATGTTTGACCAACATTCAAGAATCAAAACAAACTTCCTCATTGTTATCCTTTGTAACTACGTTTATATCTCCTCCATAAATTTTGTTCTCTTTCAGAGAAATAACAATCATTGTAGGATCGAGTAGAGTTTGTAGTGTTGGGTCTTCTCTTGTTTTTGCCATAGAACATGCAGTCTGAGTGACAGTTATTTTTGCATGCTCTATGCTACATATAAAACTATTGCGTCAAGAAATCTAATTGTTTCAATGTATATATAGTACTATAGTAAGATGATATTTCTAAGAATGAAATTTATGTGAATACTTTTGTCAAAACAAAAAAAATACAATTGATTTATTTTTAAGAATGATATTATTTTATGAATGATATTTTTAAGAATATATAGTACTATAGTAGGAGGATATTTTTAAGAATGATATTTATTTTAACAATTGAATTTTAAAACAAACTTCTAATGTCACGGAAATTTAAAATTTTATACTTTTTTTACAAATATAAATAAATTAAATATATAGTCCCTTCATCCTAAATTTGTTGATAAAAAAAATTATAATATTTAAAATATTGTTTCCGAAAAGTATGAGAATGTTGCGATATCAATCTCAGTAGGAGGAGCTATATATGGGCATGGATCTATGGAGAGACGTGAAAGCCCAGCATAAGCGTATCACGTATGCACCAATTTTTCAGAAGTTGTATATATTTTAATGATAATTCGAGTTACTTTGAGTTTTATTTATTAAAATATCTTTATTAATAGTAGTTATTGAAATAGTTAAGTGTGTTGAGATATAATTACTTATAAGAGTATATTTTAGTGAAAAATCAATGATTCAATGGTAATATAATTAATAATTCAATGTAATATAAAATAATAAATAATTTGAGATATAAAAAAATTACAACCGTAACACTTAAAATGAGACGTTAAGAGTATTAAACAAAATAATACCCTTGTTGGAATATATTGTATGAGAAAATATAAGGGTTAATTATAGTTTGGATCCATTTATTTTCACTAATTTGCAAAATTGATTTTTCTATTTAAAAATTCAACAATTTTATCCCATATTTCGATTTTTTTAAGTGACATATTTTAAACGAAGATTCATATGATATGACGATGTTAAATTATTAATACTCATAAAATTGCATTAAAACTTTCTAGAAACTTCATTCTCAACTTCTAGAATTATTCGTTTACATAATAATTTAATAAATATCATATAAATGATTAATACATCTAGATGGTTCTATATCGTGAAATTATATGTCACATTATTTGAAATATGTCAAATCACCATATTTTTTTAGTAAAAATCACACAGAGAGAGATCAAAACTGTCAGTTTTTAAAACAAGAGATCAATTTTATAAATCAGTGAAAATAGAGAGTCTAAAACTGCAATTAACCTAAAATATAAATTAGAGGAAATATTTTACAAATGTACCTATCGACCGAAAATAAGGGATTTGGATCTTGCCTTTAACTAGAGAAAGATATTGACCAAATCTAATACCCGAGCCAATAAATTTTAATTATTTGGATTGCATTGAATTTACAATCTTCGATTTTTATACGAAATTGAAACCAAAGTAACCTGATCATAAATAAGTTGGGTTCGCAGGTCATAATTTTTTTTTTAATTTTTAAATAATGTAATTAAATTTTAATATTTGAACATATCTATAATCACAAAATTTCATTACAATACATCATTCAATACTTAAAATATATCCTCAAAGACAACAAAACACATAAAACAACTAAATTATCAATAAATCCTTAAATTAAATACAACAAATATATATACGTCAATAAAAGAAAAAAAAAAAAAATATATATATATATATATATATATATATATTATATCAATAAATTGGATTTGTGGGTTCAGAATGTTAAATCTACTATCTAAACCAAATACTATTGAGTTTAAATGGATTGGTTCGATTGTACCCTACTTCTGCATTGAAGCGACTACTACCACCAAGATATGGCTATCCTGCAAGCTCTGATGGTGTCAATTTGGCGGAGGCAAAACATCGGTGTCCTAGTGTTCATATGGTTTTATTATTAAGTTGTATTATTATTTTTATTTTGAAAAAAATAAAGAGAGAAAAAGTTGGCCTCATGGCATGTTTCACAAAGAGTTGCATCTCGATCAGTCGAGTCTGTATTTTGAGTCTTTTGACTTTGTATAGCCATTACTCAATTTCCGCTTAGTGATAGATGGTAGTTATATTTGAATATTATTTTTACATATATGAGTACTAATATTATGTTTTTTTATATGTGTTGCAATTCTTTTTTAAGTTTGGTAATTAGTTTTGGAGGTGTTACAATTACCCTTTTCTGCCAAGATTCATTCAATGTTCCACATCTCATTAAAACTTTACGAGGATGAGCCCTCATTGTAATAAAGTGAACTACCACTTTCAACCACTTAGAAAAACTCCATTTTCCTATGTAAGCCCATCACACAATCTAGTCATAATGGACACCACACATACATCATGTTTTAGTTCATTGGGAAGACTTTTTCAAGCGATGATGCTTAGAAAGATTGGCTTCCTCTGATCACCATACCCTTCTATCAACCTCAACCTTGAGGACAAAATTTTTTCAATGAGGAAAAATAATGTTAGACAAGCAAATGCTGTAAATAGAATCCCAGAGTAATTGATATTTAAGAGTTGTTAGAGTTTTTTTTTTTCATTCAAATTTTTATTTTAAAGTCGTCATTAAAAATATTGAAAATGTATTGTTTGATCTTGTGCATCAAATTTAATCGATTATCACATCAGAAGTAATATAATATAACATGAGATAACTATTTATCACTGTAGTAATAAAATTTCTTTAAAGTTTAAATTGTGATATCGATTATTTATATATTTTTGTAAGCAAAAGATTTTATTTAAAGGGAGTACACGTGGTACTCCAACTCTTACATCATTAACAAGTCTAAACTCAACTCATAGTTAAAAGATAGTATCCACGTGTATTCGAAAGTTGGACAAAATAATAATATGTGCTCCTTCTAATCTACTTGCTATTTGGATACAAACAAAGCTTGAAAAATAAATAAAACAAGTATGTCAAGCCATCACAACGTCAAACACATCTACCTCTGCCTCTGCTTAATCAACTTATATCTTCTCTAGACACCATGTTTGAAATCCTTAAACTAAGCAAAGCTCATAATCCATCCATATTTGAGTAGCTACAACATAGCCCTCCAACAAGCAAACCATAATTAATCCTTTTGTCAGCAATTAATGTGACATCATTTTTAACCACAACGAAAACAAGCACTTGGATTAATCCACCAATCTAAGAACACTAAGTTCTTATTTTCTTTTTCTCTACATATGAACGAAGACCAAGATAACTGTTTGATACGATCAACCACTTAAATTCAACCAATTAAAAATGAGACTCCAAACTTCCATAACCTTTGAGCAAGTTGCAAACAAGTGGCTAATTGATTGCACAGAAAAACCAGCGACCTTCTCAGGTAGACAAGAGACTGAATCTGGGACTGCAACAGATGGAGAAACAAACTGCAACAACTGCTGGTTGTTAAAACAATACTTAAGCATGGAGATATAAGGTAGCATGATGGTAATAGGATAATCACTTAGAAATTGTGACATATACTTTCTAACAATTATTAACACAAATGCCACCAACATACTATGGTACAATTTGGAAGATAATTGAGTCCCTTAAACATGTGGTTATGAGTTCGTGATTTGTGTGTATGCAAGAATATTAGTTGGAAGATGTCGCTACCTTAAAAAGATCTTTGTACTCTGAATGATTAATCTTTGACTTTTCGTTGAAGTATACTGTGGCCAACAAAAAAAAACTATTTTTTTTAACTAGTTTAAAAGAAGTTTTATTACTAAAACAATAATACTTGGGCATATTATCATGTTATCCTTCAAACTGATTGTCTAATGTCTATTTCTCTATCATTTTATCACAGAAATTGTCTAAGTTGTTATCTATTTTTTGCTGTCCAAATATAGAGAATTCAAATCCTTATCATGTAGTGATAATCAATTATCACAAGCTCAAAAAGCACAAATTCTTTTTTTTTTTCTTTTCTTCAAATCCATGTTTAAGTGTAGAACGAGTATTGGAACTCTTAACTTCATAATTTTTTTTTTTTGGATTAAACTTCATCATATTTTATCTTGTTTTAAACTAGTTTAGAGACATTTACTCGCATCTAAGCTTATAAATAAGTATTAGCTTAATTTATTAAAGTTTAATAGTTTCTAATACTATAAATTTTGGGGTATTAACTAACTATATCCACAATTAGACGATATCTTCTGGAATTTATCAAATTAATATTCAATATGTAACTTATTGTTTTATCTTGATTTATTGTTTATTAATTGGTGAGGTTAAAGTTATCTATTGAAGAATTGTGGGTAGATTGTGCATGATGATATAGAATCAATGAAAATTAAATATGTGTCTTCTACTATTTATGTCATATTTATTATTGTATTTTACATATTCTAATAGAATTTTTTATTATTTCCATAATCACCCCCTTTCAATTAATGAGATTTTTCCCATTCATTTTAAAATCAAAAAATAAATTATAGATCGGAGGTGTTGACCCAGAACCCCTAAGTGAAAGTGTATCATATAATTTGATGCTTAAAAACATAAAATCTCAATAATTAAAAGTTGAGGGGAATATACAAATAATGAAAAATATATATTAGAATTTGTAAAATATATATAATAAAAGAATGTGATATATATAATAAAATACACATGTTTGATTTTCATTAATGTTCCATCAACATAGATAAATTACTCTTCATTTCTAAAAGGGTAATCTATAATTTACCCTATTAAAAATATATATACATATGCAACTTGTATACTAGCCGTTATTATATTATTAAAGTAGTACAAATATGTCTTTAATTTTTGTAATTATAATATTTTTTAATTTTTGTAATCGTAAATTTTTTTGTTTGGTTAACATTCCTGCAAATATAATTTCATTGTAAAATGGTACTTTCATCCAATTTCTGTTAAAAAAATTGTAACACCGATAACCATTTTTTAACAAAAAAAAAACACCAAATATAATTAAATTATAATCTTTTCTAATCTAAAATTAACCCCTAAATGTTTCAGCATTCTTCTCTAAAAAAATCTAAAGTGCATCTTCTTCTTCATCGTTTCACTCATCTTTCCGTCGTAGAATTCCTCACGTTATGTCGCAATTCATAAAATAAAAAAATATAGAAAAGCAAATGAATTTGATTAAAGGTTCAACTCTGTCACTATAGGAAATTCCTTCATCACCCTTTACCATTACTAGGACTAGGACTTGGACTTTCTTCTTTGCCCCTCCTCCCTCTACAACCAAATACTCCCATTCTTGGACTTTTCAATATACTCTCCTAAAATCCCTTAATTTCCACGTCAACAAGAAAAACTCTGATTCAGGACCAATTCTAGAACCCACCAAAGATTATGATAACATGAATTTGAATTTGAATATCTCAAATGGATGAAGATGTTGGTGACGGTGATGAGAAAGAGGACTAAAACGATGAAGAAGAAGACGCGATTTAGGTTTTTTAAGGGAAGAAGACTGAAATATTTGGAATTAATTTTAAGTTAAAAAAGGTTATAATTTAATTATATTTGAGTTTTTTTTTTGTTAAAAAATGGTTATGTTTTAACAGTGTTACAATATTTTAAAATAAAACTATATTTGCAGGGATGTTAACCAAACAAAAAAACTTATTATGACCAAAACAAAAAAAATAAAATAAAAAAATTATAATAGCAAAGACCAAAGAAATATTTAAACCTATTAAAAATTTTGAATATTAAAATTTCAAACATCTTCGTACAACAAAAAAAAAAGTTAATACAATGTTGTCTTGTATATCATTAGTACCTTTCTTTAATGCTATCGTACATGAAATTTATAAATTAAACCAATAATACTTTTAAATTGTTTTTTTTTATCAATAATTGTTAATTATTTTGCCTAAAAAAAATTAAATAAAAGAAACTCAAGAATTATTTTGGTATTCCAACACTCAAGAAACTTGACCTAATAAGTTAAAAAAAAAATTTAATGAACAGAAATATAAAACAATTTTACATTAATAATATATTTTCTATTTTTAAAAGAAAAATTACTTTCACTTCAAGTAATTATTTACAAGAGATTAATTTTAACAATTGTGTTACTCAAACACAATATATGACATAAACATGAGACATTATATTTATCTCGTATTTATTGTTCACTATAATTTTTTTTTGCTAATTTATTATTCTAATTTTTTAGGAGGAATATTTTTGTAACACAAATACACATTTATATTAATAACTACTTAGAGCACTTTATTAACCATTAAAATATATGTTATGATTAGATATATATACATTTTTTTTTATCTTAGTCATCATCACAAATTTAATATAGTTATAAAATGATTGAAGTATATATCTCATTAATCATTTAGAGTATTTTATTAACCATTAAAATATAAGTCATTAATCACTTAAAGTACTCTAAGTGCATGTTTGGTTTTATGTGAAGGTACCAGAAAACACAACAAAAATGAGGTTTGAATTGTATTGATCATTTTAAACTTTTTAACAAATAGTTTTTTATAGAAAAACTTATCTTCATTTTAATACACACCAGATAAAAGAGAGGTTGAGGATAAGATATAAGGAACTAAAACCAAAAATAAAGAGATAACATAACAGAAGAACACAAAAATATTTTTATACTAAATAACAACTTGTTCCATTAGTATTGCCTTCGTTGTTTTAGAGTTGTCACCACCCAACAAGTTTCTCCTTCATCTTAGCTTTTTATCCATCGGAGAGGGGTGATTTTAGGCCTAAATTCACCTCTCTAACTCTTTTTTCTCCTTTTAATTAAATAAGTGTTTTAACATATATTTAACTTTTCCTGTCTTGGTACGGTGTTTTGAGTTCCAGTCTTGTCACGGTATTGGTTTGATACAAGTTGACAGATTAGCTTCGATCAGGTGCATATTTAAATTCAATCAATCACTCTGACATAGTCAATGTTACAACTTTGGAGGCATTTGTATTCCGAACACTCCAAATTTGTCATATTTGTAGACTTTGTCACAATTATAGACATTTTTTCGTTTTATGTTATTTACATAGGTTGTGAGTTTATTCATAAATTCATCTTTTTCGATTTTAGTGACTTTAAATTGTATTGTTCTCGACCCGTGTAATTTCTACTAATTTGAATGAATGAATATTGTTTTTAGTAAAAAAAAAATAATTTTTATACCAGTTCAGAATATTTGTTGTTTCATCTAGACCACCCTTTAAAAAGAAATTTCACCTTCATCACACAAAAAACTTAATCCACTATAAACGAACGAGCTAAACAATGAGTATATTCACCACCTTTATAGGTGTTTTGTATTTTATACCAAAGCCTCATTAGCCTCCCTGTATTATGATGCCTCAACATGCATCCTGAAGTACCGTATCTGAATTCCTCAAGAATACTAGCTTCACTCGCCTCTTGATTTGAGTATTCTTTATCATGTCTCTCTACACAAAGTATTATTTGAAGCCTTTTTAGATGCATAAGAAGTACAATCTCTAAATTCCTCAAATATTGGATTTACTCATGTCTTGAGTTGAGTATTTTTTGCTCTGTCTCTTCAAATTAGTATTATTCAAAGACTCTTCAGGCCCACCAGAAGTAAATTTTTTGGATTCTTCAAGAGTACTTGCTTCACTTGCATCTTAAGTTGATTATGTTTAACTCTACTTTACCAGGCTTCCTATTAGAGAACTTATAAGCTTCTCGACAATTTTGGCAATCTGTGCTGATGAGCAACTAAATGTTTAACCATTTCTCCAATACAAGTATTTTTTAACCGCGTCTACAAGTTACCCACTAGAGACCTTATAATCTTTTCAACAATTTTGGCAAACTGCGTTGTTGAGAAACTAAATGTTTACATGTCTCTCCTGGCTAACCTTTACAAAGGTGGTTGCCACTAGTGACGAGATTACAAATGTTTGAGTTTGTATAAGACATGAACACAAAGTCATTTTAAGATTCTAACTCTCACTAGGTGTATATTAGGATATAAATCATAATCAATCTAGGTAAAAAATAACTCATTTAAAAGTTTATTTTGAGCGTGCTTGGTTGATTTACAACAAAATCTAATAACTCTTAACTTAGACCATATTTCAAATTAATCTCACTTGTTTAAGGCTTTTAAAATATGTATTCTTTTATTATATACATGTCTTTCATTTTTCTCTTACCGTGAATGTTCAACTGAACAATCTTATGGTGAAATGTGTCAAATGGTCTTAAATATTTCTTTATATCTTCATAATCATTGTCATGGACATAATCATGATGATCATCACCAAACTATTCAGTTTGAAATATGTGCTTTATATGGTCTTGAAGATATAGTGGTTGAGGAAAAAGTTGTTGTGCCATGCAGAAAATTGCTACTACTACAATAGTACAAATAATCATTTGAGTTTGTACTTGTAACTTTAAAACTGTATTTTGTACTTTTCAAAGGATCAAATATGTTGTTTTGGTTGACCAATAGTTTTACTTCATAGGCTTAGACTTGAAGTAGAGGCAATGTTCTATCAAAGAAAGTGTTGTTCTATAGGAAACTGATTGTTGCAATAGATTACATTGTACCAGATGTATCAAGTAATGTTTTGTTATAGGCATTATATGTTTTGGACAATGCTTCTAATTCATTGGTCTTTATAATCAGCTTTTCTTTGCTTTCAGACTTTTCATTGATACATAATTATATATATTTTTTAGCATATCTTGAGTGTCATTCGTTTGACCAGACAATGACTCACTAGAAGATGTTGACAATATTTATTTTGGGGAACCAATGTATGGCTCATACCAGAATCATATTTGCTTCGATCAGATATACTTTTTATAAGTTATAACTTACATTATCATCAGTAACAATAATTAATTGATCATTAGTTAATAATTTTCGCTATGTTTCTTACAATGAATAATACATGGATAATTATTACTAAGTTAAGGATACTTATGTTACTATGGTAGTACGTTAATAACCTAGACTCTAATTTAGGTTTATATATTCTACTCACTTAAAGCAACCAGTTAGCAAACAATTGTTCTCTTGTTTTATTATCATCAAAACATAAATACTATGTATTTGTATTTGAACCAATCCGAATCTTTTACTTGGTGGAATTGATAAAATCAAGGTGACTCATCTTGATTTTACCAATCCCACCGTAAAACCAAAGATGCATTAAGTGGTTAATGAAATATCTATATACTTTAGTCACTTTATAACTATATTAAATAAATGGTTAATAATATTTATTTTTGTGGTTAATGAATTACTATAAATGGTTAATATAAATATTTTGGAGAAAAAATACGGTAAACTATATTATACGATGCACGTATTTGTGTCAAAATTTGTGTTCAAATAACACTATTGTAATTTTAAGTTACCGTGTCATCTGGAATCATGTTACACTTGTCAAAATACTCGTAGACATGATATAGGAGTGGATGACACAACTTAAATATGATAACTAAAATCAATTAAGAGGGTATTTAGTTGGAGGTAGATAGAGGGGATGATATATTTTTAAGTTTTGGGTTTGGTTCAATTTTCAAGAGGGAATGAGAATGAGTCAAAATCCTTCTTAGAGTTTATTTTTCTCTAGGATTTAGATGGAAGGGAAGAGAACCAAAACAATATAAAAACATTTAAAATATCTCTCCTCCCTTGAACCAAACAGAACAACATTAAAAATCCCTCTCCTCCTCTATTTTGAACCAAGTATTTCTTCACTACACCTCTCCCTTCTCTTCTCCTCCATTAAAATCTAACTTCGTTCCTCTTCGTTGAACCAAACATACCTTAAGATAAAGCCATCATTAAAATTACCAATAAATTTAATTCAAATACATTTAACAAATTAACAAATTTCATTAACTTGTTTTTTTGAAAAGCCAAACGACATTGAATTAAACAATCGATTTTTACTTATTAATACTAATGAATGCAACAACAATTTTTATTTGCTAATGTTTGCTAATGAACGCATTTGTTTTTATTTGCCAATGATTGCTAATGAATGAATCAATTTTTGTTTTATTTTCTTGATTGAAGATAATTATCTCATACGCCCTCGTAAGATTGAAGAGTAGTAAGAAACACCAATCTTATTTCTTATGATTTGTATGGTGCAATGGAGGGATGAGAGATTTTAATTAAATTATATTTGGTTCAAGAGGAAGAGATGAATTTTAAATAGTTTATATGTGTTAGTCATCTCTCCTCTTCTCTCCAAATCCTCCTAAAATAGAGTAGAGGGAGAATAATATTAGGTTTATGAGTGATTTTGTTCTCCTTCACTCTTAAAAGCTGAACCAAACACATAATATTTAAAATATTCTCTCATTTCTCTTTTCCTTCACTCAATTTAAAACAATGAAAAATAATATACAAAAAGAAACTATACTATATAGTTTCAGTCCAAAGGCAAAAAACTTGTCAGATTTGAGAATGTTTTTGACATTTTCTTTTTTTACTTGATTAGATTTATGTCTCTCAATTTTTATTTTCATTTTTTTAATAAATTTTAGATTACAAAATTATGTCATCTAATTCAAACAACATTTAATTTAATAACATCAAATTAATTTTTTTTTAAAACAATGCAAATCAAATTAAATAGTTAAATATGTATCTTTGAACTAGATAAAAAAGTTATCTTTAAATACATAAATTTTTACCTCAAAACTAATCTAAACAAATCCTTTTTTTTTACTCATAATCTAAATAAATTCTAAACGCCCCAATTTCTGTATTAGTAATTTATAAAGATTGTTCATTCAAATTAACTCACCTTAGTTGAATATATGATGGGATATGATTGTGAAATCATCTCTATTTTTTAAAAAAAGTAGTGTATTTTTTTTACACCGAAGAAAAAATATACAGTTATATCATATAGTTTTGTACGTCATTAAATGCTTATATAGTGGTCTATAATCAATGACATAGGCAATGGTGATTTAAATTTGAAAAACTATAAAACAAATTGTAGATAGGAAGTACATTTTTTAGTAGTTAAAAAGTTAAACATTAGATTTTATGTTTTAATTCAATTAGTGAATATTAATTTTCAATATTTAACCTGACTTTTTTTATCAACTCAACTAACTATTTTTAATATCATATTTTATAAAAATAAAAGTGTTATTATCCTAAAATATAAATTTATCGAGTAAATAAATAGAACAGTAGTAATTTGTATATAATAATAAAAATATTACAGTTTATCCCATCTGTTGTACCAACATAATTAAATTTTATCTATTAGTTCATAAGTAATAGTATTACTATACTAAAAGATAAATTCAAATTTAAAAAAGAAAAAAGAAAGTGTAAATAAGAATTAAAAACCAAGTTAAGAGACTGACATTACCTTTCTCTCCTTCTTTATTTTGCTCCCTTCTTCTCTGTCGGCTATTTATCTGCATCTGCATCTCTTTCTGTGTTCCCACCCAACTTCCCTTATTTCCCGTTCTCATCAATTCTTTCTCTCTCTCTCTGTCTCTCTCATCTACACTTTCGAGATCGATTCATCCCACTCTTCATCTCCGTAAGCAATTCACCTTTTCCTCAATTTTATTTCTTCGATCCACTAAATTCAAACCACGATTTGATCCCAACGCGTTTTCATTTTTTTTTTTTAGTTTCAATTTTCGTTTGTTTAGCTTTTCAGGTAGCACAAATGACGGCGGAGGAGGTGTTGAACGTAAGCAGCAAAGAAATTCCCGATAACAACGCCGAAGATCACCACAAGATCATAACGGAGCACCGCAATGGCGATGTTAAGGAAATTTCAGAGAACGGCAATGTCGGTGGCGAGGTAGTTTCCGATTCAAGTACGTCAGATCCGATCGTCACCGTTGACGGCAATGACGCAGCGGTAGAAGATCACAAGGTGGAAGATGAATCTCAACGTGAATGCGAGGTAGTTAATGATGATAATAATAATAACATTAAGGAGAATGATTCTGAGTGTGAAACGACGACCGTTGATGTCGTTGAGAAGGAAGGGGAGATTTATCAAAACGGTTCGGGATCTGATGTGAACGACGTTCACGTGAGTGAAACTGTTGCGGAGGTTGGTGATGAATTCGCAAGTGTTCAAAACGGTGTGTCGGATAAAGAATCGAACGAGATTCGTGAAGGAGTGAAGGTCGACGACGATCGTGAATTGGAGAGTGTTGAAAACGGTGTCGTTTCTGAGAATGAGATTTGCGTTGCTGCTGACGTGGACAAAAGTGATCGGGAATATGAAGGTGTTGAAAACGGTGCGGTGGATAGGGATGAAGAAGTTAAATTGGAGAACGTTGATGTTCAAAACGGTGTCGTTTTGGAGAATGAGATTTGCGTTGATGCTGATGTGGTTAGGGATGAAAAAGAAAAAGAGATCGAGGTTCCTGTTGTTGTTGAAGAAGTTACTACTGCTGCTGCTGCTACAGATGCGGTGGAGTCTGTTGATTCTGATGTGGTGGAAGGCAGCGAGTCTAAGTCCAAAGATCATGAAATTGTGGAGAGCAAAAATGTTGATGGTGTAGATGTTTCGGATGAGAAGAACGAAATTGGTGGTGATGCTGAATTAGAAAGTGAAGTTGTTGCTGAAGTGAGTGAATCAGCTGAGAAGAACGAAATTGCTGTTGATGTTGATGGAGTCTGTGATGATGCAGATGTGAAGGAATGTGCAGTTGAAGATACTCAAAATGGTTTAGAGAACGCAGCAGTTGAGTCTGTTTCTGATACGGTTGTTGAAAATGGTGTGGCAGAGGTTGAGGAGAATGCGATTCCTGTTGATGGCAGCAGCCAATTGGAGAAGTCTGGTGAGAGATCAGAATCTCAAGTTTTGGATGATGTTGATGAAGGTGAACATGAAAATAAACCTTCTGTTGAAAAGGAGAGTGAGGTTGAACCTTCTGATAATGCTGTTAAGGGTGAAGGTGAATCTTCTATGGAAGTGTCGGAGATGAAAATCGATGAAGTTGAGAGTGAAGCTGAACCTTCAAAGGAAGCAGTGGAGAGTGTAGCTGAAGTTTCGGACAATGTAGTGCAGATTGAGGCTGATCCTTCTTCAAAGGAAGCAGTGGAGAGTGTAGCTGAAGTTTCGGACAATGTAATGCAGAGTGAGGTTGATGCTTCTGTTGATGAGCCCGCTTTGAAAACTGAACCTGTGGTTATTGAAGCTGAACCTTTAGTTGAAGCTGAACCTTCAGTTGAAACTGAAGGTGAAGAATCCAAACCTTCGCAAGAAACTGAAGGTGAAGATTCCAAACCTTCCCCAGAAGCATCTGCCACCGATGCTATTGATGAACAGAATATGGTCACCGAGGTGGTGAGGAGGCCGTTCTATTATTTGATTCGGGTTCCGAGATATGATGATGATGAAAATATTAAAGAACAGATTCAAAAGGCACTTCAGCAAGTAGAGGAGAAGACTAAAACCCGAGACGAAATTCGAGCTGAAAGCCAAACTAAAAAGGTAAGCAATCACCACTACATATTACATTACAATTTGATTGACAAAAAAGAAAAAATGTATGTAATAGGAAGACCAATATTTTAGTTTAGATTATTATTTTGAATGTTAATTTGATCAGGCCAATTTGTAAGCCGATATTTGAGCTTAGATAATTATTTGAATGATAATTTGATCAGGCCATTTGTAAGGAGTATGGTCAAGAATTTAGAGCTGCAATACAAGAAGAGAGAGCTGCTCGGGACTTGCTCAAATCGAAACGGCAAGAGATGGATTCAATTCAATCCATCATGAACAGATTAAACAATGCACTTTCTGTAGGGGATATAGATGGCAAGGTATGGATGCATTCATTTTTTTCTTCCAAATATATTTTTTCAGGATTTGATTCTTATGTCTGTTTTGTTGTGTTAACTTTTCTAGATTTATAATTTATTATTGGCAGATTAGGAACATGGAACACATGATCCAGCATGAAACTCTGCCTCTAAAAGAAGAAAAGCAATTGATCCGCCAAATTAAACAATTGAAGCAGAATCGCGACGAGTTGTCTACTATTATTGCAAAACAGGACCAATCACAATCTCTAGATGACAAAGACAGTATTGAAGAGCACTCTAAGGTACTAGAGTCAGGATGCTTTTCATTATATTTCCGGAATATCTATCGCCATCTTTTGTATCACCTGGCTGAAACTCATTGTCTTTGACTTAAATATTTTCAGCAATTACAGCTTTTGAAGAAGGAATTGGAAGTGCTTAGAAGTAATGTTCTGAAGACAGAAGCAATAACTAAAGCAGCAAAGAAGAAATATGATGAAGAATCTAATCAACTGAGTGAGGTTCTGGCTCGGTTTAAGGCTGCTGATGACCATCGTCAAGAGGCATATGTCAAGTTACAGACTTTGAAAAGGCAATTGCATGAGAAGGTTTGATCTTGCTTTCCTGTCTACTTCATTCCTTTTCTTTTCCTTACTTAGTCCCTGAGGAAAAACCATTGTACACAGATGTCTGTTTTGTTTATCAGAACAGAACAAATTTTACTCTTTGGTTGTTTTGGCTTTAATATTTTGATGCTTGAAAAGTGCTTATTCACAACAAGGAAGGTAGGAAGATTTATTTGATGCTAATGCAAAATTTAGGGGTGATTGTGTATGAGTTCCAATACTAGCTTTATAGCAATCTAGTTGCTTATAGAAATCTAGCTGCTCTGTAAAAATACAAAGGAAATCAAAACCATGAAGTAATAATCGATCATTGAGTAGCTAGTGCAAAAGGAATATGTTCCTTGTTCCTTTGTGGTTTTCTTGTGCCATTAAATTGTACGACAAATGCCACACGCCTCTGTGGATTATAGAATTTAATACTTAAGCTGTGTTCACATAATGAATATCTCAATTTCAGGATTACCATTACCATATTATCTAGGTTACACTGAATAGTGTCTGGAGACTAATGTTAGTAGGGGCAAACACATATCACCTCAACCTTTTCCTTTTTTCTGTATTTTCCCTTTTTCTAAAATTTAATCTGCTGAACTCAATTGTTCAGCAGGATGACGTGTTCTTGGCAATGCTTGATCTTTCATTAATTTAATAACTTTTTCTGTTTTGGAAGCAAAGCATTTAGACTTGCTCAATAAAAATGTACAATGCTAAGAGCATATACTGAACCTAGTTTTTTTCGCCATGCTGCAGAGTAAATATTTTTGGGAATACAAGAACGCCTCAACGAAAGGGCAAGAACTAGCAATACAAGGGAAGAAAGAGGAGCTGCAAAGCTTCTGTATTGATCAGGTGATCATTTTTTCCAATTTAAACAAGTAGAAAAATTATTTTTCCATTACTGCACTATATTATTAGGCACACAAACTTGAATTCGGCACTTACCAATTAGCAATTCAGGCTGAGCGAATAATGGAGATGTGGAACAAAAATGAAGAGTTCAGAAAGAACTATATTCGATGCAACACCAGGAGTACACTGAGGAGACTGCAAACTTTCGATGGCCGATCACTTGGTCCTGATGAAGAGCCTCCTGTGATTCCTAATGCCTTCGTTGAAAGAACTTCCAAAAATGACTCTTTGGTCTCGCGGTCAATTCCTGAACAACAAAAGAAATCAACACCAACAGAATCTGTTAATACAAAGGATGAACCCGCTTCTAAGGTTGTGGTACAAAAACCTGAAATAAATCAGACAACTAAAGCTAAAAAGCCTGCTAAACCAGCTCCTTTGGAGAAGAAGTCAAAGGCTCCAGTTCGTCGTTGGGGGGATGAGTCAGATGAAGATACGAAAGAAGAACCTAAGGAACCTGTGAGAACAAAGGAGGAAGAGGAGCAGATCTTAAAGGCTGAAAAGGCGAGGAAGGAGGAAGAAGAAGCAAAGCAAAAGGAAATGAAAAGGCTAGAGGAAATTGAGAAAGCTAAAGAGGCACTGCAGAGGAAAAAGCGTAATGCAGAGAAGGCCCAACAAAGGGCTGCCTTTAAGGCACAAAAAGAAGCTGAGCAAAAAGAGAAGGTAATAATAGCATTATGATTTAGACTTAAAGCCATCAGTTTAATTGCTATCACACGTAAAAATGTTTCACACATTCCTTTAATCACATAAAATCATTATGTCCCTTGGTTATATAAATATTACAAATTTCTACATGATTAAATGTGATTGAATATATTAAATATTTTTACACTGAAAATATTATTAGACCGCGAACTTCGGGTTACCGAAGCCTTTTCCCTTGAAAACCGAAGGGTTAAGATCAACTTTTTATGTGTAGTTAGTTGTACATCTATATAATATAAACATGCATATTCTTGCAGGAAAGAGAGAAAAGAGCAAGGAAGAAGGGGAAAAGAAAGGGAGCTTCTACTGAAGATGTTGTGGATAATACAGAACAAGAATCTGCAGCTTCTCCTAGCTCTGAAACTCTGACAAGAACTACAGAAGTAAGTGATCAGAGTGAGAAACCAGTTGAGGTAATAAAAAGGCCGGTGAAACCATCTCAATTCGTGAAGCAGAACAAGGTGAAATCTTTACCGATGGCTATTCGCAACCGCGGAAAGAGACGAATTCAACCATGGATGTGGTGGGTTCTAATTGCAGTTCTGGTTGTTGCTGCCTTGTTTTATATAGGGAATAACAGCTCCTTGAGATCTTCTTTTCAAAGCTATGGTTTCTGAGGACACTACAAAGTAAACTTGCTTCGATGCTAAGCAATCATTAGGTGTTTGCTAGGGGATGATACCCTTAATATTTATTCATATATATACATATAGAAGCAATTCTTTGGTGCCTTTTACAATTTTTTGCTTCTAGTTTTTGGTCTGTAGTCATTATTATTATTTTCTTTCAAACCAATATTTGTTACTTTGCGATGTGATGCGATTTTAACTGATTGATTGCTTCTGCGACCAATTATTATGGTAATAAATTATTGTGGATTGTGGGTTTTTTTATATTCGCTGTTATTTATTTATTGTATTTATTTTTCTTCTTTCTATCGTGGCCACTTCTTCCGATTGAAGATATTAGAAACTAATGTGTATTTATGCTTTCCTTTTTCCTTTTCGTGTTTGGATATTTTAGGTTTGGATACTAAGAAACGCATACCTAGTAGAGAGCATTTTTAGTTTAGACAACTTATACGTGCTCTGAATGAAAGATTATAATAGACCAGGCTGTCCGTAGGGGTCTATTGCCTAATTCTATGTTAACTTATCAGTTAAATTTTTCATGGTTTTCTAAAAGCCAGTTTACCTAAAAAGATTAGGGCAAAAACTAATGTGTAGGGACTCAAATTTGAACATGAGATTCTTCATTTCTTTATATTTTAAGTGAAATGCGTCCGGTAAGCACAACATAGTGTAAAGATATTGATATAGGTTACTTGACATTCAAGGTGTGCGAGTCTAGCCATAGGTATAGATCAAAAAGTGAAGATGAAATATTAGCTATAGATCATGTATTTAGATCAAAAAGTGAAGATGAAATATTAGCTATAGATCATGTATTTTTTTGAAATAATAAAAAATAATTATTTTGACATTTCACTGCTCGGAAATTAAGATAATTATATTCTTATTAACAAGTAAAATTAATATAAATTTTAAAAAATTTATAAAATATGTGTAACAATTTATAGACTCTTAGCTTTTAGATCATTAAAATGTCTTTTATTAAGCTAAAAACATCAATTTTTTGAGTAAATATAAATAATAATTTTGCTATTATTTTTATGTCATTTTCTTAAAGGCTTTATGTTGTTATAATAGATTTTATATATTGTTTGTATACTTATTGACATTTTCAAAAGCATGTTGGTTTACACATATTTTTTTTACAAAACTTGTACAAAGATGGGGATTTGTTTAATAGTCAGGATAAAAAAAAGATAGGATATAAGCAATTATATATTTGTTTTTTAAAAAAGAATTATCATATCTGGTCTCATAATATTTGTTAGTTTGGTAAAAATATATGTAATTATTTTATAAAGATAATTTTATTACTTAAATATAATATAAATTTTATTATGTCATGATGAGGTGTTCACAGAAAAATATGATATGAGTGAAATAATATTATTCTATTTATTATCACGTATGCATCATTATTCTATTTATTATGCATCATTAAACATAGGATATAATAAATGTTATCATATCTTATCTTTCTTGAATTTTATATTTAATTTTTTCTCTATTATATCCTGAACATCTCCTCGAATATATAACTTTTTAAGAATAAATTTATGATCTATTTAAAAGTCTTATAACAAAATAGATTATCATCTTAGTAGACTTTCTTCTACAAGATAAACTATCCTAGATAAATCATTTGTCTAACAAATAAAATGAACATTTTAATTTTATTTCAGTCCCTAAGGACATATTTGATGCACATGATAGAATAAAGATAAGATATGATATAAATTTTGATAAGAATAGTATAAGATTTATACTCTCACTTCCACATTTTATACAAACTACCTATTTTACCCTTTTAATTTTTAAAAAATAAATAATTTTTTTTAATCCCACTAAATTCAATTTGAGTTCTGGAAAACTTAAAAAAAGAATTCAGAATATAGATGTATTTCAAAAATTTCAAATTTTACGTACGGAAAAACTTTTTTCAAGTTTTCCGGAAACACATTTACGTTCAGGAAAACTTTTTTTTAAAAAAGTTTTCTGCAACATAAATATATGTTAGAAAATTCAAACTTTGTATATTGAAAAACTTGAAGAAAGTTTTCCATACCACAATAGAAAACTTGAAGAAAGTTTTCTTGAACACAAACGTGTACCTCAAAACATAAAAGTTTGAACTTTTAAATAAATAAAAAATTGAATTGAATTTTTATTAAAATATGGGGTAGAAGTATAAATATGGGGTATATGGTAAAATTTCTGACAAGTGTTATCATATTTTGTGTTTGATACACACATAATAACAAATTGAATAACATTATTTTATTATGTCATGTGTTTGATACATACCTTATCATAATATGATAAAATATATATCATATTCAAATAACAAAATTACTACTGTGAAACAATTCCAAATTTATTTTTCAAATTAACTTACAATACTTTAAATATTATAAATTAACAAAAAATACTAAAAAAATAAAATATAATGAAATAATTTATAAATCCGTTAACACTAATAAATAAATAATTTCAAATATAAACAAAATTCATGAGTAACCAGATAATTTATTTTATTTGTTAGATACGCTAAATAAAAATATAATATATATATTTCATATATATAGAAAAACCATCTTGTAAAAAAGTTACATTTATTCAAAAAATTAAATTAATATATGTTATTTTGAATAATAATTTATTAAATTATATAAAATGATAAAACCACCCTTACAATAAAATCATGCACATTTTTTTTAAAATTCACTAGCAATTTTTTAAAAAAATTTAATATCAAATTCTATTGTTTTTAAATTTATATTTTATTATTTTTTAATTTTTATATTTAAAATTATATTTATAAGAATAATTGGATAAATTAGTATTCTTATGTGCTTGGATAATTATAAGAATAATTTAAAATTATATTTATAAGAATAATTGGATAAATTATATTTAAAAAAATTTATGGATATTTCCTTATATACTTTGTGTACGTATGGTTCTTAACATAAAACACATCTTTTGTGGTTGTAACAAAAATTTTGAGAAAATTGTGAATTTGATAAAATCATAGTTGGTTAAATAGAGAATCATACGAAGAGTATCTAAAAATAATTGTAAAGAAATTCACACAATGACGAGATCTCATATTCAAACCTAGATATTTATCAATTAAATTATATCTTAGAGATAAATTTCTTACTTTTTTTTTTTTCCATTACTAGTGTGTTGACCCATGCATGTCACCCACAGGGTATATGTCGGACACAAACTTAATTTTTATTTTATAGGATAATAATTATTGTTTTAGGAAAATTTTTAAACAAATAATAAATAATTTAAACATACACACTATTTTAAGATAGTGTTAAATCAATTGTAACGTAACACAAAAAATTTGGATTTAAAAATATAAAAAATTATATATTGATGGAAGAGAATTAGAACCTATTTTAAATATATTTATGGAAGAGAATTAGAACCTAATTTAAATTAATAATTAAAAGATTGATATAATTTTACGTAAAAGTTTCATCTTTCACAATTAACTTGGTTTTTTTCCTAAATTTAATTGTTTCTTTCAGGTAAACTGCTAATTTGGATGTCTCGTTTAGATAAATTAAAAATAACACTTAATTAAGAGGCCAATACCACAGTTTCAATACACTTGAATACATATACTTGAACTTATCTCATAATTTTGATCTAATCAAGGAGTACATAACGTGCACTTAAATATGAATTGAATATACTATTAATTTATTTTTTGGCAGAAACATAAGAAAATATTTTATTGATAAGATCAGAATATGATAATTGAAAAAAGACATGATAAAAACAAACTTAAAAAATAGAATACTTATTGTAAAAATAATATAAAAAATTGTATTAAAAAAGTTTGCAATCCATTGAACATAGAGGAAACAAAAGGGGCTGAGTGAACATGCATATAGAGAGAAAAAAACTGTAATCCATTGAACAAAAACATTAGATGTTAGTAAAACAATAAGGATATTGAGAAAATAAAGATTTTAAGATAATGAGTAAACTATTGGAATATTTTATTAAACATTTTATTTAATTATTATATTTTAATATTATTTTGTAGACACGTATCTTTATTTAATTATATTAGTTATTTATCAATTAGAAATCTTAATTGATTAGTGATCAAATTAAGTAATAAGGCATGTTAGATTTTAATTTTGATAATTAATTGATACGAGCTCAAATATGAGTGAATGTCATTGATGGCACCTTGGGAATAATGAGAGCCCTAATCGACCATCACTCTATATATAAGCTATGGTCCACACCACGTTGAGAAGAACCACAAACCATCAAATGCTTGTCATCTCCTTTTCAAATCAAGGATCAATGCAAAATTAACTATGTTCTCGATGTTTATAGCATGCTTCTTTGACTATAAGGAGAAATTCTATTTGATATTCTTGAAAGACTTTATTTAGACAGTCATAACACTTATTGCTCATTATCATTTTTGGAGCTACATAAGATGAATGTCACTACGGTGTTTCTAAAGGACAATATTTATGAGTTAACAAAGGAAACCTTATGTCAATAGACACAAAGTAAATGATTTGCAAACTGATGTAATTCATCGATGAGTTAACAAATAAGTTTCGCTAGTGATACCACAAAACTTCATAAGGTAATTATCTCATTTGATTTTGAGATGATTGTGGCAAACAATTGTGGGTATTATTAGGTCTATGGGAGTAACTTTATATTTTTAGAATATTTTTTCGGATTTGCTATATTTATTTAATAGTGATATATGCTTGTTGCACGAAATCGAGATATCTCTAACGAAAATTTAGTGATGAAAGATCTTGAGGACGTTTCTTTTGTATTAGGCATTGTGATACTTAAAGAACATTCTCATGGTATCTTTGGGTTATCACAAAAGAGTTATATCAATAAAGTTGTAAATATATTTGATGCAAAAGGCATTATACTATGGGATTCCTCAATTACTAGAAAGGAAGACTATTTTAGTCTCATTTTTTTGCCATAGAAAATATCGAAATCCAGAAACTTAAGATTTCTATATGCTTTAGTTGTGAGGAGTCTTATGAACGATCTTATTTATACGCATTCGGAAATAGCTTATATAATAAGATCATTTGATAGATACTTGAGCAATTCATGTTTGAATTGTTCATAAAAGCAACCATAAGGATTGTTAAAGAGAACATAGAGTTTATGTTCACAAATAAGAGATCTTACAATTTGGAAATCATTAACATATTCGAATATGATATTCTAGATTTTTACATAAAGTAGACACCTTAATTCAGAAAATGGTTGATTTAATTATGTCATTTGGTTACTTATAGTTAAAGATTTTAAGAGACCACTCAAGTTATATAGAGACATAACTCAGTTATATAGTGCTTCAACAATTTTTTAT
This sequence comes from Cicer yamashitae, assembly GCA_037974755.1. NCBI lineage: Eukaryota > Viridiplantae > Streptophyta > Magnoliopsida > Fabales > Fabaceae > Cicer > Cicer yamashitae. The sequence goes on along the minus strand of JBBPBQ010020324.1, from coordinate 42,780,256 downwards.
AAAGTGTATTTAATTAGTTATTTATCAATTAGGAGCCTTAATTGATTAATGATCAAATTAAATAATAAGGCTTATTACATTTTTATTTTGATAATTAATTATTTAATTCATTTATATGGACTAAAATATGAGTGGATGTTACTGATGACACATTTGGGAATAATGGATACCCTAATTGACCATCACTCTATATATAGGCTATGGTCCCCAATATTGAGACACATAAGTATTGCTTCTTCTCCCATCTGAAGAGTGCCTAAGGTTTAAGGAGTCCAGGTTGAGGAAGAACCATAAGTCAACAGGTACTCGTCACCTATCTCTCTCATTTTCAAATCAAGGATTAATACAAGATTAGCTATGAATCCAGGTATTCCTAAAACCTTATCTTTGATAGATCAAATATGTTGTAGATCCTAATATTATCAACATTTGTGTTTGTTGTTGATGTTCATACGTACACGCTCATGAGTTTATCGCTTTCCACACTAGAATATGATTTTAGTAACAATATGCATGATAGAGCATGTCTTGTGAACAATTTAAATCCTACATAAACAACCAAAATAGTCTATGACTCAGAAGGACGGTCTCAATTTAATCTCTAAGACTGTGAATATTCAATTTGGTCTCCGACTATGTAAATCGTTTCTCAAATTCGTCCCTCCGTTAATGACTGTTACTAAACTTCGTTAATGTTTCCTTAAGTTAAATATTGACAATCAAAATGGTCCATGACTTTGTAGAGTTCTCTCAATTTGGTCATTGAGAATATGAATTTTCCAATTTAGTTTTTGTGTCTCTAAAATATTTCTCAGATTCATCATTCTATTATGATTCTTATTTGAGTCATTGGTAAAAGATAATTGGAGAAAAGTAAATTGAATAATATTGATAATTGAAAGAATTGTGATTTACATCAAGGGTTACATAAACTTATATAGTCAACTAGATAATTATGTATTATAACTTTTGTGCGTTTATCATTCTCTTTGTTGACAGTTTATCTTATTCTCTAACGTTATTCGTTGGGAAGAAAATAGTCATTCCTCATTTTGCACTTGGAAGTGGTGGATATGTAGATGTTGTCCACTCTTCATATTTCATTGTGTAGATACGACAAAAATGTTACCCCCTTTCTAAATCATTGACTCATTTGTAAAAGAAAAATTGTAAAAAATTGACCCATTTCACTCTTAATCTTTTCGTCACAAAATAATTGACCAATTTGTAAAAAAAAAGTTGTCCCAAAATAATTTATCCTTTCAATTTTTAGTGCAATTCTTTTCAATTGTACCACTTAATTAATACTACTCGCATCATTTCAATGCAAAATCTTTTACTATGCATTTCTAACATCGATAATGTAAGAATACCTAACAATGATAATTTGATAAAAGTAATTGTTAGAATATTATAAAATATCTTATAATATCTATTATATTATACTATATTAGAGTATCTTGAGTTATTTCCTATGATCAATTTATAATCATAGAGATATCTTAGAATATCTCTCATTATTATTATGATTTGTTCCTGATTTAGGATTGAATCTATGTTTCTCTATAAATAAAGATTAATATTGAGTTTTTTGTAATCAAGTTAGCATAAAAATATTATCAATAATATTCAAATCCTTATTATTTTTTCTCCTCATTTTCTCTAAAATCCCACAACTTCAACAGTAGTATTATCTCAATTTCATTTATACACTTGTCTTAATATGTGTGAAATGATAAATGACTCAATTATTATGGGAAGGAGGAAGTATTAATTTGATTATGGAAAGAATTGGGAATACTGATGTTTAAAATGTATTTTTTTAGTAAAGATCCACTTTGATCCCTCGAAAAAACATAGAGGATAAATTAGCCCTTAACAAAAATAATGATGTTATGAAATTTACCCAAACTATAGCAAAATATAGAACAATAAAGAGATACGAGAAAGAGAGAATAAGAGAGTAAGAGTTGTATTATGCTCTTCAACATCTATCATTTACAATATGAGTCCTATTTATCAGACATACATCTTGTAATTTACAAGTACATGAATGGTCTATCATAATGATCCATTAACAATCCACTAATATTAAGGGTTCCACTAACATTAAGGATTAAGATTTAACTCATGAAATTTGAAATGGGACATCCATCAAATATTTGTAACACTCCCCATTAGATGTCGATTAAGGATATATCTCATTAAAATCTTACTAGGAAAAACCCAATGGAAAAAAACCCTAGTGAAGGAAAAAGATTACAACATCCTTTCTATAAGAATTGTCTCATTAAAAACTTTATCAAAAAAACTCAGTGGGACAAAATCATGGTGAAGGAAAAAAGTGCATAACACATTTATTTTTTCCTTCATGGAAGTAATTATATTTTTGACAGTGAAGACCAATTAATCTTTAGCACTAGTTGCTCAAAAGCTTCACTTGGTGGTGACTTTGTAGAAATATTTGTTATATTTTCTTTATTATACTTTTCTCCAAATTAGTTGTTCATTAGAAGAAAAAAAATCAAAAGTTTCTTGTTTGTGTAGAATCACATTTCTCAACAAAACTGCATTCTTGATTTGCCTCATGTAAAGATGTCATTATGAGAATTAGACAAATAATCTGCATGTCTAAGGTAAAAAAATATATGTTTGAATTAGTTCCAATGTCTTCGTGTAATGAAGAGTTGTATATGGTTAATAGATTGACAACAAATAATATATCAAAATATGACCAATTAGAAAGGTTTCATATTGTCTCCAAATTGAATTAAAATATGGTACTTTAGGACCAATCAGTTCTTCATCCCGATTTGGTCATTTATTCTTTATTTGATGTTGTTAGAGATGAAAGTATGAGTTTATTTAAAGATTTAAGTTATGAATTTGATGAAATTTGCATTATATTGAGGATGATAATTAATTTTATGGGTTTTATTTGAAATTTTTCATGAATTTTTGCAAAAAAAAAAAAGGATAACATTGTTGACATTTTAAAACATAAAAGATCAAATCGTCACTTAACGTTTTTATTGATATTCTTAATTGTATTGAACTTATTATTAAGAAAATGAAGTAGATCTTCTATAATAAAAACTATAATCAATTTGGTTCATTATTTATTTATTTTTCATATTTCAAATATAAGTATTAATTATCTACATAATATAAAAATATTATTTTCTACACATGATTCACCTATGCTGGTACACAATTTAGAAACTACAAATAGTAGAAAAAGAAGACTTTTGAGAGGTGAATGGAGGTTAGTCAGGTTACTACAGTTTGATTTGAATACGTTTAGAGACAAAAAGAGTTATCCAATCTAAATATTAAAATAATAAATGGTTTAGTTCAGTTTGAGTTGCTTTATTAAAAAAAAGTGATATAATCTAATTAAAAACGATTTGAATTAAATTGATTTATTTGAGTTTTATTAACACATAATTGGATATTTATATTATATCAAGTAACATATTACTAGCTAAATAACACAACGTATATAATATGAGGAATTTTTTTTCCGGGATTATGTTTATATCCTCTAATTTTTACTTTTCTATTTTTTTTTAATAAATTTTTAACTTAAATATATAATGCACAAGATACTAAAAATCTAACATTACGAAGTAATACTAGTTAGGTTTAAAATATATAAAATAAAATTAAAAAAATAGATTGCATTAAAATAAAAGTATTATTGAAAATAAAAAATATTCAATAAAAGTATTTATGTGGTTTTTCTAATCTTTTAAATCAGTTTGTAATTGTTTATTTAAATTATAATTTGAACGTGAACAATTGTTTGGATTATCTATTGCAATTATATTGTACAAGAGCCTTTACTTGAACATCAACAATTAATAGGAAAAAATTTATCATCATTTTTAAGTATTTTTCTCGTTGTTTTAATATAAAATATATATTTTTCTGTTATAATAAATTTTGGAAAAAGTATAATTTTGAGGAAATCATACGTAGTTATGTATATTTTAAATTTAAAACATTACAAAAAGCATTTAAAGAAATATATTTAAGTTTTTTTTTCTAACTTCTTTCAAAAAAACATTTTTTTTTTCTTTTATCTAAACTCTAGATGTTTAGTGGGAGAAAATCATCTTCATTTCCCCCCTCTATTTACAGTGCATCCGAAGAGAAATAGACACAAAATCATCTTCATTTCCCCCTTTATTTACGGTGATAGACACAAAAATAGTTAATAGATCCCAACACTAAATGGATTCTACTATCATTAATTTTTTTTATCTATCTCTCTCCAAATCCACCATGAAGAAATGAAGAAGATCTTATTATTCATATGTTGTATTAGATTTTTCCACATGTCATATTAGATTTTTATATTAGGTCTAATTCATCTTCATAAAATAAATTTTTAAGATGAGAAATGTCATTTTTTTAAAAATGTTTATAGAGTTTTACCTATTTTCAATGTGAAGTTTGAATTTTTCTTAATATACCTTTCACGCCCATCGCTATTGGGCTCGAGTATTATTGGACTTTGGACGTAGATATAAATGGTGGATAGGCCGATTAATAAATTCTAATATGAGTTTTTTATATTAAGTTTAATCTACCCTTACAAAATCGGGTAGGAGATATCACTTTTATAAAACTTTATTTATATTCAGTATAGAACTTGAGTTTTTCACAATAGGTGTTGTTGCACTACAGATGTAGTAGAAGATTGAAGTTTGTTCTCTGTATGTGAGAATGAAGTGGATGGTACGATGTACCACTATAGATATATGTTTAAAAGTCACTTTTCAAAAGTATAAATTAACAATTTTTACAATATTTACTATTAAAACAATGACTCGATTAATATCACCAATTTAATTATAAAAATGATAAAACTTTAATTAATACTTTAAAAATATATCATCAATTGTTATTAGTATTTCCCTCATTGAATGAATAGCTGGAGGGTTTATGTTAACAGCAGTGGAATTCCCATTACATCCCTGTTTGTCTTTAAAGTCTTCGGTAATTGGTACTACCCACTCATCTTACGTTACACATACCCTCCCTTTACTTTACTTCTAAACTTGTAATAAAGAAGTAAAAAGCACTCGTACGGAAAGAATAAACTAGTGGAACGAACTCTCTTGGATTCTTCCACAGTCGGCTACTACCCATACCAATTTACCCCTCAAACTCTCCTTAATTTACACTCCTTGCCATTCCCATCCACCCCACACACCAACAAGGTGCGTGTTTGATGCAAGTTGATGATAGCAACAACAACAACATCATCAACAAAAAAATTACATGTACAATCCATTTCAACAATAAATCAAACCAATCCATACCCAACAAAAATAAAATTAAAACAATTAATTAAAATATTTAAAAAGTAAACATCTCCTAACTCAGATCCCTTTGTAACTTTATAGATCTAAATCATTATTGTCAAACCTTCCTCATGAATTCCCCTTAGCTCCTCTCTCTTCAAACCCCAAACAAACCCCAAAAAATATAATTCCAGAAAAATAAAAGAAAATTAAAGGTACTTAGTACCTACCCTTAGTTTGAGTCTTATACCTTACCCTTACATATTTTAATAAATTTATTTCATTTCATAAAATTAGAAATGGAAAAAGTAGCTCCTCCTCCTCTTCCTCTTCCTTTTCATCCTCCTATGTTAACAAATCCATTTTATAACAATTCATCAAATAACAAGAAACGTGATCTATCATACGACGTCGTTCACATACCAAACGACAATTGGAACCCTAAAGAATGGAATTGGGACAACGTTCGATTCATCGCAAAACCCTCCAACACCGCCACCACCACCACAATCTCACAAGACGAAGAAACTCTAAAATTGAATATCGGCGGCGGTTGTGGCGGCGTTAACAATAGAGCAAACAAACGAGTTCGTTCAGGATCTCCTTCTGGAACGCCGTCGTATCCGATGTGTCAAGTTGATAACTGCAAAGAAGATCTATCGAAAGCGAAGGATTATCATCGAAGGCATAAAGTGTGTGAAGCTCATAGTAAAGCTTCGAAAGCGTTGCTTGGGAATCAAATGCAAAGGTTTTGTCAACAGTGTAGTAGGTTTCATCCTTTGTTGGAGTTTGATGAAGGGAAACGGAGCTGTCGTCGGAGACTTGCGGGGCACAATCGTCGGAGGAGGAAGACGCAGGCTGATGAGGTGGCTTCTCCTCCGTTGAATCAGGTTGCTGTTGCGGCTAATTTGGAAATTTTTAACTTGTTGACGGCTATTGCCGATGGTTCTCAAGGTATTGGTTAAGGCGCGTTTGGTTTCTCTTGTTTCTTGTTTTTTTTTTTAATCTAAAAAAATCACTTTTGAATCAGACTTTTGCTTAAAATAGTAATAGTGATACTATTGTTATTATTTTTATTATTATCATTAATAATATTATGCCAATTTTAGAAATTAGGAACAAAAATTGTGTAAGAACTTATTTTAAATAATTAAAAGTAATAGTTTTTTAAAGTAAAAAATTATCGTGAAATTACTTTGTTTAGGTTTTTTTTTTTTGGTTTGAGTAAGCTAGTTATGTAATTCTCATCCAGCTAAATTTTGGATCATTAATTTGTTTTACCGATTAAAGAAGTTTTCTTCGTGTTGTTTCTCTAAATCCGAATATGCCCATTATTGTTATTTTAGGGACATAGGAAATTATTTTTGTATGTTTTCTTATCATGAATAGCAATATATTGTGTTCACGATTTCATATAACAAACTACTAAACCAGAATTTATTTTTGAGAAGTAATTATTTTTCTTAATTTTCTAAAATCATTTCTGGGAAAAATAAACCAAAAAATTAACAAGCAAGTGCTACTAGTGATGTTTTTTTTTTCTTTTCTTATGTGTGGGTTAAGATTGTTTTGTTGATGATATTGTTTAGGAAAATTTGAGGAAAGAAGGTCACAAGTTCCAGATAAGGAGCAGCTTGTACAGATTTTGAATAGGATTCCTTTACCCGCTGATCTTACAGCAAAGTTGCTTGATGTTGGTAATTTGAATGCGAAAAAAGATGATAATGTGCAAATGCAAACTTCATCCTCCTATCATCATCACGACGACCAACCGAACAATGCCCCCTCTGCCCCGTTAACTATGGACTTACTTGCTGTTCTTTCGACCTCTCCATCCGCACCTGCTCAAAATGGCGGCAACACATCCATGACTAGTGGGGACCAGATGAGAGAACAGCAATTCACTTCAGTTGTTGGAGAAAGAAGCAGCGGCAGTTCTCAGTCTCCAAATGATGATTCAGATTGCCAAGAGGATGTTCGAATTAATTTGCCGCTGCAACTTTTTAGCTCCTCTCCCGAAGATGAAAGCCAGACGAAATTGCCATCTCCGCAAAAGTATTTCTCGTCGGATAGCAGTAACCCTGTTGACGAGAGGTCACCGTCGTCATCTCCTCCTGTTGTGGAGATGAATTTTGGTTTGCAGGGTGGGATTAGAAGTCATAACCATAATAGCATTTCAATTGGAATAGGAGTCAATGCAAATAAAGAAACTAGTCAAAGTCATAGTTGTACTGTCCCACTTGATCTCTTTAAAGGGTCAAAATCAAATAACATGATTCAACAGTCTAGTTCAGTTCAAAGTGTTCCATTTCAAGCTGGTTATACATCTTCAAGTTCTGATCATTCACCTCCCAGTTTGAATTCAGATGCTCAGGTAGTTTGTCATTTTGCAATTTCTGTTTCATGTCTACTTAAAATTTGTACTTTATTTTTTTTAATTAAAAGGCTTAGGTATTTCATCTTTTGGGATTGAATCTATTTGTGATGATATTTCAACAGGATCGTACTGGGAGAATAATGTTTAAATTATTTGACAAGCATCCTAGCCATTTCCCGGGAACATTGCGAACGCAGGTGAAACTATTGTTACACTTCCCCATAATTTTTTTCTTTCTAATCAGATAATGTCATTTTATTGAATGCGACAAAATGTTCTTTACCAGATGCAAATAAATGATAATATTAATAATCTTTTTGTCTTTTTTAGATTTACAATTGGCTTTCTAACCGACCATCAGATTTGGAGAGCTACATAAGGCCCGGCTGTGTCGTCCTATCAATTTATGCTACAATGTCTTCAGCTGCATGGGCTCAAGTAAGTGAACTGCTGTGATGCACATTTGCTTGTAGTTTGTAGGATTCTACATGCTGATTACTTGCATAATGTGTCTTTTGCAGTTAGAAGAAAACTTCATCCAACGTGTTCATTCTTTAATTCATAACTCAGATTCTGATTTCTGGAGAAATGGAAGATTTCTTGTTCATTCTGGCAGTCAGTTAGCATCACACAAAGATGGTGAGCACTGACTTGTTCTGATCCGTAACTGGTTTTTATCCTTTTTATGATTTTATCTTAAGCTGCATATTTTTATATTGAAGCTTTACCCTATGGACTAATTCTACCCCCCTATAATTGGATTGTTTATTACTGATATGTTTAATCAAACATTAGAAGATTAAATATGCCCTCGTAGCTAGCTTTTTATTACCAAGTAGTTAAATAAGTTTGATTTAAATTGAAATTCCAGGAAAGATACGCATGTGCAAACCATGGGGAACATGGAGGTCTCCAGAGTTGATATCTGTGTCCCCTTTGGCAATTGTCAGTGGACAAGAAACTTCAATGTCATTGAAGGGAAGAAACCTGTCTGCTCCTGGCACAAAGTTAGTACTGATTTTCCCCCGTTTCTGGATATTGTGTTATTCTTCTTTCTGATCTGTTTTCCTACTCTCGTTTTTTATAAGCTGTTTTCCTAATATTTGTCCTGAAATTTTGCAGGATACATTGCACTGGTGCTGACTGTTACACGTCATCAGAAGTTATAGGGTCTCGATATCCTGGTATGGCCTATGATGAGATAAAATTGGGTGGATTTAAAGTTCAGAATACATCTCCTGGTGTTCTAGGTCGCTGTTTCATTGAGGTAGATCTCTACATTCTATTGCCTGCATATGATTACTGTGTATGCTTGCATGCACATGCATGTCTTAAAAAATTCTTATGGGGAAAGTATATAATAAACGCAACTTACCTATTTGTGAACAGGTTGAAAATGGTTTCAAGGGAAACTGTTTTCCAGTGATAATAGCCGATGCAACCATTTGCAAAGAATTGAGACCACTTGAGTCTGAATTTGATGAAGAGGAAAAAACATGTGATGCCATTTCAGAAGACCATGAACATAATTTTGGGAGGCCCAAGTCAAGGGAGGAGGCTTTACACTTTTTGAATGAGCTTGGTTGGTTGTTTCAAAGGGAAAGGTTCTCGAATGTGCATGAGGTTACAGATTATTCACTTGACAGGTTCAAATTCATACTCACGTTTTCCGTGGAAAGAAACTGTTGCATGTTGGTCAAAACCCTTCTGGATATGCTAGTTGATAAACACTTTGAAGGAGAAAGTTTGTCAGTAGTGTCAATGGAGATGTTGAATGCAATCCAACCACTAAATAGAGCAGTGAAAAGAAAGTACATAAGCATGGTTGATTTGCTCATCCACTATTCTATACCTATAAAAAATGATACATCAAAGAAATATGTATTTCCACCAAATCTTGAGGGCCCTGGTGGTATTACTCCCTTGCATTTGGCAGCATGTACATCGGATTCTGAGGGCCTAATTGACTCTTTAACAAATGATCCACAGGAGGTAAATATTTTGCCCCTACTTTGGCAAGGTGTTAGAACTGGTTAACAGAAGGTTTATAGAGGAAATCTCCCTCATTCGGATTTACTGATTTTGTTTTTGCTGAGTGACGAAAAGAAAATAATGTAACTGGATTGCCTGTGGTAGTTTTTTTGGGTTTAAATAGACCAGAGGCCCTATGACCTAACCTATATCAGGCCTAGGAGCTATGCCAAACTTCTTTTTTATTAGACAAGGGCAAGACGTTTTTAAAAACCTATTTAGTTAAAAATGTCAAGCTCTATCTTTAAGCCATCTTAAAATGCTCTTATGCCTAATAGGTCAGACTATTTAAATAAATTTAAATAAGATAATATTTTTTGTTATTATTGTAATAAGATTTTTTACAATGTTCTGTCAAAAACTATATATTTTTATAATGTGTTAAATTCATATACGTATGTATCCTTCTAAAACTTTAAACATATTGGCCTTCATTGAAGACTTGAGTCTATAAAGGTAACTAGTGATAAACTTTAAAGGCCTTATCGCACATAAATTATGTTGTCAGTCGGCCTATTCTGAATATAAAGCAGTAGAAATAGAATTATCATGTTGTTGTTTGGATTTCAACTCATCCCTTTCCCTACAACTTTGGATTATATTTCAAAGTGCATAAAAAATGCTTGCATGCTTCTATTTTTACTGAATTGTTAACTTCTTGTGTGTTTTTCATGCTGGTGTGTAGATTGGGTTGAAGTGCTGGGAGACCCTTGTGGATGAAAATGGGCAAACTGCACAAGCCTATGCCATGATGAGAAATAATCAGTCTTATAATAAGCTGGTTGCCCGTAAACTTTCTGATAGACAAAGAAGTGAAGTTTCAGTTAAAATTGACAATGAGATAGAGCACCCATCACTGGAAATTGAGCTTATGCAAAAGCGAATTAACAAAGACAAACGAGTTGGGAACTCTTGCTCCAAGTGTGCAATTGCCGAAGTCCGCTACAACAGAAGATTTTCAGGTTCACGGAGCTGGCTTCACGGTCCCTTTATTCATTCGATGCTAGCTGTTGCTGCTGTTTGTGTATGTGTATGTGTGTTATTCCGAGGTACCCCGTCTGTAGGCTCAGTTTCTCCCTTCAGGTGGGAAAACTTGGATTTTGGCACAATGTAATTCTGTTGGTGAGTCAAACTCATAGAAGTTATGAGAAACCATAAACCAGGGCGAAAATGCCATATCCCTTTATTTTTCCTCACATGACAAAGATTACTTCAGGTTGGAAGTGGGGCATTTTGTGATGAGAGCCCAAAATGAAGATATTAGATGTTAATGTGGAGCTATAGCTTGGCAGATCCAAGAAAAATGAGAAAGTAGAAGTTGAATTAAATGCTGCATATTTCTCTGTGATGCCAAGTTACACCTGAATGTGTTAATCTTTTGGGGGTTGAAATTTTAGAATTGAAGAAATCTTCCACTTTTTAGGCCAAGATAAAACACGACCTCTCAATTTAAGCACTGACAATTATGAGAGCAGTAAGCATTTGGAATAAAGAGGCGTAGAGAACTAAGATGGGTGAATGTTGGTTCATTGCCTCTATTTTTCTCAAGGATCAATCAGAAAAAATTACCTGCTTTATTTTCCCCTTTTTTTTTGTTATATTATAGGTCCGAGTATCTATATTCTGATGCATAGATTTCGTTACTGTAAAGTTTATTTCAGGATATTGATGATAGGGATGACCATACTATATGATCAAAAAGTGTAATATATTTTAAATTTAAATTATATCTAATTTAATTCACGTTTCAGTTTTCAATCACCTCTTCACAGTTCACTCAGCTAGCTACCTTCTGACATAAGTTTCGTGGGCAAATAAATGCTTTTTTATCTGATCACCATTGATATTTCGGTTTTACTTCTATCATAGACTAACTAATATGGATATGCATTGCTGGATGATTTATTTAATTGGGTAGCTTGGGCCTTGATGTAAGAGGCCTCTGCCACTGCCAAAGGGTTTTTAATTTTTTTTAATGAGAATGCTAGTATATTTTGGGAAATTTTACCCTATACTCCTTCCTTTATCCATATACCCTCAAAATTTGAATGAAAAGACTAAAATACTCTCATATATATTAAAAGTCACAATTTTTTTCATTTCCTCACTTCAAGCTTTTCGGAACACACAAGTGAGTGTCAAAAAATTCATTTTTATCGGAAATTGTTTTTTCAAGTTTTTCGGTACAGAACATCCGCGAAATTTATTTCAAGGTTTCTAGAAATAATAAACTACCTGCAAACTTGTTTGTGACTTTTCCGAAAGCTACCGGAAAACTTCACCTACAAGTTTTCCGGTAGTTTCAATTTTTTTTTTAAATATTTTTTAAAATTAATTTATTTGTTTAAATTTTTTTATTATATTAGTATTTATTTAATTCATTTGATTTTAACTATTTTTTTTTTGCAGTGGGTAGGGTTAGAGGTAAAGACGGCAAAGTTGTCAGGAAGAATACGTGAATTAGAATGTTCATCGTCTATGGATGTTGCTCCCGAAAGAGTTCGTCCGACAGCATCGCGTGGAAGACGACAATTTATTATGGAAGATGATAATTTGGAGGAGCAGTCTGATATATCTATCGTTGAGGAGGATCAGGCGGTACATGAGGAGGTACATGTGGTACATGAGGAGCATTAGATGCATGAGGAGAATGAGGAGGTACCTATACAGAAGGAGCACTTGGAGATACCTGTACAGGGGAGGCACCTGTGCTGACATGGTATCCCAAAGGACCGTATGATCTGTTGGTCTTTACTCGATACTAGCATCACGTGTCGGCGAGACTATGGTTTGGTCAAGTAAGTTAAATTAATTATTATTTATGGTGTATTAAAAAATATTTAAATTAATTATTATTTATGGTGTATTAAAAATATTTAAATTAATTATTATTTATGGTGTATTAAAAATATTTAAATTAATTATTATTTATGATGTTTTAAAAATATTAAAATTAATTATTATTTAACGTGCATTAAATAGTTGGTGTATTATTTATAGTGTATTTAAGTTAATTATTATTTATGTACTATATTTATGATACATTTTAAAATTTTATGCAGGAGCGGCTAATGCTAAAAATTGTTGCCCATGGAAAAAATTGCAACAATTTACTCCACCTGTTCTCCTGCTAAGTATAGAGACGTGGGTGAATTTATCTGGGTTAGGACCACTACAGTGGGGGAGTCTGAAGCTGATTGACAACAACTTGATTTCTGCTTTTGTGGAAAGATGACACCCAAAGACTTCGTCATTTCACATGTCATTTGGTGAAATGACGATTACTTTGGACGATATTGCCAATTTGTTAGGCGTTCCTATTAGGGGCGAGTTCTACACTCCACCAGTTGACCTAGATAGAGTAATGGCATGTAATCTTGCCATTACTTTATTAGGGGTGCCTGCTGAAGAGATATGGGAGGAAACAAAAAAAATCAGGGGTGCACACTACAGACTAGATTGGCTGAAAGATGTATTCAGAAGGCAGTGTCAAGCCCAACGATTTGATTGTGCTGCTCGGGCGTATTTGCTGAATTTAGTAGGGAGTACTATTTTTGCAGATGAAAGTCATACATTAGTTGATGCAAAATACCTTCCTTTATTCAGAGATCTGGATGGTACCAATAGATACACTTGGGGCAGTGCTGCACTGGTAGTCCTTTATGACTACCTCTCCGATGTTAGCTGTTACGACACCAAAAAGTTAGGTGGATACGTGTCTCTACTACAGATATTTAAGTTAATTATGATTTATTTTTATTTATGTTTATAATTAATTTATTAAATAATTATTTATTTTTATGTTTATATTTTATTTATTTTTTTATTTATATTTGCAACAATGTTGGATATACGAATATTTTCCAAATATTTGTATAAGAGGTGACCAGGGTGTTGACGTTCAGTGCATTGCTCGAATGAATAGATGGAGTTACAAAAAAGGCAAACACAAGATCCCTGAGTACAGACGTATGATTGACGCACTGACACCTGCTGAAGTCATATGGAGACCATGGGAGAATCATATGGATGTCGTTCCCTTTGATGATATCGTGTTATACACTAGTCACCTACGACTATGCAACACAGTAGTGGCATATCTACCAGAGAGGTGTCTTAGACAGTTTGGTTATATCCAACATATTCCACCACCACCACCTCCTGCTCTTTCTAGATTATCTGATGCAGATGTGGAATGGCTGGGATATTGACCCCTGTCACCAAGATATTTCATATGATCCATGAAGCTACGTATCCATCTGAGTGTCAGGAGGGATATTTGGAGTGGTTCTACCAGATATCTCATCCACTACTAGTGCGATTAGATGGTGTACCCCATGTCCTAGATTTTGGTGTCCCGACCACTGGTGCAGATGGTTCTACTTCATAGCCGCCATCTATCCTACAGTAGATCGAAGATCTTATACAGCAGGGGTTGAATGAACATGAAGCTAATCCAGATGATGATTTGTATATGCACTTTTATAAAGCTTTGTATTTATCACGTCGTCATACTAGTTAGTAGTAACTTTTATAAACACTGTGCTTGTGAACATCTATTATAAACATTTTATGTTAGTTTGTTTTCATATCCATCTATTTTTAGTATTATTGTTATATCGTTTACTTTCTATTATTTGTGATGAACTATAACGAAAATAAATAATAACAAGATGAAATAGAGCAACAGTAAACTAAAATTAACTAATAACAAGTGATTTGGTAACAGTTTTAAAGCATTAAGCTTCATCTAATGACATTGCATCTACGGATTCTCTAGGTGGATTTTGTGTAACACGTGACAAATGACCTAATAAATACCCCCAATGTTGTAGACACCCTGTATATGCTATTGCCCAAGAAGTTGCTTCATCGGTGCGATATTGCTTCCAACCTGGTGCCATGTTTGGCATTGGAAATCCATATTTCATCTTTAACTGCCAAATGAGATCATTTGATTATTTTAAAAATTCATTTGATTATTTAAAAAAATTAATACAAAAAAAAAATAAGATAATTTTACTGGAACCCAATAATTTCCATCAACAAAACCAATACATATCATACGATCATTTATTGTCGATCCTGAATGTGAACCCCTCATAGGAAAGAAAGTCATTGAAAATGTTTGACCAAACGTGACGAGAATAATATTATATGTTGTTGCTATCACGTAACCCATCTCAGGTATGGACAACCATTTATCTATGGGTTGAAGACCTAAGCTTGTTATCTTCAACAAATCTCTTACTTCTCTAATGTGTCTTGGGAACAGTCTATCATATGGAGTTATATTAGAAGCAATCTCCTGGTCCAAACTATTGCGGACCAAAGACCAAGACTCCTCACCGTGTCCAAGCAATAATGCAATAGCGCGAAAAGCACAATTTCCATCGACTACCACATCAAATATGTCATCAATGTATGGCAGAATAACATGAAGAAATTGTCTCCATAACAAATGCTTTGAGGATTGAGATGATTGAGAGAGTTGTTTCTTTGACTGAGAGAGTTGTCTCTTCTTTGATGACTGAGATGGTTGGGAATCAAGATCTTCACAATATGTTGCATTAATATGCTCTAAGTAAGAAGGGTCTCGATATACATCATATCCATCCGGCTTCTTACTCTTACTCTTCTTCACTCGTCCTTTGAACTTATAGTTGGAAAAGCAAGTTCACGCACCTTACTCTTCAACACTCGTTTTCCTATAACATCAAGTGATCGAAAACGTTTCCATTAGGCATTCATCTCAGTAGACATATCCAACTTTGATCCATCTTCTGTGTCTTGGATGAGTTCACATTCCATGCTTAATTTTCTCCATTGAATATCCATAGAATCTAGAGGAATTGGTTCACCCATCAATTTATATTGTGCCAATTCACAAACACAAGGTAACTCGTATGTCCTTCTAAGAGAGTACCCACCCACTCAACTTTCTCGTATTCTTCAACAATACGTCTATGAGCTTCTCTTAATACAAATGTATTCAATCTCTGATAAAATAAATTTATGTGTTCATGATCTTCATCATAGAAACTTTTCTGAAACGAGCTCCTGATTTTTTTATGTTGCAACCTTATCATGTTGTTCATAGACTCCCAACATTTACACATGTCACCCATGTTGTGTTCCAACATTAACTTCAGTTTTCAATGAGCTGACTCAACCATAGCATTACATGTAAATTGTCACCATTGAGCAATCCCACAATATATAATAAAATTACAAAATCAAAGTTTTAGAGTCACATGACATACCTGTTACTCGTTGTGTTCCCCAAATGCATCACTCGATTTGTCCATGCTTCAACAAACCTTTCCTTATGAGGAGTCAACCAAGTTTCTTTCACATAGTCAACAAACACTTTATTATCGTCACATGATTGCTCAAACATTTGCAAGCGCATGATATACTCTTTTTCATCACTGCAATACATAATGTCTTTCCACATATTCAATACTAACTCTTGTCTATCCTTTAAGACATATTGCTTGCATTTTGCTCCAACATTTTTGTCGATAAGAAATCGACAAAGCAAATTAATAGCATGTGGAAATACAATACCAACTGCATTCATTAACGCAAGATCTCTGTCTGTCACAATTACTTGAGGAAATTTGTTTTGTGTAACAAACAGTTCTCTTAGCCTCTCTAATGCCTAGCAAAAGTTTTCTTCCCGCTCACATTCCAAATAAGCAAATCCAACTACAAATGTCATCTCTGTTGATGTCATACCAACAATTTCAAGTAATGGCATTCTGTATTTATTGGTTTTGTAGGTACTGTCCATAATCAACACAATCCGAAACAAATTCAACAACTTCACTGAATCTAGATGCGCCCAAAAAATATCTTTCATAACATCTGAGTCTTCACGCTTTCTATTCCAACACACATATTTTGCATCTTCAATTAACTTGAATAAATGTTGCATCTCTGTTCTATTACCTCTCACGTGCAATCGAATCATACTCCTCTGTTTATATATTTGTGAGATCTTAGTAACATTATTCTTATCTCGGTCTTGCAATGAGAGTAATATGTGTCTCGGTGCAACATTATATTTTGTTAAGTCATGAACATGCTTTTTTTCTTCTTCATCTAAGCGTCCAACAAATGCATGCCCCTCCAAAGTATCAGGTAATTCATGGTTGTGAACTCCACAAATTACTTTAATTGTCCATCGTGAACCATCTGTTAATAGTTTTGATCTAAGCTTGAAAGGACAATCACATTTTTTTGTTGAACTTTGAGTTGAACTATCAGCACACTTGTACTTTACTTCTTTGTCACAACCTAATATTAATTTATTTCTCATCCCTTTCTCTATATCCGATCTTCTGATGATAATAGTAACTTTATTTCTAATACCGATTTCTTTAGCCCAATTCACAACAGCGTCCCTTGTATCAAATATCTGAAATAAAATATATAATAAATTATAATTAATCACAATAATATATTTTTACAATATTAATATTAATATTAATTATAATTATTCATACCTGATCTGTGTAAAAAATATTTGTAGTATCAACGCATGTTTTATCCAATAATAGCAGCGGTTTATCCATATCTGTTAACATTTAAAAAAATTAATAAAATTTAATTTTTTTTTTAAAATAAGGGTGTGTACCGGAAAACTTGTCTATGAAGTTTTCCGAAAACACGTTCTGTACCGAAAAAGTTGGAGAAAGTTTTCAGGTACACACATTTTTCCATTCAGTATCGGAAATATTTTTTTTAAGTTTTCTGGTAACATCCTTCTGTACCGGAAAACTTGTAAAAAGTTTTCCGGAAACACTCTGTGTAGCGGAATTCTTGAAAATAGTTTTCCGAAAGTTACCGGAAAACTTACACTTACTGAAAATCTTTTTAACTGCTCCGGAAATTGTAAAATAGTAAAAAAAAAAAGTGAATCTAAATTTTGTAGAAAAGTAAAAAAAATGAGGGTATTTTTGATATTTTCATAAAATTGTGGGAGTATAAGTCTAAATAAGAGGTACAAGATAAAACTTTCTATATTTTGTTGTAAAAAAAATTCAATCTAAAAAGTAGATAGCTCTACAACAAAAGGAGGGTATCAATGGTAATAATGAGAGTGAAAGTGTTATTTTTTTATAAACAATTTAGAGAGCTGATCATACCTTAGTCACGTACAATGAACACTTACAACTAAATCTACATTTGCATTCTTTTTATGATATTAGCGGAAATTATATTTGCAACTTGCGAATCAAATGTCTCTCTTATTATCACTAGATCGAATATTATAATTAATAAGAGTGAAAATCTTGAGTAATATTATTGAAACACAAAATAAAATATAAATTTTATAAAAATAAAATATAATCATTGTATTTATTTTATACGATATATTTATATCTTATTTTATATCAAGTTTTATATTATAATAATACTTTTTTTTCTTCAAAATCATAAGGGGAGATAAGTTAACAATTTTGAGAGCCATTTTCTATAGACAACTAAAAAAACAGGGGAGATGAATCTACCGTTAGGATTTTTTATTGAGTTGTCACCAAAAATCAAAAGATTGTAAGATTTCAAAGTCTCTATAGAATGGATGACAACCAATTTAAGAGGGGCCCATTGATAAGTTCTGACACTTCATTAAAAAATGCCGAGCTTGAATCACCTTAATTTAGCATATTCCCTAATAATGCACCATACCCATACCATTTTGTAACTTGAAAACTTGCAATAGAAAGCTATGAATTATTAATATTAACACGAAAACCCAACACGATATTAACATATTATTATCGATAATAATTTAAAAAATTAATTAATTAAATGCAATTAATATTTCGATGTTGGACACTGTTGGAACATAAAATATGTTATTGTGTGAATTTAAAATTTTTTGTTGAAGTCCCACATTGGAAAGAATTTGTTTTGGTAAATTCAAGTCCCATATTGAAAAGAAATTTTTTTGAACTCCCACATTAGAAAACTCTTCTGTTTTGAGTAGTTTCCAACTCTTAATATGCTAAAGTCCCACATTGCTTAGAAATCATATGTGAGTTTGCTTCCTTCACTATATAATAAGTTTTAATCTATTGTGAAAAACACACCAAAGTTGGATACTTTTCCCAACTTTCTCTTTTCTCTCTCCTTTATTCTGCTCGCCTAATTTTCGAACCACTTTTCCCCTTTCTTTCTGTCCCTTTTGGTTTTTAGAGCGGTTATTATGTCGCAGTCCCTTTCGGTTTTTAGAGCGGTTATTATGCCGCATGCCCTTTTGGTTTTTAGAGCGGTTATTATGCCGCAGTCCCTTTCGGTTTTTAGAGCGGTTATTATGCCGCAGTCCCTTCGGTTTTTAGAGCGGTTATTATGCCGCAGTCCCTTCGGTTTTTAGAGTGGTTATTATGCCGTAGTCCCTTCGTTTTTTAGAGCGGTTATTATGCCGCAGTCCCTTCGGTTTTTAGAGCGGTTATTATGCCGTAGTTCTTTCGGTTTTAGAGCGGTTGTTATGCCGTAGTCCTTTTGATTTATGAGTGGTCATAGTACCATATTGCGAATGACTTTAATCGTCATATTGAGTGGCTTTAACCGCCATATTGAGGGTGTAATTCTAGAACGATTTTCTACGGTGCAGTGGAACTCCGATACAGTGAATCTGGGCTGTTTTATCCTGGGGACTTCGTGGTTGATAGTCTGCCTTGCACAACTTGGGCAGTGCCGCGAAACGTCTTAAAAAGAGCGACCTAGTCCGCGACTCAACCCAGTAATATCTTCGGTGACATAAATTGTGTTTCGGTGGCATAAATTGTGATTTTAAACAGTTTTTCGAAACTAAAAAATAACAATTTTAAGACGTTTCTTTTTGCCATGTCAATCGAAGAGATTACTGGATTTGATTGTGTTGCCTCTGATTTCAATAAACTATTTCAATTTGAGGCAAACAAAAAAGGATAAGAAAGCTAGAGAATTAACCCATGATAAGAATTATATTCTTAATAAACTTGCTGATGATCTGTATAACTACTACAGTTCCAGCAATACTACTATAGATGTTTGAGATGCTCTGAATAAGTATGTTGTAAGCTGCTACTCAGAGTATCATATGACTGATGACATATCCATGGAGGCTGAAGATAACTCATGAAATCATCTATTAAGGTACGTCACTCATGGCATATTTAATTTAAATTTTGAAATTTAATATGTCTCTTTTTGTTTGAATGTTGAAATCAATAAATGTCTCATGCTTACATGTTGTATGATTTTAAGTTTTGGCATGCTAGACTATGTGATGTGAACACATTTGATTTCAAACTTAAGTAACCTAGCTTTAATTCCAAAGTTATCTATGAATGATTTTGAAAAATGTGATTTTTGTAGTTAAGCCAAAAAAAAAAAAAAAAGAGTTCACATAAAGTTGTAGTTAGAGAATCTAAGTCTTTAGATTTATTACACTTTGATATATGTGAACTTGATGGGACGTTAACAAGAAATGAAAAACGTTGTTTCATTACTTTTATTGATGATTGCTCTGACTATACTTTTGTATATCAAATGAAAAATAAAAGTGAAACCCTTGACATGTTAAGAATCTTTGTAACTGAAATTGAAAATCAATTCAGTAGAAAGATTAAAAGGTTCTAAGTATGACTCTAGTTTGTTTAATGAATTTTATAAATTGTTTTGAATTATACTTGGAACAACTGCACCATAATTGCTTGAAGTGAATGGTAATGTTGTAAGAAAGAATAGAACTCTTATTGAACTAGTTGTTGCTAATATGGTTAACTCTAGTGCTGCATCTCATTGGTGTGTGAAAAATATATTGCTTATTTGCTATGTTTTGAATAGAGTTCCTAAATCTAAAAACAAAACATCTTCTTATGAGATAGTGAAGAAAAGACAATTGAACTTGTCTTATTTTCAAACTTGGGGTTGTCTAGCTTGTGTCAGAATCCCCGATCCCAAGCGAATTAAACTCGCTAGTAGAGCCTATGAATGTGTATTCATTGGGTATGCAATAAACAACAAAGCGTATAGGTTTTATGACCTAAATGAAAAAGTGATCATATAGTCAAATGAGTTGACTTCTATGAAAATAAATTCCCTTTCAAATCGAGAAATAGTGGGGGCAGCGAGCCTAGTCAAGTTCCTGTGACAAGAAGCACTGAAAGCAACAAACAAGGCAAAAGAGAAACTCAAATGAGTAAGAGAGTAAGAGTTGCTAAAGATTATGGACCTGAATATATGGCCTATAATTTAGAAGAGAATCCTGCAAATCTTAAAGAAGTTTTGTCATCATTGGATGCAGATTTATGGCAAGAAGCTATAAACGATGAAATGGATTCTCTAGAGTCTAACAAGACCTGACATTTAGTAGACTTGCTTCATGGTTGCAAATCAACAAGTTGTAAATGGATTTTGAAAAAGAAACTAAAACCTGATGGATCTGTTGATAAATACAAGGCACGCCTTGTAGCCAAAGGTTTTAGACAAAGAGAAAATATAGATTTCATCGACACTTTTTCACCAGTCACTAGAATAACATCCATTAGGGTGCTCATATCACTTGCGGCTATTTCATAATCTGGTGATACACCAGATGGATGTTAAAACATTTTTTTTTTATGGTGACATAGAAGAAGAAATCTATATGGAACAACCTGAAGATTTTGTAATACATGGACAAGAAGACAAGGTCTATAAGTTAGATAATTCTCTGTGTGGTCTTAAACAAACTCCTAAAAAATGGCATGAAAAGTTTGATAAGTTGATTATATCGAATGAGTTTAAGTGAATGAAAGTGACAAATGTATTTACTACAAAATTGAAAATGACATTTGCACTATCATATGTCTCTATGTAGACGACTTACTCATATTTGATTCAAACATTTATGTTGTAAATATTGTGAAATCATTGTTGTGTAACAACTTTGATATGAAAGACCTTAGATAAACGTATGTAATCCTTGAAATCAAGATTACTAGGTCAGAAAATGGAATTTCTTTGGATCAATCTCACTGTGTTGAAAAAATCCTAAAGAAATATAAATAATTTGACTGTAAACCTGCTTGCACACCATATGATCTAAGTGTGAAACTTTTCAAGAACACTGATGAAGGTGTTAGACAAACTGAATATGCGAGCATCCTTGGCAGCCTCAGGTATGCCATTGATTGTACTAGACCCGACATTGCCTACGTCGTGGGATTGTTGTGCAGGTTTACTAGTAGACCTAGTATGGAGCATTGACACGCTATCGAAAGAGTCATGAGATACCTTAAAAGGACCATGAGTCTCGGATTACATTATCGATGATTTTCTGTCGTCCTTGAAGGATACAGTGATGCTGATTGGAACTCCTTATCAGATGACTCCAAAGCAACCAGTGGCTATATTTTCAGTATAGCCGGTGGTGTTGTATCTTGGAAATCGAAGAACAGACGATATTGGCTTAGTCCACTATCGAGTCTGAAATGATAGCACTAGCTAATACTAGTGAAGAAGCGAGCTGGTTGAGATGTTTGCTAACTGAGATCCCTTTATGGGAAAAACCTATGATAGATGTGTTGATCTACAGCGATAGTACCGCGGCTATTGCGAAGATTGAGAATCGTTATTACAACGATAAGAGACGACAAATTCGTCGTAAGCACAACACTATTAGAGAGTTACTTTCTAAAAGAGTTGTTATAGTGGATCATGAACGCACTGATGAAATTTTATCAGATCCTTTGACGAAAGGATTAGCTAGAGAGAAAGTCCTAAATACATCCAAAAGGATGGGACTAATGCCTATAGAGTCACTCATGATGGTAACCCAACCTAAAAGACTGGAGATCCCAAGAATTAGGTTCAATGGGTAATAACAAGTTGTGAAGTGATATGAGATGAACATGCTATTATAAATCAAAGAATCATGATTCCTGAAGCGATAATAGGATGAGGTAATAGAAACTTTTAATGAGATCTATACTTTATATGGAGTGGAGTACCTAGCTATAGGAGTACTCTTGATAGACTCACCTATGTGAATGTGGAAGTGGGGCCGCTTCCTATGGAATTTTGAGGCAGAATTCCTAGAGCGTTCACTATACTGGAATACACGTGCAGGACCATTAATGCATGGGCTTTTGAAAATACACCCTATGAAAAGGTTGTGTGTGGGTTTGATGTCAGAGATAGAGTTCAAGACTACGGGTCACTCTTGTTGAATCTGAATCTTACTTACTATGCAAAGGTTCAAGTCAAGAGACACCTTTGTTTATGCACAATCTTATAGAAGCGTTTGACGCTATTTCAGAAACATTCTTTTAAATTCAAGTGGCGGATTGTTGGAACATAAAATATGCTATTGTGTGAATTTAAAATTTTTTGTTGAAGTCCCACATTGGAAAGAATTTGTTTTGGTAAATTCAAGTGGAAAGAAACATGTTTTTAAAATTCAAGTCCCACATTGGAAAGAAATTGTTTTGAACTCCCACATTGGAAAACTCTCCTATTTTGAGTAGTTTCCAACTCTTAATATGCTAAAGTCCCACATTGCTTAGAAATCATATGTGAGTTTGCTTCCTTCACTATATAATGAGTTTTAATCTATTGTGAAAAACACACCAAAGTTGGATGCTTTTCCCAACTTTCTCTTTTATCTCTCTTTTATTCTGCTCGCCTAATTTTCGAGCCACTTCTCCCTTTTCTTTCTGTCCCTTTCGGTTTTTAGAGCGGTTATTATGCCGCAGTCCCTTTCGGTTTTTAGAGCGGTTATTATGCCGCATGCCCTTTCGGTTTTTAGAGCGGTTATTATGCCGCAGTCCCTTCGTTTTTTAGAGCGGTTATTATGCCGCAGTCCATTCGGTTTTTAGAGTGGTTATTATGCCGCAGTCCCTTCGTTTTTTAGAGCGGTTATTATGCCGCAGTCCCTTCGGTTTTTAGAGTGGTTATTATGCTGTAGTCCCTTCGTTTTTAGAGCGGTTATTATGCCGTAGTCATTTTGATTTATGAGTGGTCATAGTACCATATTGCGAATGACTTTAATCGTCATATTGAGTGGCTTTAACCGCCATATTGAGGGTGTAATTCTAGAACGGTTTTCTACGGTGCAGTGGAACTCCGATACAGTGAATCTGAGCTGTTTTATCCTGGAGACTTCGTGGTTGATAGTCTGCCTTGCACAACTTGGGCAGTGCCGCAAAACGTCTTAAAGAGAGCGACCTAGTCCGCGACTCAATCCAGTAATATCTTCGGTGGCATAAATTGTGATTTTAAACAGTTTTTCGAAACTCAAAAATAACAGACACCAATATATGTTGGATATTAAAACATTCCTTTAATTAAAAATATTAATGCTATGTAGATAGAAAGTCATAATACTATAGAGTCCTAATAAAAGAAATAATAAATACGTACAATATATTTATAACAAATTTTACAGTTTACACACAAATGTAATGAACACTTTCAGCAGAAAAAATAAAATTACATCTGAAGCAGTACTACTGCCTAGGCACCGTTTTACATCCCCACATACATATAATAAAATCAAAGATATACATACAATGATTCACAATGTTCTTTTTCCATATATAATATATATAGATGTGCTCATATAATGGGTTTAATCAACACAAGAATTGCATGCTAAAGTGTAGTTAGGAATTAATTTTCCTATAGTTAATATAGATAGGAATAGAAATCCTCTTATGTTTCTTCTCATATCTAGGAGAGAGAGAAAAACATAAATAACATGTAAAATGAATTTCAATATTACACGCATTCATATGATCAGCATTTGAGAGCTATTCGATCAAAATCAAATAAACAACTATAATTTTAAATTTAATAAATCTTATTCAATTTCGATACAACAACTCCAAAATGTTGAGTTATGTTTGAATGCGTGTAACATTTAACCCAAAAAAATCGAAATTAATCATATTATATGGTTTTAAAATACTTGTTTTTGTGTATTATTCATTCTCCTCCATGGACAAGAGAAAAACATGAGACAATAAATGAATTTGAATTTGCTACAGACACAGATCCAACACAATCACGCAATCAACACATCAATATCCGTTGAATTAAGATCCGACGATCCAAATTTCGATCACAATATTTTGTAGTTTTACGAAGAAAAAAATCAAAATATGCATGCTTTCTGCACAGTCCGATCTCAATCCAACATTTATCGATATATCGACTACGTTAATGCGTGAATTTGTGCCCTAACCAAATCAAAATCGAAATCCATGATAAACACAGTATAAATCATATCATTTACGAGGTCTTGTATTATTATTATTATTAATATTATTAGTAAGATTTCCACTTCCTCCTTTAGCAATATTTTGAACAAGAACTTCACCCATACTTTCACCAAGACCTTCAACAAAGCCACCAATAAACTCAATAACAACTTGAGAAGCAACTTTAGCAGCAGCAGCAAGAACACTTGGTTTTTCAAGAACCCTAATACCATTAGCTTGAAGACCATTCACTTTACTCTTAGCACAAAATGCATGAAGATTGTAATCACAAACCGTACAACGATACACTTTCCCTGACCTTCTTTTCTTGCACTCATTGCAAACAATGTTGTTGGAATTATTATCTATGTTTGTTGTTGTTGTTGTTGATGATGATGTGAGTTTGAGTGTGTGTGGATGTTTTGGGAAATCAATTTGAGTGTTGAGCATTGCACAACATGGATGCATTTGGAAAGCACATGCTGTGCATAGGAATGTATAGCCTTTTGTTGGTTTTCCACATACGTCACATTTTGATTTTGTCATTCCACTTTTCACTGAAATTTAAAATAATCCAAATTCATAACTAGTAAGTATCAAGCTCAAAATTATATTTTTGAAAGGAAATTCTATTTTAGACCATTTTGATCATGGTAGACTACTATTTCAAAATTGTTTAAAACTCCATTAATTAATGATCACCGATATTGCTTTCGAAAATAAAAGTTCACGGTCATATTTATTTTGGTTGGTTAAGACGGTGACATGATTGTTGTTAATTAGACATAAAATAGAAAAAACAAATATATTGTATCTCATCAAAACTCAAATCATATCATATTGGTTTTTTGTTGAACCAACGACAATCAAACTATAGTGTGAACCTTAAGAATAAAGAGGATTATAAACTTCTATTTTTTATAAATATCGTCAATCATCATCATCAGTTATATTTTTTTGTGATTTTTATGTCGTGATCTACAAGGGGAAGGTAGAACACGAAGAACCCACTATATTTTTTTATAGTTTAATTTATTAATGTCATAAGTATTTATTTTCTCACAAATTTTGTTCAAGCTCCACCCCTCTTTGTCTTTGCTTAAATGATATTTTCACTATATATATATATATATATCTCTCAAGGTTTAGTCTCCACCATAAAATCTCCTTTTTCCTTTTTCTATCATTTAAATTATCAATCTCTCCTTTTATGTGGATGGTGGAGATTTCACCCCATGAAATTGTGACACGAGAGAATCTATTCTCATATTTTTATTCTTTCCAACTGAATGAACTAATTCCATTAGTTAAGATTGGCGAAAAAAAAAATAGAATTTAAAGTAATCCTTGTTGAAGAATATATATGTCAATAAATAGAAAATTAGTGGATTTTGAAAAAAATTTAGAGCCAAAACCACTTTTTGCAGTACAATATATGGGCCATGCTCATTTTAAGAGTAGGTTAATTTTTTACCAAAAAAAAACCTCGTTTTTTAATTTTAATTTTAATTAAATTTTTTAAAAATAAACATATTACAACAACTCTGGTATTAGATTAAAAATTCTCATAGACATCTAAAACTTGTAAAAAAAAATCTAAATTTAAATTTATAAAAAAAAATCTAAATTTAAATACAAATCAGTCCCTCATTCAATCATTATATATTTATTTAAACTATAATAAAACTATTTTTTTTAAAGAATAATAATAATAATAATAATAATAATAATAATAATAATAATAATAATAATAAAATTATTAAATCATACACTAAAATAATTAACTAATAATAGGGTAGGTACCTGGTTTGGAGTGGAACAAAATTGCATGTTGGGAATGCAAAGGATGAGCCATAAGGGCAGGAGGAGCCAAAGCACAAAAATCATGAAGTTGATAATCACATTGTTGACAAACAAATCTCTTTCCAGATCCATATTCTTTGCATCCTACACAAGTGAATAGGTCAGGAAGATCCACCATTGAGAGAGGATGTTGTGGATGACTAAAATGAATTATTTCTTCCCCAAATATTAGGTGTGGTGATTTTGGGAATTCCAATTGAGGAGGTGATTTTTGTGTGACTATAGTTGTCACTTTGGAAGAATAATATTCATCACTTGGTGCAGTTATTTGGTATTCCTTAGTGGCAGATTTTTCTAATAAGAAAGTGTTTGTTTTCTTTGCTACTTGTTTTTGCTTCTTCATCATTATTATTCACTTAATTATTTTGATCACACTTCTATAGCTATTTTTTTCCCCTTTCAACTTTGTTTCTTTTGTGTATGTAGCAAATGGCTACACATTGTGGAGAATATATAATGGGCTATAAAAGTTATCACATATACTATTTTATAATTTTTTTTATTTCATTTTTTAATTACACCCTGTAAATTTAAAATAAAAAGGATGCTATATGCATTAATTAGGCATCTTGCATGTCCATGCGACACAAAGGATATTAACTTTTTGGAGATTAATTTCTTTACAAGTCATTAGTGTGATTAATGATGTCTTCTCTATCTTATCACTTAATCACAGTTTGTTTCAAGTTTATCTATAATTAGAGAATTGGTTTCTCTATAATAGAGATATTCTTTAGCATATAAAAGTAGTAATTAAGAAAATTTTATTATGTAAGTGAGTTTACAATTTTACTTCAAATATTCTAAGTATTGTAAAAAATATTTATGGTCATCTCAATGTATTAAATTTGCATAAAATAATGGGAGTGAATATACACACTTTAAAATTAATTTTACAAATATTATAATATTTTTTCTATATTTTTTTCTTTGTTTAAGTTGTTGCAGCAATATCCAACACAAATACAAATTTAACACAATTTATCGACTGGATTTGTATTTAACTACAATTTTTGACTACCACGATGAGATTTTTGTTTATGATTTAAAACCTTATTTATAAGTACAATCATTCCAATATCAAAATTAACCCAATGATATTATTTATTTTTAATATATTTAACATTAATTAATCGGTTGTGTAAGAATTAATGTAAAAAAGACTATTGATAAGAATTATTCTTTGTTCATGATGCTTCCTGTTTCTTGCATTCTGCCACCTTGTGCTATCCTGTAATTGATGTTTTCCTCTCTTTTGAATCTTTCCAACTAATCCTTATGGACTATATATCAAATCAAATAAACTGTCACATCTTTTATATTTATTTGATTTTGATTTTTTCTTATAATAAAATTGGAGTCATAATAAATTAAAGGAAAAATAACAACCTACAATATATCATCAATTTATCTCCCCTCTCTTTAACACCTTTCCACTGGAAACTTTTTTCTGTAATTATGTCTTATTTATTTTCAATGATTTATTAAAATAAAGTGGAAACTGTTTTCTGTAATTATGTTTTATTTATTTTCAATGATTTATTAAAATAAAGACAGAGCATCAAGTTATGGATTTAATTTCATCCCCTAAATGAAGCTGAAATAACTCATTTTAGACGATTATCTTACCTTTTAACTTAATTAGATTCTCCTAACTATAGGGTTGGATAATCGTTTGGTACTTTATAAGAATACTTATGAACACAAAATTCATACGTATATATAATATAAAATCTTCATTTAAGCAGGCTTAATTCAATTGTTTAAATTATTGAGCAAGTGGATTGGTACCCATAAATATTGAAATATTTTATTTAATTATCAAGCTTAATTGCAGTTTTGGTCCCTCTATTATTGTCAATTTACAGAATTGGTTCCCCTATTTTGAAAGTCGACAGTTTTGGTCCCTCTCTCAGATTTTTTTAACTAAAAAATGACGATTTTTCATATTTTTAAGGACATGATATACAATTCTATGATGTAGAACCATCTAGATGCATTAACTATTCATATGTCATTAATTAAATTAAACATATGTGATGATAAATATGTGGTGATTATTAAGGTTTTTCCATGTGGATAATGAGGATGTCAAAAGACACCATGACAAGACTTATTACCAACATTTGATCCTTGCATTGAGAGTACCGCTTACAACTAATACATGCAGTCAAAAGATTGCAAATTAATGGTGTGTTTGGTATTTTGTTTTGGTCTTTTAATATCATCATAATTAAATTTTGATATGTCTACTAATATTGTGTGTGTAATTAAATCCTTCAATTATTTGACCGATTTTAATTTACATGACATGTGACAATTATAAGGATTTATTGTTTAACAATAGTAATTGTAAATGTTTGACCATTGCAACGAAATACTACTAGCAATTAATGTTATTGTCTAATGACGTTATATTAATGTTGCAATAAGTATTTTGATGAGCATTTTTTTGCTACTTTCGTTCTCTTTAATGCTAAATTGATTTTTTTGTTTTTTGTAATCTTAAAAATTCAAAGTTTAGGATTGAGAGAACATTAGTATTGTTGTTGGATCTAGATCTTGTATAAGGATCAATAAACTACTATTCTATCATATGTTAGAATTTCTAAAGTGATAATTAAGTATGAAAAGTGAGTTTTTTCCAAAACACATAGATCATTTTATCATAAAGCACAATTTTCAGAGATATTAGAGGTGTTAATTAAAATAACATATTGTTGTCGTATTTTATTTGCTTAAATTAAAGTGTTTTTAAAGCAATAAAGCGAAAAAAACCAGCACTCATTGGAATAGTACTTCATTAAAATTATTAGGCAAAGAAAATATAAGGAGCACATTGTGTAAATATTTAATCTTGTAAATACACTAAAATTTCGATTATTTGGTTACTTGATCGAAATTTTAGTGTTTGATATTCTAATTGCACAATTAAGTTTGTAATTGTTAAAGTTAGAAATGATAATTTAATATGATCATTTCATAAGATGGTAAAGATGAAGACTTTGATTATTTTAGATTGTTGTTATTTGCTTATATTTAAAAGATATTTTGGTTGAATCATTATTTTGATAAGATTATGTTTTAGCTTCATTATGAACAAATCAAAATAATTTTTTTTAGTTTTATTTTGAAACAATTGATTCATTTTATTTTTTAAATTTGTATATGGTTAAAGTCAATTCAGTTATGATTTACAACAATATATAATATTTGAAAGATTTGAGAAATATAATTTTTGGGTCCAACGTTATTTATTTTTTTTTTTGAGAAAGAGTCGGTTTTAGACCAATTCATATAGTTGCTATTAGTGAAGTAAATTTTGGTCCTCATAAGTATATTATTGTTCTTTATTTTAATCAATTGATGAAATTATTTATGAAGATCAAAGTCAACTCCCACAAGAACTAGAGCATCAAGTGTCGCAAATAATTGACTATAAAGAGAAATTATATTTGGTATTCTTGAAAAACTCTATTAAGACAGTCATGACACTTGTTGCTCGTTATGATTTTTGGAGCTACATAAAATGGATGTCAATATAGTGTTTTTAATTGACAACATTTATGAAACAATATGGTGCAATCAAATGAAACCTTATGTCAATAGACACAAAGTAAATGATTTGCAAACTGATGTAATTCATCTATGAGTAACAAATAATTCTCATTAGTTATACCATAGAGTTTCATAAGATAATTGTCTCATTTGGTTTTGAGATGACTAGCAGACAATTGTGGGTATTATAAGATCAGTGGGAGTAAGTTTATATTTCTACTATAATTTTTTTGAATTTGCTATATTTATTTAACAGTGATATATGCTTGTTGCACGAAATCGGTATATCTCTAACAGAAGCTTAGTGATGAAAGATCTTGGGACGTCTCTTTTGTATTAGACATAATGATATTTAAAGATCATTTTCATGATATCATTGAGTTATCACAAAAGAGCTATATTAGTAAAGTTGTAAATATATTTGACGTGAAAGACATGTGATACCTCTATCACTAAAGGGAGACTATTTTAATCTCAATTTTTGCCTAATAGAAAATATGGAAATTCATAAACTTAAGTATTCTCTATGCTTTAGTTGTGGGGAGTCTTATGAATGATCTTATTTATACGCATTCAAAAATAGCTTATATAATAAGATCATTTGACAGATACTTGAGAAATTCATGTTTGAATGTTGACAAAGGCAACCATAAATATTCTTAAAGAGAACAATAGAGTTTATGCGCACAAATTAAAAATCTTACAATTTGGAGATTATCAATATGTTCGACTCTAATCTTTTAGATGTCTACATAAAGTGAAAACCTTAATTTAGGAAATAGTTGATTTATTTATATCACTTAGTTGCTTATAGTTAAAGGTTTTGAAAGGTCACTCAAGTTATATTACGACATAAGTCAACTGTATAATGCTTCAACAAATTTTTATAAAGTGTATTGACATATATCTTATTGTTGTTGAAGAATAGAACATATTAGGACATACCCTATGCTAGTTAACCCACTAATAAAAGGTTTGACAAACTAAGGTCTTTCATATGGTTGTTGTTATTAAAGATGTCTTAGATTAGGGGGAGTCTCTAATCCTTTGTGTTTTATACTTTTGTTTTGGATACAAACTTGATGTTATGATTTCTACATAAATAAAGGTTATGGGGTTATTATTATAACTGTTTCAGTATCGTGTGTACAAATATTGAATTTGCACATCAAGAACTTCAATTTGATCTCACTAAAGACTTCAGTTTGACTAGTTGAAAATAGACATGGCATATAGATTATATTGCATGAAATTTTCATGCCACTCATCCATATCGATCTAAGTCATCAAATGTATTGACGTTGTTGTCAACGGGGTTTAGTCACATTATATACCAGTGATGATACGCGTGGTGGTCCCATTATTTATGTATGAGGTGGACTAGATTGTAAAAAAGATATCTGAAGATAAATAACATTCAGATGCATGCCTAAAGAATTATGATAT
Source organism: Cicer yamashitae (assembly GCA_037974755.1). Classification (NCBI taxonomy): domain Eukaryota; kingdom Viridiplantae; phylum Streptophyta; class Magnoliopsida; order Fabales; family Fabaceae; genus Cicer; species Cicer yamashitae. The sequence continues at coordinate 42,748,430 of JBBPBQ010020324.1, read as the reverse complement.
TATTATTAAGATATATTGTCCAAGTGGGAGACTGATGGAATATTTAATTTAATTATTATATTCCAATATTATTTTGTTGAGACATATCTTTATTTAATTATATTACCTATTTATCAATTAGAAATCTTATAATATATTAAAACAAACACTCTGAATGTTATGATGACACATCACATCCTTATATGTCATGTAACACTAATTTTGCCACATCATTCAATAGTATGATGTGGCACCTCTAGAATTCTTTCATTTTTTTATTCATCATTCTACTAATTTTTTTTGTCTATATCTCTATAATTAAAAAACCAACAATAAAAAATGTAACTCCCATCACAAACTTGATTTAATTGGCACTTACTTTTTTAATTCATTGCATATAAATATATCACAACATTTTAATTATATTTTAATAATTGAAATGTAACAATCATAAATTACCACAAAATATATAAAAACATAATAATCACATATTAAAAAACAAAAAATTTAAATAAAAATAAATAAAAATATTGAAACATAGTCATTTAAATTAGTAAGTCTTTGCAAAAAAAAAAATAACAGCAAATAATATTTTTTTTAAATAAAAATATTAAGTTATACATTAAATATTTTCAAAGTAATATATAATTTGTGTTCATTTTTCTCTTATTAGTGCTCGGACACATGTTATATTCCTCTAATACAAAATAAAGTATTTGTCTATATAAATTGTTCATGAAAATAAAAACACTCATTTCAAAATATTAAACTTATAGATTTGAGGAAGCATAAATTAGAGCATAGTTTCAATTAACGACAAAAATATAAATAGTGATGCATTATCATTCCCAACATTATTTCGTATTTTCGATAGTAAAAAATAGTATTTTGAGTTTGTTCGTTATATATACTCTCCAAAAAAATAATTAAAGTAAAATATTTTTGAAAGAAACACATGGCATAACACCTCTAATTAAGAATTAGTTATGGAACGTTTAAGTAGAAATAAGACATGAAACATAAAATATAAGAAATAGTAGTTCATTCAATTAGTCGAAAAAGAATAAAGAAATAATAGAACTCAAAATAAAAAGTAAAACAAAAATAAAAATAATGATCATATAAAAATCAATGCTTACAAATATATTTCAATTCAATGCTTGCAAAATATATAT
>JBBPBQ010020324.1:42722996-42744804 GCA_037974755.1 Cicer yamashitae | reverse complement strand
ATAAATATAAAAAATCATGAAATAAATATTTTTTATTAATAAATATTAAAAAAGAATGTGGAATAAATATTTATAAATAATACATAAAAAATACGAGACAAATATTTGTAAGTGATATACATAAAAGAAATAACAGGACAATAATTTCTATTCACAGATAAAAAAAATACGTAATAAATATTTAAAGTTGATAAAAATTAAAACATAATATGACAAATATTTTCATTGTCACATTCAAAAACACTAGACAAATATTTATCATTAATAAATGTAAAAAGATACAAAATAAATATTTATCATTAATATATAAAATAAAATTCTTTTATTTAAAATTTAAACGAAACATTTATACAATACCAACGACACCAGCCATAAAAGAAGTTGTTTATAAAAGAAACACGCGTGATAGAACTAATCTAATTTTCTAGTTAATTGTAACATCGGGCTATGTTTCGTGGAAAGCCATCATGGGAATATTTAATAAGGCCCAAGATGCATTTTTTTTCATATGGGGGCAATCAACTCAGATTTCTTCTAAGTTGAATTAGATTATATAATTGAGATACCCTGCCACCAAAGTCAAGGTTTTTTGTGGAGAAATAGAATTGGTCATTTGCTTTGGGATACAATTAAGAAGGCTTTTTGGTTACCAAACTTGTCAGATTAATTGAAAATATGTTGATTTGCATTCCAAATGGATTTATTATACGATTGTTATGAGTTGGAAAGAATATATTGGTCGAAAAATGTTTTTCTTAGATGCCTCTTTTCAATCACTTGACCAAGTGTCATTGAAAATGATTCCCAATTATTACTTGTTTGTGTGTTGTAAGTGATTCCCATTTATATTATTATTCGTATAATTAGCTTTATCCCATTTTGGCTTCAAGAAATCCACAAACCACACTGCAAAAAGAAAGAAAGATACATATTCTCTATCTTTAAGACTTTTGGGACCTCTTAAAACTTTTGCAACATACGTTTGGTGAAAATTCCACCAAGCATGTAGTTTAATGTCATTATGTTGTCACTTAATGTTAAATATAGTAGACTTACCACACAAATAAACAAAGGGGAAGAAAATGGTGACCTAATGCGGCCATGTTTCTTCACCAGAATAAATCTTTTAGTAGAAAATTTTAAACATTAGTATTGTGCCAACAAAATGCCTTTTGTTTCTAATAAATTCCAAGAATATATAATGCATTTATTTAATAAAGATATGCAAGAAAATGCAAGTTGAAAAAGCATGGAGATTCCTCATTTATCTAGCCCAACCTAGATTCGGGACGTAGAGCATCTCGAGCTAGTTTTATAGTAAAGTTAGATTATTAGATTAAGAGACAATTTTTTTCTCCTCCTAGTCTAACAGTTTGCAACCAACTTCATAAACAAAGCTGCAAATTACCAATCCATTTCGTTAGATTCAAGATCTGGATTCTTTACAACAAGCTTAATAGTACAGTCAACTGCAGAACTTTAGATTAAAAATGAGATTGAGAATTAATATATCATATCTTGTTGGATTATAATTTATAACCCAACTTATATTTATAATAAGATTTTAACTAGAGAAACATGATAAAATAAAACATCATTGATTTATTACCATATCATGCTAATTTAACAAATGGGGGTGGATATAAGACAGTAAAAGACCTAAGTGGCCCTAGTATTGTGAAATTTCAAGGGACCATCAATTGATCAATAGTTCGAATTGTTTAATAGAGGAAGTTCTCACAACTTTAATGCCTCAAATTGCTTACTTCTTGAAGCTTCCAATTGAGTCTGCATCATAATTCAATGTCATGGTTGTGAATGGACATTCGATGTTTGCAGAAGGCCTTATTATTGATTTAATGGTAACTGTCAAGGCCATCATTTTGCATGGGGTACAAGAAATATTACATACAGTGGAGAAATTCCATCAAACTAAAATTCATGAAACCAAGGCAATTGTAGATTCTTTCACTATTCAACAAACCAACTGGTTTGCTACCTCAAAGGATTCATGATATACCCACTGTAAGAAGAAGCAATCCCATTAATGTTAACTCATACAGAGATGCATATATAGTAAAAACAACATATTGAGAAGATGATGCAAGTCATGGGATAATAAAGGCCAGCAATAACACAATCTCTCTATAATTTTACTAGTCATGAAAAATGATTGTTCATGGAGATTTAGTACAAACTACATAGCCCTGGATGCAATTACGATTAAAGACATGATCCTTATGCTTACTGTGGATTAATCATTATATGAATTATTTGGAACTCGGTACTTCACAAATATGGATAAGTCGAAAGACACAAATTCATTATATATTGGTGAAAGTGGATAAGTCGGAAGAAGAAGAAAAACTGAGGGACAAGAGGTGAGACTTTGTTTCATTTTCCATAAAACTTCCAAACAACGGAATGAAAACTCTGTTCCATTTCATTCCTTTCCGCTCCAATCCATTCACTTTCATTTTAAAATATTCAAACAGAGCCTTAGTCTCTTAATAATCATCAAAAGGGGTGTAGGTAGAGGAAAAAAAAAAAAAAAAAGGAGAGGCATAGCCCATCATTGGACGTATTAAAAGCCCAATATGGGAGCACCTAATTTTTTAAGAGTTCAACTGATATACACGATTAGTGTAAAATAGTTTTACACACGCATCTAATCATATCAATACAGACATATACACCATAAAGTTCCACAAAATTGGGTAAATCACCGACATATTCAACGAATCAAATAGTATGCTAGATTTTTTAAATTGAGAGTGTAAAGATACCTCCTTCAATAGTTTGTTTAGCAAAATTGACTTTCCTTTTCAAATTTATATTGGCTAGAGCTGTCTATACTTTAGTAGCAATAAAGTTCAATTATTATCCATTTCCAACAAAAAAAAGTTCAATTATTATCCTTTACAATAGTTGTTAGGAACCTTTCTTTATGCAAGAAAGAATTCCTAAAATAATGGTGTGAAAAACAGATTCAAAGGAATAAAGATAAAGATTTTAAACAAAAGGATGATATCAAATTCATGTAGTAAGGTTGAAAGAAAAGATTGAAGAGATTAATAATGAAGATGATAACCTTGCACTCAAGGTTACCCCAAAGGAGCACTCTCCTTTCTCACTAGAGCACTCTCTAGTTTACACCTTAATTCTTCAAAGCTATCCCTCCCTTTTACCAATTGAGGGCTATTTAAAGACTTTCTAAGAAAAATCAAAATAACAACTCTTAATAACTACCTAACAAACTCATCAACTAACTAACTCTAATTATTTTATATTCTATATCCTAACAATAGTAGAGCTAACCTGAAAAAATAAATAAATAACCTTTAATCTTGAGCATTTCAGCTGAATATCCAATCGATGTATCGGAAACTAACATGTGCAATGAGAACTTTTAATCTTCTTGAACACTCTTCTCTGGTGAGCCATTGGGCTTGAGGGAATTGAGGCTGAGAAGAAATTTCACCCCAATAAGAAACCATTAATGAAAAAAGCATACAAAGAATGATAAACAAAAACAAGATTAATATGAAAGAATGAAAGCGGGAGTATATGGCCAACCTGCATTTCTGAGGAACCCTCCACGATATAACTGACAATCTCTTTAAATTTGGAGGCAAGGTCAAATAATACCTCCAATCCTGAAGCATAATGCTCAGATCGTGAAGCTTACTATCCATACCATAACAACAATTTGCATGCATGGTACAAACTTGATTTAAATCTTTACTTGGTTCACAAAGGCCACCAAAATTAGATGTATCCAAAAATTTCATCTTCAGCCCTATATCAGTAATGAAAGGGTCAACCTTGATGAAATTGAGGACATCCTGATCGTGGTATCCAGGATAGGATTCTTGTGACGAGTACCAGAATTTGTAAAACACTATTGACCTATTATTGGACTTCACATAGTTGAACCCTCCATTGGGTCTGTTATGTACGTCGTCAAAGCTACCTGTGAAATGATCACAAGCTATCTGGAAATCTGCATCGTGGTGAAACCGTGGAAATGGGTCCCTAAACCACATGATATCAGCATCCTAGAATAGGAATACAGAACAAGTTTCTAATTAAGACACCTTAGAAATGTACCTAGCTTTTTATTATTTTCTATTAATTAAAATATGTTTTTTTCTTAAAAGGAAAATAAGCACCTAAGATACAATGATAAAAAAAGCATAGCTATAAATTTGGTTGCAATGAAACTATATACTGATACATGTATTCTATCACTTGAGATTAAATATAGAAAAATTTAGAGGATATTTGCAAACTTCATAGTCTTCGAAATATTTGCCTAGGTTCACAAACTTTAAGGACTACACAGTGAACATGAAGAGGTTAATGATAGAAAATTGAAACACATACCGTGAATACAAAATTGTATCCCATCTCAAGAACTGATCGCAGGAAATCAATCCTTCTCCACATCATCTTCAAATAGCGAGGAGTCATAAAATATGCCTCTTCATGAAAATCAGTACCTTCGCTAAAAAGCAAAAAGCAGTAGGTATGTATAGCCTGACAGCGTATAAATGCCTTTTGGTCTAACGCAACAATTACTAAATGATTCAAAAGCCAACGAGTTCGAACTCCAATTCTAAAGCTCTCCAGGAAAAGATCAATGATTGAATTTGGTGCTGCCCATGCTTCATTTAATGTGGTCAATATAACAGTTCTGTCTTTCATGGCAGCCTCACTCAGAATCTTTTCAAGTGGATACTCATTGCTAGCCTGCAGAAAAATCAATTCCAATAAACCAAAGTATGTGACGACTTCTAGTGTGGGTGAATTACACAAACAAAACACAATAACAATAAGATCTATCAGTTCGGTTCAACCTGTCCATTTTAGCAGATCTTCCCCAAATAGTAATGTTTAATTCTAACATCAAACATGAAAATGGGTCAAGGATAATCCAATTTGTCCTGATGGTTACAAAAAAATTCAGCCAAATAATTTCATCTAGCCAAAAAAAGGATGATTTGTTGTCAGGCTAGCCTAATGATACTAATGAACTTGCCCATGTTTGACAGGTTCGACTGGAGTGGTGAAGAAGGAATGAGATATAAAAATGTCAATGATAATCAGAATCTAGGTGAAATATTGTTGTTTTCAAGCATGGGTTTATGAAACTAAATTGAACAAGCAAGGAATTACAGTTCAAAAACAAACATGGTTGAATTGGCTATATTCACAAGACCAAAGAGTGACTTAATTGTGGAAACTCGGTTGCATCTTCAGCCCACTTTCTGTCATACTGACCAACAATTCAATAATTAACCAACTAGAATTCAATATCAGGAAATCATAAGTTAAAAAATAATGTATCTAAAAAATATTAAAGTACTTTAAAATGCATAGTCTTATATTCCAATGAAGAAATTAATATCTTCCCAAAGCAGCAATCTTTACTGCCTTTATTTTCAAATACCAAGTCTATAGGTACGTGGAGATGAAAGCATGAGTTATACCAGCCATGTGAGCACCACTAAACTAGGACTTACAAATTATAACAAAGTCGGTATATTCACATTTGATTGCATTTTAAATATTGTACTTAAATGACCCATCCTCCACCTTCAATTACTCCACCACCACAACCACAAGACAAGCAAGCATTAAAAATGTAGAAATGCCAAAAGTAAAATAAAAATAAAAAATTATCCATTTTCTCAACAGTCATCAATCTTTCTCAAGCAAATAAACAAACAAAGAGGGGAGAAGGATTGTAGACAGTGAATTCAATTGACGAGCTTAATTTGTAAAATTGAATTTTTTAATTAACTACACGCAAAACTTGTGAAATTATACATCATTTAAGAAAATCATTCAACAATCTATAGTATTTGTTTCAATTAATTGGTCAGTTTCAATTTATCCAATTCCAATAAAAAACGCCGCACACTCAACAACGCATAATTTCAGCTCATAATAACCACAGTTTGTACTTACCTTACCGCAGTTACTAAAACCAAATGAGGATAATCAAATCCATTCACACACACACAAAAAAAAAAAAAAAAAAAATTCCAATTCACAAATTCAACAAAAATGGCAAAGTTCAAAAGGACGCATGAAAGAAACTAACTCACTAACGCAACTACAAAAATAAATAAATAAAGCAATTGTGACTCGAAGAAGAAAGTGTGTGTGATGAAACGGAACTAACCGCGGCGAAATCGTTGGAAGCAGAGAGGAAAACGGTCGGAAAACGGGGGAAAGAATAAGAGGAAACGAAATGAGAGTAATCGGCGTCTCTAAAAAGGAGTAGGCAGGAGAGGGAAACGGCAAAGAAAAACAGCGCTGCAGCGAGGATCTGGCGGAAATGGAGGGAAGTGGATTCCGGCGACATGGAGGAGGAAGAGTTAGCGGGTGTGTGGAGATGCGACGTGGATAGGGATCGTCGGCGGTGAGATGGGAGCGTGCGCGGGGTGTGTGAGAGGGACATTTAGTAAAGTCGGTGACGGTGAGGTCATGTTCGATGGTGTGGTATTTAGCGAGTGGATGAAATTATGAATAAAAGCATTGATGAGGGTGACAGTAATAACTAGATGAACACATCAAGGAAGTGGGGGATCACAGTTTGGAAGGGTGGTCGGGAAACTAGTGACCTGAAATATAGGATTTGGGTACAACTGAAAAAGCTACATTATAGATTATCATATTATAAATTTGTTGGATTCAATAACATGTGTTTTATAAAATAAATTTTTTTATTAGTTTATAGTGTATTATGAGACATTATATTATAGTTTATATATTCTTTCATTTACTTTTATATAACATGTTCATTATTTCATTCTTTCTCAAAAAAATTTGACTTTTACACATTGGAAGAATTTATGTCAAATAACACAGATTTGATAAAGGCACCCTTTTTTTTAAATTTTTTTATACATTTAATAAATATATTTAAAATTAGATAATTGTGTACTTTTATATCATTTTACAATTACAAAAACTAAATTTACAAAATATTATCAGCTATCAGTTAATTTTTCAGCTATAAATTATCAGCTATCAGCTAACTTTTTAATTATTAGATAGCTTATGAGTTCTTTTTATGAATTTATTGTGTTTTAAACTTGTTTAATTAATAAGTCTATAATTAGTGGTTCTTCACTCTCATTCTGAGCAAAACTTCGATGACGGTCGAAGACAACCACCATTAATGGAACAAAAGCAACTTCCAGTGGGACGTAGCTGCAAATACTCAGTCTAAGTCACTAAGAGTTGGAGGGAGTGAGAGGTATTCTCGATAAGAGTGATTGTGTACCTTGCCCTTAAAGAGTGTGATTATGTACCTTGCACTTTTTTAGACTGTTGCGAGTCTTAGGTGTCTTTGCGATGTTGATCACACAATGATGATTGAATTAAGGAGACGTGTTAGGTTACATCGCATTTGCGTGGATTCGTGTTGAGCCAAATATATTAAACATGTGAGGCATAGGGCTAAAGTTCACTTCATGCTCGTGCCACAGTCCACTCTGAAACAATTGCCCCCTAAGTCTTCAGCTCGTGTGAGCGTGGTGAAAGCTTGTGAAGTTTTTTGGCTTTGACCATCAAAGTTAGTGATGAGTCCACTTTTGATGAAGACAACTACAATCAATGTTGTCCAAGGACCGAGGTCCCTTATGTGGATTTTCAAAAGTTGTTGTGCTGTCATTTCCATATGAAGGGACGCAATGCGGGCGCTTGTGCCTGCTGATGGGATTTGAAAAGACAACCTTTGATCTCCAATTGGCATGTGGGACCTAGTGGTGATAACGTTTTAGTGTTCTACGGTCTCTTGAGTACTCAATATGATTCCTTTGAGTGAGTCGCGATGGTTAGATCCTTGCATGCGATCTTGACCCTTGCTTTCCTCAAACCCAAATTTGACGCTAAACGAATTTGGAGAATTATGGGTAAGTGTTGTTGAGATGAATGAACTTCAAGGTAACAATTTAGTGTGCAAAACAAATGAGAAGAAGGATAAAATGGGTCGCTACATACATGTTTTCACGAGAATATCTTTGGCCACATACAAACAAACTCACAATGTGAAACTAATAACTCCCCGGTGAAGACACGTGTTAGAAAGAAATACAACATTTATAAATTTATGTATAATTTTGTGCAAACGTTAAAGGAATATAGAAACAACGAACATGTTGATTTTAAAAGTGAGTTCTCTTAACTCGTGCTAACAACCGATTTGTGCATGATTGAAAGGATGCTGAAAATATTTACAAAACAACCTATTTAAGTTTAAAAGAGTGTATGTGAAAGCTTCTAACATTAATTGTGAAATACGTGTAGTATTATTTCGAAACTGAATATGTGTTTGGAATTTCACAATGCACACATTAACGTGGAAGCTACAAAATGTAAGCATGTGTTTGGAATTTTCACGAAATGATGTCCAATTCATGCATTTACATAGAAGATAATAATTGAAGTTTCTCAATATCACAACAAAACTTGCATTGGGACACAAAATGGATCAAACAAACATAAATCTAAACATATGCTAAATATATATATATATATATATATATAGTGGGAATCCATTGTCTACAATTCATTAATAACTCTGTAGTGAGTTATTTTGTTTAATAACTCAATATTAATACAAATTTCATCAAATTAAAAGTTTCTATTGAGTACATCAACTTTACAATTTTTTATAAAATTTGAAAACTATTTGATATTTTATTAAATGATTTTAAATGAACGTATAATAAACTTTTAAAAAATATGCTTAATTGCAGTTTTGGTTCTTTAATTTTCACCAATTCATAAAATTGGTTCTCCTATTTTAAAATCCGATAACTTTGGTCCCTCCCTCAAAATTTTTAACTATAAAATGATAATTTAACATATTTTAAATAATGTGACATACAATTTCATTATGTAGAACCATTTAGGTGGATTAATTATTTATATATTATTAATTTAATTACAAAAATAAATATTTTTGAAGTTGAAACTAAAGATTTTGGATCATCATATCATAAATTAAGTCCATCACCATATTTTACTTGAAAAATTTGATAAATGGACCAAAACTGTTGGATTTTAAAATAAGGGAACCAATTCAAAGAAGTTGCGATAATAAGAGGACTAAAACTGTAATTAAATCTAAAACATATAGGTAAATATCGATAACTAGATTATATAACTACGAATTTCAAATTTATATAAAATTTTGTGTGCTTGATCATTAATATATTATGTCAATAATCAATAATTGAATTGATGAAATTCATCGCTAATATTGAGTTATTAAACAGAGTAATTCATCACAGAGTTGCTCCTGAAGTCAATAGATCTCAATATATATATATATATATATATATATATATATATATATATATATATATATATATATAACCATATTATTTTTCAAAACAAAAAGGAAACAAATCACTCTTCTTAAATTAAAAAAAAAAAAAGTAAAAAGCTATTTAATTCTTAAATATACGAGAGTCACTTATTAAAATCACGATTGTATCGAAATTGCATGCAATTACAACCTCAAGTATCTCTTTTATTAATAATTTTATTGACTAAATTGACAAACGAAACTCATATATAAAAACTAAAATAATTAACTAAAAATACATTGAAATACCAAAATAACTAATAAAAAAGTTTTTTTGATATATTTTTATAATCTTAATATTTAAAAATGTTTGTAATAACGTCTCCCACTTTCAGAAATACCATTTATTTACTCACAAAAAAAAAATTAACTAGTGATAAAACTACTCTATGCAAATCTACAACTTTTTCTAAGATAGCGTTTTAATTTATCGCACTACTTACCACACGCCTATCTTTCTTAACAGGTTGTGTTAGTGGAATTTATACCAACAAATTAACATTTTATACCAATAACCCTGAAGCAATAAATTAATATATTATACTATACTATGTATTATAATATTATATGTATGTATTGTCTAAAGCACATTCTATTTTAAATTAATCCAGTAATATTTTTAAGAAGGCAAAATTAATATTAACAACCAGGAGAGATACAAATTAATCCAACAATTGAGTTAACAAAATCTACTAGACATTTCATTAAGTAGATTTTACCTTATGTTCCCCTGAGCTGACATTAAAGTTTAGCATATATACCATGTTTTGTTCCAAGAGGTATAGTACCTTTCTATGTAGTATGTTAGTACTAAGTACCAACAACATGCATCCATTTGTGTATTTAGTCACATCCAAGAAATAATTCAGTTAACATTCAAATGGCCAAAGATAGGTCCAAATTAATTCTGTTTTGGACAGTGGAACAACCCATATAGTTGCTAAATCCAGAGTCTTTGATATCATTGGCTGAAGAAACATTACTTCTTTGAGGGGAAAGATGGGGCAATGAAATAGATAATGACAACTCACAATATCCTATTTCTTCATCTTCTGCACGTACACTTTTAGTCTTGCCAATTTCATTCACATGCTTTTTTTCCTTTAACTTGGCAACCTACCAAAAAAAATAAGTGAAAAAATTATATAGCTATAAGAAAGTGACATCAGACATTTAGCAAAAGTATTATTTTCACCTATTAGATAATATTATTATATATTAGTAGTAAGGGTATTTTAGACTTTTCTATTCTCTTGTATATATACTTATTGTAACCCACATTAAGGTCATTGTTCATTTTGATTTATGAAACCCTAATTTTGTCTTCCTCCTCTCTTCATCTTCCTCCCTTCTATGTGTTATCATTGTTAACATGGTATCAAAGAGCTTTGGTTGATTTTGGGATCTACTGTAAAGTGGTCCACAGCTTTGTGCGATTCGTTTTGCCGCAGGTACCGATTTGCTTCCTCTGTTTCCGACCCGTTTTGCGGCCGATACCGATTTGCTTCCTCCATTTCCGGTGCGATTCTGTCTCTCTGTTTCCGGCGCGATTTTGCTCTTTTGTCTCCGAAGCGATTCTCCTTTTCTGTTTCCGATGTGGTTCTGCTCTTCTGTTTCCGACACGATTTTGTTTGGTTCTTTGTTGACTCTGCTATTAACATGTTATCCATAATTTATTTTGTCTTAGTGATTATGTTTGTCGTATTTTTCTGTCATTATTTGTTATGGCTGGTGCGAAGGATGATTCTCTTCAAGCTGTTAGTGTCCACCTCAATGGTCAAAATTACTCTTATTGGAGCTATGTGATGAAAAAAAATTGATTGGAAAAGATATGTGGGGTTATGTTGATGAAACTTCTGTTAAGCCTACAGATAAAAAGGATGAAGCTAAATATGCAAAAGATCTGAAAACATGGAATGTTAGTAATTCAAAAATTATTAATTGGATTAATAATTCTGTTGAGTTGTCTATAGGAGTGCAACTAGCAAAATATGATACTGCTAAAGAGATTTGGGATCACTTGAAACATTTGTATGTTCAGTCTAACTTTGCAAAACGTTATCAATTGGAAAGTGATATTAGGGTCTTTAAGCAGAACAATATGACCATTCAGGAATTCTATTCGGCAATGACTAATTTGTGGGATCAATTGGCTCTTATGGAATCAACTGAGTTAAAAGTTGTCAAAGCGTACATTGATCAAAGAGATGAGCAACGTCTGCTTTGGTTTCTGTTGACTCTTCGTGATGATTTTGAGGGCCTTCGTGGGGGTATTTTGCATCGTTCCCCTCTTCCTAATGTTGAATCAGTAGTCAGTGAATTGTTGGCAGAAGAAATCAGACTTAAGACTCGTTCTGGTGTGTCAGATAAGGGAATTCTCTCAACTCCTGTTTTTGCTGCTCCTGTTCAAAAAGGAAAATCTCAAGGGAGGGTTGGACTTGGTAATGATGAATGTGCATTTTGTAAAGAAAAAGGTCATTGGAAAGCACATTGTCTGAAATTGGGGAGAGCACATAAGAAGAATTTTAGGGGGCCATCGTCCAATGTTGTTGTTTCTGCTTCTCCTACCATTGGCTCTAGTTCTGGTTTTGTATACTCATTTGAGACTGCTTCCCAAATATCTAATACTGCAGAACAGCTTCAAAAACTTCTTGCCACTCAATCACATGCCATGTCTGCCACCTTTTCTAAAGGTTTGAACTCCTCTAGTATGTCGGGTATATCTTCTTCAATATGGATTCTTGATTCTGGAGCATCTCACCATATGACATATGATGATAAATCTTTTGTGTTTGTGAATCATGCCTCGTCTGTGTCGGTTATGACTGTTGATGGTATTCATATGCCATTAGCAGGCATTGGTTCTATCTCCACACCTGACTCTTCTTTTTCTGATGTTTATTATATTCCTAATCTCACTTTGAGTCTTGCTTCTATTAGTCAAATATGTGATTTCGGTTATTCAGTTATATTTTCTTCCACTTCTTGTTGTGTGCAGGATCCATATTCCGGGAGGCTGATTGGGACAGGCCTTAGGCAAGGGGGACTTTATGTTTTTGATGATCTGCGAGTCCCAAATATTGCAGCCTCAACAACTACTGCTGACTTATTATCTAGTTTTCGCTTGAATTTTTCGTCTTCTAGTTTTTATTTATGGCATTCTCGCCTAGGACATGTTTCTGCTTCTAGATTAAAATATATGACTTCTACTGGAGCTTTAGGAAAGTTATAAACCAGTGATATTTCAGATTTTTGTGGTTGTAAACTTGCTCAATTTCCAGCTTTACTGTTTAGTAAAAGTGTTTTAGTTTCATATGCGCCTTTTGATTTAGTTTATTCTGATGTTTGGGGTTCATCACCGGTTCTCACCAAAGGTGGATCTAGATATTATGTTTCATTTATTGATGATTACACTCGTTATTGTTGGGTTTATCTTATGAAAAATCGGTCTGAATTTTTTGACATTTATCATATGTTTTATGTCATGGTAAAGTAATTTTGTTATGTATGTGTATAATGTAACTGTTTCTTTTAAAAAAAAAAAAAAAAAAAACTACCCTATACTTCATTGTTATTGAGTGTTTGTGTAAATTTATATGCATAGTACGTTTTATTTTTCAAAAAAAACTATTTTTATCAAATATAAATTAAGTAGTAATAATTTTTATTAATACATAACAAAGTATAATAATTTAAAATTGATTCACAAAATACTAATTTTAGACTAAAATTAGAGTAATATAGTTAATATTATATCGAAAAATTAAACATGATAGTATTGAGTTATTTTGAAACATTTGTTATTTGCTAATAGTAGATTTTTTGAGACAGAAAGTACTTCAAATGAAATTTGATATTATAGTAAGACTAATCCAACGTTTGACTTTTCTTTAATATATATATATTATTTATATAGGTGAGTATTAAGGGATAAAAGCAAGTTATTGTTGAAAATTTCATTGAAGTTAACATTTAATTGAGCTTGTTCTTTTTCACTTTAGTTAATGTAAGTCTTACTAGTGAAAAGGTATCTTTTTTTTTGCATAAATGCAATAAAGGACCATTGTGAATTTGCGTAAAACGTGCCACAGCAACTCTCAATTTCAATATTTTGACAGGACCACTTATGTGAGAAGTCTCAATTTTAATAATTCAATAGGACCACTGAATATAGGAATGATTAGTGTACAAATTCAATGCAATGATTATAATTTTTTTTCTACAGTGAGACTATAGTTACAACTCTCATCTTATTTTGTAATTTTAAAATATTGAGTTCAATGTTTTTTTAAATAATTGTAAAACTAATGTTATTCTAATTAATTAAATTTTTTCTCATCCTCAATTTTTTTTTTTTTAAATTCTCTTGTCCATCAATTTAAAAGAAAACTCACAAAAATACCAATAAGAGGAACAAAAACATCTAACCCCTTTGCAACGTGAAATCTACATTTTTTCATTCTCATTATCTTAAATAAATATCATTGTAATAATGAAATGAAAAAAGTACACTAAATAAAAATGCAGAGGAGGTTGAGAGCCCCCACAATCCTGACTTTCTAGAAGACTAGGAGTTTATTTAAAAGAAATATTACAATTCACTTTTGTTTTTTATAAATAATATTACAATTCACTTTTTACATGTCATATTTGAGTTTTTGTTTTAAAAATCATAGTAATTAATTATTAATTTTGTTTGAATAGATGATTTGAACTTATCATAATTTTTTTTTATCACTTCAATCCGAAACCACCAAACGAATTTAGAACTCTTTAAATTTTTGTTATTATTTTGATATATTTTTCAATAAATCATATGTATACTTTTATATTTTTTGCAATGTTCACATTTCGACCCATTGTGATTTATTGCGCAATGTGAATTGAGACCAACCGACTATCTCAAATAAATGGCCTAGGTTCCCTTTCACAAAATGTTACTTTGATCAGGGTTAAAAATTTATGGAGACGTGATTTTGAGTGGATGAATTTTATTTTATAAAATGTATAAATTTATTTTTCAAAATTTGAACTAAAGTGATTTATATTTTATTTATAAATCCTCCTTTTAGTTAAAATTTGAACTATGATTCGTAATGGTAATTGATTTTTTTCTTCTCTAAAACTAAATTTGATATAAAAAAGAGTATAAATTCGTCGAATTTAATCAAATATTTTGTGAAATCAATCAATCTTTCCTATAAGAATTTATCTCACATGATAATGAAAAAAAGTCCATTGCCTAACATCAAATTAACAAGAGAGTATGTATACACTTCCAAAGTACACATTTGAAAAATAAATTATTTTTGCCCTTTAATTAGATGAGTATCTTTAACAAAAATATAATTTTATTTATTTTTCAGATATGTATTTCTAAACAATAAATATTTTATCATTAATGTTTTAAGTCGATAATAGTTGCCTCCCCCAAATCATAACTTTAAGTTATTTTCTTCTTTTTTTATTAGAGAGGAGTGATTAAATATAATTTTTTATTCTAGAATCACCCCTTCAATTTTTTTCCCTTCGTTTTATCTAAATAAGTGGTTTATATATAAATTTAGTTTGTCTTTCGTATTTTTTGTTGTGATTTCCTCGTCTTAGTGCGATGTTTTTGGATTTTTTTTCATCTTGGTACGATGTTCAATTTAATTTAAATTGACATAATAGCTTTGATCGATTACATACTTCATTCTATGACATTGGCGTCGTCAACGTTACAAATCCAGAGGTATAAGTATTCCTAACACTTACATTTTGTCATATTTGTAAGCATGTTGTCGTTTGGGCATCGTAAATTTATTTACAATTTTATCTTTTATGTTTTTAATAAATTTGTATTTGTACTACATCAATATATTATACAATTTAAATCAATAAATATAGTTGTTTTATGTAAATAAAAAATGTACTTCAGTACAATCTGTAGCTTTTTTTTAGAAACACAAGGACTAAAAAAGAAACTCTATTAAAAAAAAAAACAAGTAGGATCGATGGTAACAATAGGACAACTATGAATTTTGTATGGAAAAAGTACCTGGAACAAATGAGTGTCTTGTTTTGGTAGCATAGGAAATATATTGCAATATTGTGGTTGAGTCTGCCATATTGAACCAACACAAATCTCCTTTATTCCTTTCTGCTGCTGCTGAACCATGTCCTGCACATAATCATAAAAAGTTGTGTATGGATTTGGATCTGCTTCACATATTCTTTGGCTGCATTGTAGGATTCCTGTGAGGAAATTACTTGTCTTCTCGATTCTTGCTCTGATCATCATCAGAATCCAAATGTAAATGGAATTATTTTTAAATCAAAAATTAAAATACAAATACAAAGTTCTCAAAAAAGCCTAAATTCAAGCAAACGACAAAGTACTTTAAAAAAAATTGTTTTGTTAATTTCTTTCTCATATCTATTTTTTTTATAAATAATATCTCTCTTTTTGAGAATTCAACTTAGACTTCTATATTAACATCTTTACAACTATCAATTAATATGTTTTTTTTTTTAAAAAAAAAATTAGATGCATTTTTCACATGTTTTTCTTATAATTCTTTAATTTAAAATACACATTTTATAATTATAATAAAATTTGAGTTAAGTTAAAAACTTAAATTTTGTCTTTTTTAATTAATAAATATTTTAGGTGCTGTAAAAAAGTTAATTTCTTTTCCATCAAATTTTTCAATAAAATAGAATCCAATAACAATTTTTTTTAAACGCAATTGTGATTGAGTCACATCTACAATAATTGACTCTAATGCTTTGTAAAATGAAGAAGTTCTATAGTACTACTATTGTGCCGATTTTAAACTATGGCCCCAACTATACCACTTTTTAGTCCTTTGGAAAGTATGAAATTATTTCAAAGGATAAAAAAAATAAAGTTATGCTGACCTTTTAGGGGAGAAATTTCTGCAGGTGAAGAGAGAATCAGATTCCTTTCCAATAGATTCTAAGAAGGAGAGAACACCAACATCATTCACTTCATCATGCTCCTGAAAAGATTGTCTTTTATGTACGGATGTTGTCCTATCTGTCACATATAAAACCAACGCATTGTGGTAATTAGATTCTTAAGTTTGATGGGAATAATTAGTAAACATAGTAACAATGCTTGATTTGAAACACAAACTATAAATCAACTCATAATTATAATTGCAATTTTAGTCTTTTATTTTTAAGAATTTATAAAATATTTTTTTTTATTTTAAAATTTGACAATTTTAATTTTTACTTTAAAATTTCAAACTAAAAATATTGTAGTGTAACATATTTTAAATAATATAACATAAAATCTCTTGATGTAAATTATTAAGATACATTATTTATTTATATATTATTAAATAAATTTTAAAATGAATAATTTCAAAAATTTAAAATTAAGTATATATATAACCATAAAAAAATATTTCTCCTCTTTTTAAAAATGATATATGCATGGATTAATAACCATGAAAATATTTTAAATATTGATAACCATGAAAACATTTTAAATAATGATATCAAAAAATATAATAAAAAATAAGGAGAATATATATAATAGTAGTAGATTTCCCAATCTTGTGCATGGAAGCTAGCTTCAGTTAGGAAAATAAAAATTGATGAGTGACTATGCATGCCTAGCTTCAATGCATAAAGCATCATGTATCATCACATTCTCAAGGAAAAAATATTTAAATCAAAACCAAATAATTTTAACTTAATACTATAACAAAGAATGATAAATATAAAGCTACAAACTATTTTTGTTAAGTAAGGAAGGTCAAAACAAAGTTTGGTACCTTGTTTACACAAGTCACTTCTCATGCTCCTGTACATCTGGTTTAAAAAAAAACATAGAAACCAAATACATTAACAACCCAAAAAAATAATTAATTTGACCAAATAGAGTAAAATATAATTTTTTAAGCACATAAAAAACAACCTGCAAATGGCTCTTGACATGTGAAATTGTTAACCCTTTAACATCCATCAACTGAAGAACAAGCTTAGGAGTAGCCTCTAAAAATGAAAAAAAATATATATACAAATGAACAAATAAAATAAATATAAATAATGACAAGAAATTAACCATAGTACTAGAAACAAATCAAGAAAATAACATCTAATTGAAGTCCATATAATCAAATAATAACAACAACAACAAAATGAGGACAAATAAAGTAATGTTTATATATATACTTTGATGACCACCAAGAGTTTCAATGGCATAAACAAAGCAACGATGAAGTTCAGGTGTCCATCTTAAACGAGGAACCTTTGATCTTACATATTGTCTCACTACACCTTCCCTTCCACAACTACCCATTTTCACTTTCTTCTTTTCAATCCAAAAGGGTCCTCACAAAATCCCTCAAAATGCCTTTTTTTTTTTTTTAATCTTTCTACTATACAATTCTAGTTCATTTCATTTATAAGAGAAAAATAAAAAAGCAGAAAACAGAATCATCATTGTGAAAGGGGAAAATATCGAGAGAAAAGGACAATACAAAGGGAAGAGTCTGCAAATTCCTTAACATGTCACTGATAATACCTTATGCCTTATGGTAGGTGCTGTGTCCCCCACCCCCCAACCTTATAGCTACCAATGAAAAACAAAATTATTTTTTTTATTCTCTCCAAATTTATCATTTTTTTTCTTTTAATTACTCTAAAATTATTTTTATTATTTTAGTTCTTATAAATATATTATTTTTTGTTTTTTTGTCATTAATATTCTATTTAAGTATTTGTAAAATTTGTTCACAATTAAATTGATTCTTATAATATATAAAATATTTTATTTTAATTTCTCAAATAAAGACTAAAATAAAATTACAGAAGTCAATTTCAATATGAACAAATTTAAAGAAATTAAAACTAAAGAGTAAGAACAAAAAAAATAAAAATGACATATTTGTAAGAACTACATAAGTTGCTCTTTAGATTTTAGATCTCTCATGAAGTTATTAATTTGGTGTCCTATATTTTTATAAGTCATACACGCGTGTGTATATTGAGTATCAAATATAGATATCTTCAACATAATTAAAAGTTAAACATTATAGAATTATAGTAAAATTAGTTTTACATGTATATCAACTTGAATAACTTGAATATATAGTAGTAACATACAACAACATTCATCCACATATTAATAATGATATTATTTTTCTTGCATTTTTGTCGTAAAATCATTAATAATTTGTTTGTAATCAAGTTTCTTTAAAAAGTCATTTTCTATTAAAATTATGTAAAGACTATTTCTATTTTACAACATTGTAGATCACAAATAAGGTTTTAAAAACTTCAATTTCGAAAAATAGCTTTAAGTAGATGCAACAATAATAGGGATATTTAATATTTTTCTATATGTAATTAGAAAAACAATGAAATGTTTTAAGAGAAAACCTAAAACTTGATTTTCATTCAATTTTTAAAACCTCTTTGATAACTTTTAATTATTCAATAGAATTTCACACTCAAGATCATAAGAATTACCATGATTCAAATAAATTTAAAGAGTTTTGCAATAATTTCAAGTTTTCATTAGATAATGACTCAAGTCTTTCAATACTAAACAAAAATCCAAAAATCTTCTTATATGTGTTATATTGCTCAAATCTTCTATCAAGTGAATCAATTGTTTGATATATAATATATAAAAATTAACGCATCATAAAAGACTATTATCATACTTAATGCTTGGGTCCATTCGGAGGAATTTTCTACTAAAAGTAAGTAACAAATATATTTTTGTCTATGGATAATGGTTAGTCGATGCTTTTGTTTTTCTTTAAGGTTTCTTTTTTAAAAAGATTGAAATTTGGGTTAGAACTTAACGATGGATAAAAAAGGCTACAAATCTAATTTAGGTTGGAACAAAAAGAATACTATAAGATAATAAATAATTTTTTACTTAAATATAATTTTAGTCATTTATCTTTTATTAAATATTTATTTTGGTTCTTTATCTTTTTTTTTTAATTTAATTTCTTCCTTTATCTTTTATAAATGATAAATGTTAGTCATTTTCGTTATAACTCTTTCAAACAACTGTATAATTATTGAGATCTAATTTTTGACCAATTCTAAAATTTAAGTGTGCAATCTTAACAAAGATGAAATAAAAATAAAGTGAACTCGTATAAATGTTCTTCATTTCAAAAAGTTTAATATGTTTCAAAGTATGAAATAAAAGTTTTTCAAGCCCAAATCTATTATTGAGTTAAATTAATGTTTTTTTAAAGAATAATATAAATGATATATTTCGACAATTGTTAGAAGAGATTTTAATAATCAAATATTATAATAACTTTTGTTGTAATTGTAACAAAAAATAAAATATATTATTTATAAAAGAACGAAAATGAATAAAAATAAATAGATAAAAAACGAAACAAAAATTAGGTAAAAAATAAATTTTTATTAAATATATTAGAAAAAGAATATAAGTTGTTAAGTATATAATTATACAAATACTTCGAAAACAAGATATGAAATCTCAAAAAGCACTTAACTTTTCAGAGGTGAAAAATCACGGGGAGGTTTCTGAAATTGTTTTTGCCCTGACCTTGGAAGAAATGATTGTGTGCCTATGCCCAATATATAGGTACTTTCAGTGTCTTTTGTTACAATTACAAACTGTCAATGTTTGACCTTTGTTATCTCTTTGGATTGACCAGTAAATAGTATGCGACAAATTCGTCATAATCACTGTGTAAGAATATAATAGATCCCATCAAAATACTTTTCATAATTTGTTTTTGTCTTGTTTTCTAAGGACTTTTCTTGCCAATAAATTATGTCAATGAGAATTCATTATATTCTTTTTGTATGTTAGCTCTTTATCAGAACATACACACAAGTACATGTGTCTCATTTTATATGTACTAATTTATATAAGGATAACATTATTATTATTATTATTATTATTATTATTATTATTATTATTATTATTATTATTATTATTTCGTAATGTGGTTTAAAAAATAATATAACAACTTATAAAAATTGTAAATATACTTGAAAAATTACAAATATGCTTGAAAAATTAGAAGTAATGGGAGACCAATAACTATAAAATATGATTGCACAATTTTTTCCATTATCTAATAATTATCTAAACTAAAGTGAAGCACATAAAGTTTAAGAAAAATTGCATTGACAAAATTTATTAATTGTTCAATCTCATTAGTGATAAATTTGTCTCATATGTGACAGTT
The DNA here is from genome assembly GCA_037974755.1 of Cicer yamashitae. Taxonomy (NCBI): domain Eukaryota; kingdom Viridiplantae; phylum Streptophyta; class Magnoliopsida; order Fabales; family Fabaceae; genus Cicer; species Cicer yamashitae. The sequence goes on along the minus strand of JBBPBQ010020324.1, from coordinate 42,724,203 downwards.
GTTATGTGTCAAGCTCATATTAAAGCGGCCCCAATCCATTGAAGAATTGGGTCGACGCGATGTCAATTTGATCCTGTTTACAAGAGCACATAATGTTCTCGAATTAGGGTATATCTCTACTCAACGAAGGAATCCGAAATCGAGGGACTACGATAACTCACATACGCCTACATTCCCTATCACTTGATGGCATTGAAGAGGATCTCAAGTGGAAAGACCACGATAACTCACCTACACCTTTGATCTCAATCACATGATGGCTTCAGAGAGATCCAAAGTAAGCAGACCACCATCTTATCCAAAAGTTCTCCCTTGATGGAAAGTTTGTTGCCCAAATTATCACTACAAGAATTTGTGATTTTGCTATGGCTAAAAGCCCTAGGAAATGCTAAAAAGCCCTTGGATATATATACATTATTTATGAGGGCCAAAGAACCCTAGTCATAACACTAGTTGGAAAGGAATACCAAGGGCTAAAGTCATTGTAAAACGTCTTTTTAAAAATAAAAATAATTAAACCGTACTTAGGGCCAAAGCCTTCAGAAACGACCTAAGGTTGAGGCTCTTGTAACGTACCTAGGCTACAATCGTCATTTATTTAAATTTTCAGAACATTTTCCAAGACTAAGGCCCTCACTCAATTCACATGTCATAATGTTTTACAGGGATAGGCTCTTGTTATCCTCACCTATTACACAATTTCTCAGGGCTAAGACCCTCGCTAAACGCACTAACACATCATTTCCCACGACTAAAGCCCTAAAAAATGATCCAAGAAGTAAAAAAAATAAAATTATTTTATTTTAAACTCATATTAAAATAAGTGCATTATTCAATTTCATTTATTAAAAAATACAATAAAAATTAATTTAAATTTAATTATATAAATTTATTTTGTTCAAATTTTAATTATATATTTATTATAAATATAATTGAATCATTAAAAAATATTATATTTAATTATTTAGTAATTAAAAAGTTATTTTAAATCTATAAAGAATTGAATAAATTTAAATTTTAATTATATTTGCAATATTTTATTTTTCATTGAAAAATAAAAAATTATTTTATTAATTATTTGCAATATTATTTATATTTAAATTATTTAAAAAGATTAATAACATATAAATAAATTTGAAAACAAATTATAATAATAAACATTATATTAAGTATAACAATATTAAATATTATTATAATTAATTAATGA
>JBBPBQ010020324.1:42665530-42722546 GCA_037974755.1 Cicer yamashitae | reverse complement strand
AACTAACAATTACTATATGTTCATGAAAATATACAATAAATGCAATATACATTTTTTTATACAAATTTAAATAAATAAAAAATCAAAATCAAATATTTAAAATTTAAAATTTTAATTTACACATATTCATATTAAACACATTTTACAATATGAAAAATAACATAGATAGTAATCAAGATATATATATATATATATATATATATATATAACATACAAATCACGTTTCACACATAAAATTATTAATATACATTTTGAATATATAATAAAAAAAATAAGAATATAAAAAATAACAAAAAATTAATAAATTATATACCAACAACTACTCAAAAATGAATAAGAATAAATTTAAAATATGGTGCTCGTAAATTAGAAGAAAAGAAGGAAGAAGAAAATAGAAAACAAAGGAAGAATAGATAAGAAGTTGGAAATGGGAAAGAAAGAAAGAGAAGAGAAGAGGAGGAAGAGGATGTAACAAAAAGAGAGGGAGTGTGGGTGAGGGCTTTAGCCCTAGTAAATTTTATGAATCAATCAATGAAAGCTTTAGCCCTCAGAAATTTGTTTCCTGTGTCAATCAATAAGGGCTTTGACTCTCAGTCAATGCAAAAGTACATTACATAGAGCTTTAGCCCTAACTAATATGAAATTTTGAATAAAAAATTCAGCCCTTTTTTTGTATGAGGGCTTTAGCCCTAACAAAATTTTAATGTAACATCCCCTAGGACTATGGTCTTCACAAAATCTAAATGCCCATATTTTACTAGGGTTGTGACCCTCGAAAAATCAACACAGTTATATAGTAAGAGGTAAAAGGCCCTACCAAATCTCTTAGGGGTAAAAATCCCTAGGAATGACCCTAACTATTTCAGCTTATTCTTGAAGTGTGTCTTTGTTGCTAATATTGTCCCAACAAAATTTTAATGTAACATCCCCTAGGACTATGGCCTTCACAAAATCTAAATGCCCATATTTTCCTAGGGTTGTGACCCTCGAAAAATCAACACAGTTATATAGTGAGGGGTAAAAGGCCCTACCAAATCTCTTAGGGGTAAAAATCCCTAGGAATGGCCCTAACTATTTCAGCTTATTCTTGAAGTGTGTCTTTGTTGCTAATATTGTCCTTATCGAAGATGATATAATTGAAATAGGAAAGGTAAATGAAGAACTAGCTGCATATTTTGAAATCAACAGGTTATGACCCCATGAGATACTTCCATCGTATAGAGGTTGCTCAATCAAAGAAAGGAATTGTGGTTTTGCAATAAAAATACATCGTGGATCTATTAAAAGAAAATAAGGATGAATGGGTGTAGACCAACAAACACCTTAATGGATCCTAATGCAAAACTTTGAGATAAAGGAAGTGTTCATGTTGAAAACGAAGATACCAAAGGTTAGTTGAAATGCTAATTTACTTATCTCACACTAGATTTGAGATCGCCTTCTCAATCAGTATTTGAGTTAACTTATGCATTCTTCATATGAGGAACATCTTGAGGTAATCTATAGGTTGTTGAGATATTTTAAGAACAATCCTAGAAAGGGTATTGTTTTTTAAGAAGACAAATGAAAGAAATGTTTATGTCTTTACTAATGTAGATTGTGCACGGTCAGTCACAGACAGGAATTCAACATCTAGTTATTGTACGTATGTCTAGAGAAAACTTGTGACATGGAAAAACAAGAAACAAGGAGTTGTAGCCATACATAGTGCATAAGTTGAGTTTAAAGTGATGGCTCAAGGAATTTGTGAAGGATTATGCATTTACAGAGTCTTCGAGGAACTAATGATAAAAATTGAGCTTCCACTAAAACTATACTCTGGTAGTAAAATCGTCATTAGTATTGCTTACAATCCATTTCAACCTGATAGATCCAAACATATTTAGATCGATTTTCATTTCATAAAAGAAAAATTAGATGTTAGAAATTATATGTCTACTATTTGTGACTTTAAACCAACAAACAACATATACTTTAATCATAAATCTTGCAAGATTTGTCTTTAAACATTTGATAAGCATGTTGGACATGATAGATGTCTATGCACCAACTTGACTAAATGTTGGAGAATTAGTGGAACTATTTCCATTTTTTTATTTTAGTGCAAATTTTATTTTCTATTATTATATGTTATGATTTTTTTTTCCTAAAACCTCTCATTGATTCAAAGAAGTGAATTGGTTGTAATCTCTCTATGTGGAGAGTTATAGGCTAGTGAATAAAATATAACAGTAGTTTCTCTATAATTTTCTACAATTTTGATGCATTCACATAAAAACACGTTGAACAATAAATTTCAATGTAAATTTTACGTACGGAGTAAAAAACTACAAATCATATATTTTAATTGTGTGTACACCTAAAAATAAATTGCTTGTTATCGGAGATAGGCAAACAATCAAATTTCGGGTTAGCCAAAGTAAGGTCAAGTGAAGGAAAAGTAATTGAATATGAGTCGGTTGAATTTTTCTCAAGTCTGTTGATGCTCACAAAAGTCGTATCGTGAAGACGTAAAAGTTAATCAAAGCTTAATAGAACTTGATAATTTGACAGTAAGACTTAATAACTAACATGAAGACACTATTAAAAAAAAAAACATGCACAAATATTGACATCAAAAAATACTATGATTCTATGAATATATGAAGGACGAGGCGATTCTGGACTCTATCTCATTTTAAAAGAGAATGAAGTATAAGTGTAAAGATGAATAGTATGTTTAATAAAAGATGGATACTATGGATTCAATCTATTTTAGCTAGTATTGTAACCTAACCGGTTAGCTCGTACCAAAAAACGCGCACAAATTCTATGTCATCTCATTCATTCACCAGCCCGTAGTTGACAATTTGCAAGAAAGTATATATAATGAGAATGAATTTGGTGTTAAGATGTCAGAAACTGTATACATGTGGGGCAAGAAAGGGGAAAGGCAAAAGGAATAGAAAGAAAGAAACACTTATGAACTTCTCTGTTGTTTTATATCTGTGGATTTGTCAGCTAATGATGGTAATTTCAGAAGGTAAAGAAAAAGGAATGATGGAAATTTGCTGCACCAATGGTATGATGGTCTCTATGAAACGGTCCAAACCTTATTTAATTTAATCTCATCATTACGTACTGTAGCATTAAATTAAGTCATGGATTGGATTCTACTGTAGTAATTTGTTTTTTACATGTGGTAAATACTGAAAAGTGCTAAGTAAAAACAACCAAGATACCATAATGGGGCCGCTTGCTTTGGCTTTTGCACATTTACCTAAAAAAAATGGCTTGTAAACCAGTAAAATGGTAATGTTACTAAAACATAGTGAAAATAAAGTTTAGGAAAAAAAACCTCAATTTTTAAGATTTTTTTTATTGTTTAGTTTGCATAAGAAAACATAAAGGAAAGGAATTTTTAGTGGGATCTATATTAAAAATGTTTTTATTTAAAGTTGGATAGAAAGTTGAAAAAGAGGAAGAATTTGTTGCTTTTATAAAATTAATTAAATAAATAGTTCGATTTGATCTATGACAGATCTGTTATATAAATGAATTAGATTAAAATTGATTTGTTCGAAATTAAACTACATATTTTTAAAATTGATCTCGTCACAATGGGTTAATAGTGTTAAGACAAAATTTCAAATTAAATGTTTTGATAATAATTAAACAAAAGATTCATTAAGAATTATAATTATGATTTTAAGTGTTTTGGTATTTAACATGTGTATTTGAGTGTGTTAAAACAAGATAGGTACCAAGCAATTCAAAGCAGATCTCATTAAAATCAAGAAAGCAAAAACAACAAAATGAAGATCGATCTTGACATATGTCTGAAAAACAAAGAACGATCTTCACTTCTGTCATAAATCAAGAATGATCAGTTTCCTTGAGAAGGATTGCATCCTAGAAGCTTTATTCATCTTATATCTTCATCAAGAATGAGCAAGGATAAATTTAAGTCAGAATGATTCCAGAATTCGAAGAATCAAAGACATGCTTCATGAAGAAATATAAAAGCAAGATCATTCTTCATTTGAGGCAAATGCAAGTACATAGGTACAAACTGTAAAGTACACTACAGTTGTACTTTCATATCAAGACCTGCACACTGACTTAAAGCAAGCAAATCATCTCAGAAAACTGACAAGATCGAGTACAAGTCAGATCATCTCCAACTAACTTGAGGAACGATCTTGGATGTCAAGAACGTTCTTGGATTCAACTTGATCTCTCTTGCTTTTGGTCTGATTCATCCCACCTACTTTCTCATGACAGCTGGCCTCATTTCAACGAATATATGAGCTGTCTTAAACTCTCTTGAAGCCTATAAATACAGATTCAAGATGAAGAACAAAACACAACTCAAAGTACCAAGCAAAGCATCAATCATTCAATCATATTCGAGTTCTCTAGCTTGCAGCTCCATTCTTTGTGTTGTGTTAGAATCAGTAACAACTGAGTTTTAACTTATAGAATCTATTTCTCAAACAAGAGTTGAGCAATACTCAGATTCTAACATCCTCATAATCATTACTTTGTAACTCAAAGCTATTGTGTTAACATAGCTTGAGAAGTGTGTAAAAATCATTTTATGTTGTAAAAGGTACTTTGCAAAATCCTTTCTGAAATAGTGTAAGGTAAATCTGAGGAAATCCTTTCTAGAGTAAAAAGGTGGAAATTGTGTAAAGATCAAGATTGGTCTGTGAAAAGTTGTGTGACAACCAAGAACAATCTTGCCTTGAGCACTTAGTGGAAAATCTCACATTTGTGAGGACTGGACGTAACCCGTGTTTGGGTGAACCAGGATATATGCTTGTGTAATCTCTCTATCTCTCTCTATTTATTATATGTTTACAATCAGCTTTTACATTGATAAAATTGATATTGTTGTTTTTCCACTAACCAAGGTCGTTCTTCATTATAACTAAGATCAATCTTGAGTAAAACTTTTAGTTTTAAACAGGAATTTTTTAAAAGCGGCAATTATAATTCAAACCCCTCTTCCTTATAATTGACATTGTTACTTCAAATAGATCCACTAAGTGCTTTCTAATCCATTTCATTTTTTTGTTTATTTATTTTTTGATATATCAGTTTCTTACAATTTTTTATTTGGTAAAATACGATTGAATGCATGTGTAATTTATTTTACATTAATACCGATTATCGATAATGCTAAAATTTCATTCATTTAGTTGAAGTAAATTTATAATTTATAATATACTTTTTCTAACCTTAAAAATAAGCAACTTTGAGTCAGTAAAATTGATATATTTAATTCAAAATTTGAATCAAATACATCAGCTTTTGTTGATTCAAATTTACATATATTTAATGCCGAAAGGAGTATAAACTTTAAAATTTTATAAGTTTTAGCTAATTGTCGGCTCTCTTTTTATTAAGTTAACATATTTAAATATAATTTTTAATGTTAAATAAATTTTTAGTCTCTATAAAATTTTAATATGTTAGTTCCTGTAAAAAAAAAATACAACTTTTCAGTCCATAAAAAATTATCTTGCAAACAATTTTAGTTCATGTTGGAACAAAATTATTTTACAAACAATTTTTGTCCTTCCAACTTTCAAATTTTGAATGATTTTTTGAAAGCATATTGAGAACATTATAAAAAGTCTTTATAAAAATGATAGAATTTTATAACTTGATATGAATTAAATGTGAAATTTTTAAATGCCTAAAACTCAAGATAAAAGTAACGAAAATATGAATTAGAAATCAAATTTTTGAGCTCATTTTTTATGGAAGTACTTTTATAATGCTGCAAACGTGCGTCCATAAATATTATTAAAAAAATATATGTTGACTTAACAACAAAGACTAAAACTGTTTGCAGAATAATTTTGTATGGACTAAAAACAAAATGTCAAAATTTTATAGGAACTAAAAACTTATTTAACTCTAATTTTTAAATTGAAAAATAATTGTTTAAGCTTATACTAACATATTTTTTTTGAAAGGCACATTTAAATCTTGGAATTGGGCTCGTTCGGGGCCCAGTCGCCTAGCTCAATTTTTATTTTGGGTTAATTGGACTGAGCTAAAAAGATTAAGTTGTATTTTGGCTAACTTTTTCATGGCAAAACCCTGACTAAAAACTATTGGCTAGTGGGTCGCCCCGTTAAGTCTGATCCATGTTGACAACTCTAATTTTTTATATATGGTTAATCATGTAATTTTTTAAATGTATCTCTTTATTTGTTCTCACTTTTTATTCCCTTTCACTTGTGCCAAATAACTAAAAAATCATCTCACTTTCTTTATAAAAAAAAAAAGAACATCTCTCTTTCATTCCTTTTGCATTATTACCTTTTACTTTCTATCACTCTATTTTCTCTTGTCATCAAAACCAAGCATTAGAGTACGTTTGGTTCAACGATGGTGGATGGATTAGAGAGAATTTAATGAAGGGGTGACATGGAAGAAGAGATAAGAGATTTAAAAATCTTTTGTGTTTTCTTTTTAATAGTAGGAAAATGTAAATTTATATATTTGATCATAATAATATTTAAGATCACATTAAATAAATAAAACGGTATTTAAGGGTCTATTTGGGAGAAGGATTTTGGAGGGATAAATCTTTATTTCAAGATGTAATTGAGATTTTTTTTTTAAAATCAAACGGAATGATATGATATATGTTTTGAGGTAAAAACCTTTTTGATGTATGTTTTAATGACAACAAACCTTATGAAATAAATGATTAAGTTTTATGAATGGTGATCTACTAATGATTGCACTTGAGTTTTATTTAAGAAACATGAATTGCATAAGTGAACAAGCAATAAGCCATCCACAACATCAAAGTGCATAAGTATCTACTCAATAATGAAAGAATCTCAAAAAGAATATATCAAATATCAAACATTCAAAAGAATGATTATTACATCTTCAAGATAGCATCTTCATGAAGAATGTGATCAAATGCATTCATACAAAAATGAATGATCACACCATGTTATAAATCAAAGTAAATCATGTCTTAACTAAATTGGAAATTGATGACAAGATCATTCTGGTTTATCAAAATGATCATTCTGGAAAAATGAAGATCATTTTGGTTTATTAAAAACAGAAGTTTGGAAAAATGAAAATCATTCTGGTTCATTAAAAACAGAAGTCTGAAAAAATGAAGATCATTCTGGTCTCTTAAAAACAAGTCTGGAAAACGAAGATCATTATGGTTTCTTAAAAATAGAAGTCTGGAAAAACAAAGATCATTCTGGTTTATTATCAAGATCATTCTGGTTATTTCATTTATGAGCATAAGTAAAATGAATCACCGTAGTCTAGATCATAAGATAAACACATGTCAAGACTACTCAAAACAATACTCAAGCCCAAAAAGTCTAGCTAAAGGCCCAAAGAAGCAAACAACATCAAGATCAATCTCTAGGTTGATGAGCTATGAGTAAGGACAACTAGGACAACAAGGACATTGCTGCTGCACCTTTTTACAGAAAGTACATCATGCTTCTGAGACAAAGGACTAAAACTATTCAACTACTAAATCACTCATCCACGTTTTCAATACAACATGAAACCAAGAACATTCTGGTTTTACAAAAGAACATTCTAGTTATTCTTTTTTAAATACAGGATTAAAATAGATCATTTTCCACAGTCCAAACCACAATTTAAAGAGTATTAAGATTGCTCAAATGAATGGTGAATCCCAGAACTTGAGCTGAATGCCCAAAGGAGGAAAACAACCTCAAGATTAATCTCCAAATTGATGAGTTGTGAGCAAGTATGCAAGTACGCAAGTACATTGTACTTACATTATTCTACAGAAAACTCTACATAATTATGATTTGGAACAATACCGATGACATTTCACAAGCCATTCACTCATTCATTCACGTTTTCCATCAGACCTAAAAACAAGAATGTTCTTCATTTGTCAAGAACGTTATGGACAACAATATAAACATATGTTTAATTGCTTTAAAATATATCTGACACTTGGGAAGTGTGTCAAACGACTATATTCAGTTTAAATTGAATATTCAAAGCCTTTTGTCATCTATAAATTGAAGATCTATTGGAAGATGAAGGCAATAGTTCAATTTACAAATCTACCAACACTTGTTCAAGTAATAACAAGTCAAAAACTCTTCAAGCAAACTCCAGATCTCTTCACTACATTTGTGGATAATCATTTATTGAGTTTGTCTTTATTTATCTCAAACAAGTGTTGAGAAGTTTCAAGATCCCAAACAATTTTATCATACACATCATTTGTAACTCAAGTCTATCTTTTATGTTAGATTGAATCACTACGCCAAAAATGACATTTTATAGCGCGTCTTTTACAGCGCTTATTAAATACAAGCGCTGTTTTTAATTTTTTAAAAATAACGGAGGATACAACAACGCTTTCTTTACAAGCGCTGTAGTAGGGTCATATAGGGTCACATACGCTTGCACATAATGTTTACAACTCTTTTACAGTGCTTTTTTAGAAAGCGCTGTAAATTGAAGCGCTCTCACATAGCCTTTTACAGCGCTTCGTGAGCGCTTTAAACACAAGCGCTGTAAAATGTAGCGCTCCCACCTTATGTTACATAGATTTTAAAGCGCTTCTTGTGTAAGCGCTGTAAAAGCCTTGCGCTTTCTCATAATCAAATGACCTATTACAGCGCTTTTGATACAAGCGTTGTAATAGGCTTGCGCTTTAAATAAAAAACATTCACTTTAATTAAATAAAGCAAATTTAAAACAAATTTAATACGTTGTCCAAACCCTACGAACCCTCATCTCCCCTCCCCTGCGAACCCTCCTGTGTGCCCATCTACAAATTGATTTACCTTCTTCCTCCTTTAAACCAAATTGATCATCAACGTTGTATCAGGTACTTTATTTTATTTATTTGTTGTTGTCACTAATTCAAACTGATAAATTGTTACATGATATTAGATATGTTCTCATGATATATATGTTCTGTTTTGAAATCAATTAATCTTGGACCAATATTATAAGATATGTGTATTATAAATATATAGGTCATATATATCAGACTTGAAATCATGCTTATTGTGTAACTGCATTTATATATATAGGTCATATAAATGGACCAGAAATGGATGTCTGCCAATCGATTGACAAAAGAGTATGAAAATGGAGTGAAAGAGTTTATTGAGTTTGCAGTGATGAATGCCAAAGATCTAAATAAAGTCGTTTATCCTGGTTTAAAATGTTGTTTTGGAAAACGCATTAGAGCAGATGAATTGGAAGCACGTTTAGTATGGTATGGAATTGATCAAAGCTATACATGTTGGATAAGACATGGTGAGAAAATCAATGGAAACACCCGCACAGATACATATGTTTCAACTGATTTCGACACAGATACATATGAGTCGGACCAAGTTGAGGAGATTGCAAAAGTAGTTGAAGAAGATCTTCGTGATTGTCCTAAAATGTTTGAGAGCTTGTTGAGTGATGCAGAGAAACCATTATATAATGGTTGTACTAAATTCATAAGACTTTCGGCGATACTAAAATTGTACAACTTAAAAGCGAGTAATGGATGGTCTGATAAAAGCTTCACATAATTACTAACACTCTTAAAAGATATGTTGCCAGATGATAATGAACTTCCCAGTAGAACCTACGAGGCTAAACGAATTTTGTGCTCTATTGGTATGAGTTATTAAAGGATTCATGCGTGTCCTAATGATTGCATTTTATTTCGAAATGAATATGAATTACTAAAGGCGTGTCTGAAATGCAATGTCTCTTGATATAAGAAGAAAGAATCTACTCCAGCAAAAGTCGTGTGGTATTTTCCTATAATACCAAGATTTAGGCACATGTATCGTAGTGAAGAAGATTCAAAACACTTGACATGGCATGCAGATGAAAGAATTAGAGATGGAAAGTTTCGACACCCTGCAGATTCTCCGCAATGGGCAAAAATTGATCACGAGTATCCTGAATTCGGGATAGAGTCGAGAAATCTACGCCTTGCACTTTCTACTGATGGAATGAATCCACATGGTCTTCAAAGCATGTCACACAGCACGTGGCCTGTGATTTTGTTGATTTATAACCTACCTCCATGGTTATGTATGAAGCGTAAGTTTATGATGTTGTCTCTCTTAATTTCTGGACCCAAACAACTGGGGAATGATATCGACGTATACTTGGCTCCTTTAATTGAAGATTTAAAAATTATGTGGGAGACAGGTGTAGAAGTCTATGACGGGTATAAGAAAGAATGTTTCAATTTGAGGACTATGTTGTTCGGCACAAATAATGATTTTCCAGCATATGGTAATTTATCAGGATATAGCATTAAAGGTCAGTGTGCATGTCCTATATGTGAAGAGAGTACAAATTGGATGCGGTTGAAACATTGTAAGAAGAATGTATTTCTTGGACATCGTAGATTTTTACCTTATAGTCATCAGTATCGTGGGTGGAGAAATGCATTCAATGGAAAATCAGAGGAAGATAGAGCTCCTGTAGCATCGACTGGATATCAAATACTTGAGAAAGTACAAGGTTTGACCGATAAATTTGGCAAACCTTTTGCGGGAGAGCTGGTCAAAACTGGGTGGAAGAAAAAGTCAATTTTCTTTGAATTGCCATATTGGAAGTCATTGTATGTAAGACATTTTCTCGATGTGATACATATTGAGAAAAATGTATTTGACAGTGTTATTGGTACATTACTCAATGTACTAGGAAAGTCTAAGGATGGCATCAATACAAGATTGGACTTGGTCGATATGGGAATAAGAAATGAATTAGGTCCCGTAAAGAAAGGAAACCGCACATATCTACCTCCAGCCGCTCATACTTTATCTAGAAAGGAAAAAATTGTTTTGTGTAAATTTCTACACGAAGTTAAAGTTCCAGAAGGATACTCTTCAAACATTAAAACTTTAGATTGTATGAAAGACCTCAAGTTAAAAGGTTTGAAGACCCATGATGCTCATATTCTAATGGGGCATTTGCTACCAATAGGTATACGTTCAATTTTACCTGAAAAAGTTCGTCGAGCCATAACTAAATTATGTTTCTTCTTCAGGGAAATTTGCAGTAAAGTGATCGATCCTCAGAAATTACCGAGATTGCAGAGGGAAATTGTTGTTACTTTATGTGAGCTTGAAATGTACTTTCCACCCTAGTTTTTTGATATAATGGTTCACCTTACTGTTCATCTTGTTAAGGAGACACAACTTTGTGGGCCAACTTATATGAGATGGATGTACCCGATAGAACGATATATGTAAATATTAAAAGGGTACGTAAAAAGTAGAAGTCGACCAGAAGGTTGTATTGCTGAACGGTACATTGTCGAAGAAGCTGCTGAATTTTGTACTGAATATCTGTCAAATGTTGAATCCATAGGGCTTCCCATGTCTCGTCATTCGGGAAGATTATCAGGAGAAGGGATAATTGGAAAGAGACTAATGACTATATCAAGGACAGAATGGGAGCAGACACAATTGTATGTTCTACACAATGATGATGAGGTTCAACCGTATGTTACAATACACATGGATCAATTATCTAGTTTGAACATGAATAGGAATCAAAATTGGATAACTCGAGAGCACAATCGAAGTTTCATAACATGGTTAAAAAATCACATAAAGTCAAAGTTTGATGTAGACCCCAGATCAATTTCACAGAGATTGAGGTGGCTAGCAAATGGTCCGAGTTTACATGTCTTTTCTTACACCGGTTATGTAATTAACGGCTACACATTTTATACCAAAGAACAAGATGATCAAACAACTATGCAAAATAGCGGAGTCACTCTCGTAGCTGAAGCGATGCATATCTCAAGTGCAAAAGACAAGAACCCAATATATGCAAATCTATCATATTTTGGGGTTATCGAGCGCATATGGGAGCTAGACTACACAATGTTTCGTGTTCCCATATTTGGTTGCAAGTGGGTTGATAATAATAATGGCGTTCGGATTGATGAGTCAGGGTTCTTGCTTGTCAATTTTAATTGGGTGGGATACAAAGATGAGCCTTTTATTTTAGCGTCGCAAGCTCAACAAGTGTTTTATGTCACTGATCCTACTGATGATAAGTGGTCCGTTGTCCTATCGACCAATAAAATAAGTGATGATAACAATAATGATGAAGATGTTGGTAATGATCTTTTCTTTGCAACATCACAACCACATGAAATTGGTTCAACTGATGATGGTTTATATCTTAGAGATGATCATGATGAGGGAATTTGGATTAATCCATCGTTTCGTATCATTAATGGACAAACAAATGTGAATCCCACCAAGAAAAGAAGAAGGGCATCTTAATGTGTTTAATTGTTTTTAATCCATGTAATCTGAACTGAGTTCATGTGTAATTTAATTGTTTGATCTGCCATAATTGAGCATTTTGGTATTTAGCTTGAACTGTTAATTTGTAATTTTCTGCTTATACTGTATGTAATTGTATACTGAACTTGACCTAATCAGGTAATTTAGCTTGAACTATTTGAACTTGACCTGATCAGTTCAAGTTCAAACAGTTTAACTAATTAGCTTGAACTTAAAAACAATTTAAGTTCAAGTTATACATGTAATTTAGCTTGAACTTAAGGAGGTCTTTTACAGCGCTTTCCTCATAAGCGCTGTAAAAGGTTCACACAGCCTTTGGACATGATAAAACAAAGAGGCATTTCATATATAAAACCCTATTACAACGCTTTTCTAAACAAGCGCTGTAATAGGGTTTAAAAAAATAAAATAAGGAGGTCTTTTACAGCGCTTTCCTCATAAGCGCTGTAAAAGGTTCACCCAACCTTTGGACATGATAAAACAAAGAGGCATTTCATATATAAAACCCTATTACAGCGCTTTTCTAAACAAGCACTGTAATAGGGTTTTAAAAAATAAAATAAGGAGGTCTTTTACAGCGCTTTCTTCATAAACGCTGTAAAAGGGTCACACAACCTTTGCACATGATAAAAGGGTTTTAAAAAAATAAAATAAGGAGGTCTTTTACAGCGCTTTCTTCATAAGCGCTGTAAAAAGGTCACACAGCGTTTGCATATAATAAAACAAAGAGGCATTTTAAAGCGCTTTCTGTAAAAGCGCTGTAAAAGGCTTTTAAAAATATAAAAATAAGGAGGTCTTTTACAGCGCTTTTTCACAAGCGCTTTAAAAGGCTTATAAAAAAGCGCTGTAGTAGGCTTTTAAAAAATAAAATGATGAGACCTATTACAACGCTTTTTCAAAAAAGTGCTGTAATAGGGTTTTATATATAACAGTAAACCTCTTCAGTTTCATGTTCATTACGTAAATTTCATACGAGTGTTTAAGTTTCCTCTGCGTTCTCCTTCTCATTGCGAACCCTACGAGAGTTTCAGTTTCCCTTGTTTCTTCCTCATTACTTACTGTCATCCTACACCTACGATCGTACGTAAACATCATAAACATCAAGTAACCTCGTTTTCGTCCTCGTTTTCGTCTGCGAACCCCGTAACACTACGATCGTTCGTAACCGTTCGTCCTCGTTTTCATCGTCTTCTGCGCCGTTCGTCTGTGAACCCGTAACCCTAAGCATTAAAAAGAGCTATTTCAGGTATTGTATTTATTAGTTTTTTGTTTCACTAAAATGCATGTTAACTTATTTTGCTACGTACTTAGACTGAACTGAACTGCATGTTGATGTTGAACTGAACTGAACTGCATGTTGATGTTGAACTGCATGTTGTAGATAAATGGATACCAACAAGGAGTTAGATTGTCAAAATGAAGAAGTTGGCAACACCAAGACTTACGAAAATGAAGTCAAACGTGGTGCAACAATAATGCAAAATGTTATAAAAGCAAGAAGTACTGGGCAAAAATTTGAGGTATACTTTGTTTGTTGTTTTCTTTTTCTGCTGTTTATACTATACTTTGTTTGCTGTTTATAATTTGAGGTACTTACTATATGAGTTTATTAGGTTGGATGGAATGAGAGTGGTCAACCAATTGACCCCAACAGTTCCATGTTTGTTAATTATATTGGAGCTGTTGTTCGTCAAAATATCCAATCACAATAGATGATTGGAGAGATAAGGCATTGAAGAATGCCAAAGATGTATTGTGGGCTGATATACAGGTAATTTTTTTACTCCACCCTATTACTTATAAATTTTTACATACTGCTTTGAAGTATTTTACTCAAACTATATATATATTTGGTTTGCAGTCAGCTTTTGTTCTTGATGAGGTGAGAAAGAGCTATGTGCTCAGAGTTGCCGGGAAAATACAACGGGGCTTTAGATCTCACCTCTCTAATTGCTATTTAAAAGACCGTGAAGGAAATACGAATGCGGAAGCTCCAAAAATATATAAACATTATATATCAAATGAGCAATGGAGCGCATTCGTATCAAAACGTTCCGACCCCGCATTTGTTGTAAGTGATTAATTTATTAGCATTTGTGTTTTATTATTCATATTCATAGCGTATTTTAAATTTTTACTAGATTGTTATTTTTTTTATTTAGAATATTAGTAAGGCAAATCGCGAGAGGGCAAAAATTATTCCCCACCCATACAAGAAATCTCATATGGGATATGCTCGTCTAGAGCAAAACTTGTAAGTAATTAAACATCACTTTTATTTAATTAATGTGGTATATTATAAACTATACTATCTAACTAATATTTTGTTTATGATCTTAACGATAATAGCTACAAGACACCCAATCCGATCAACCGTTGGGTCGTCATATATTGTGGAAGGAAGCTCGTGTAAATAAAGACGGAGTGGTTGATAACGAAAATGTACAAAAAGTAATAGAACTTTGTGTAAGTATATTTAATTATCACTTTAATATTTTTTAATATTGTATTTTAAAAATGTTATTGGACTTATCTTTTTAATCCTATGTGTATTTTAGGCGAATCTTGAATCGGAAAATCAAGAGGACAACAAGGCAAGTTGCAGGGACATATTAGGTAAAGTGTTTAATGTTCCTGAATATTCCGGCCGCATGAGGGGGAAAGGATTTGGCGTAACTCCTAGAAGTTATTTTTCACAAGAGAAGTGCCAAAATCCATCTAACGAGGAAGTATTAGAGAAGATTAAAGTATTAACGGAGCAAGTGGCCTTCTTGGTGAAGACAAATAAAGACAAGCAACTTGCGGACCAGCCCCAATGTGAAATTCACATTGAGAGTGAAAACGCAAGTTGCAACGTTGGTCTCAACAGTCTTCCTGAGGTAATTAATTACTTAATAAAATAAGAAATTCATTCAAGCTAATTATTTCACATACTTATGTATTAACCATTGATTTTAGGGGGTCACTCCATGCGTGCTGTACTTATCCTCCCCTACTCATCGGAAGGTTGGAAAGGGAACATTATGCAATGCTCCGGGCGAAGTATTGCACAACACACCAATCCCTACGGGCCATGTCAAAGTATCGCCAGTTATTGCTTTGGAACCAAATGCACCGTTGCTTGTACCGGACAACGATGGAGATCTGAATTATTTGGGAGAAGCAATTGGCAGCTACGTGGCATGGCCCAAACATCTTGTTGCCCTTGACAAGGTATGTTTAATTAATTGAAATGTATGTTTAATTGATTATATTTAATTGCTGAATTTTTTCCAATGTTAAATTTAATTTCACATTTATTTAGATTCAAACAAAGTCTAATAAAGGGAATGATAAGAAGATTCCCAGAAATGAAACAATCACATCGCCCGAAAAGGTTTGTAACATTTATTCTGTAAAGTTTGTCATTTTTTCTGATTCAATAAACTAACAATTTGATTAACCTCATTCTTTTCAGATTCAATCTAATAAACCACCCGCACAGCAAGCCAGCAAGCCAGCTGCTGCACCACGACTGGATGTTCGTGGCAAAAATACAGCCGGCAAACTTCAAAAATTGGAGGGTAATAAAACTGGCAAACTGCAAAAGCTGGAGGGTAATAAAGCGGCCAAAGTTGCTGCTGCTAAAAAACTGGATCGTGTAAAATCAGTTGCTGCTCCTGCTCCTAAAATAAGTCAGCCACGACTTGCTCCATATGGGTCGTGTCTTGACATACAGGCAAAAAAAAATATGGGCAGCGACGATTCACGAATAATAAGCATGGATAAAGATCTATTCGGAGATGCGTATGAAGAATTTTTTGAAAAAGAGCACATATACGAACTTCTCGACCATAAGGAGCTGAGTGCTACTGTTATGAGCATTTACATGAGGTAAAAATTACTTTTCATCGCATTTATTTGTAATTAATTTAATGTATTGGTAATTAATCTAATTTGAAATTTTCATTGAAGGTTTTTGTATGAGAAGTTCGTGTGCACGTGCAGATTGTCAAATAATTTTTCATTCTTGTCTCCGCATAAGATATCGATGCTTCAACACGATCCAATGAATGTAAATAAATACGTTTTAGATATACTATTAGGAAATAAAGAGAAGGATAAGTTATTCCTTGCACCATATAATTCAGGGTACGTAATTATATATTCTATATTTATATCTTTTTTAATTTATGAGATCTTAATTTATTAGTTATGTAAACTAAATTTTTGTTGTTGTAGGGCACATTGGGTGCTAATTGCAATCAATGCGACCTCTGAAGTTATATACTACCTAGATCCCTTGCACGACCATTACAACAATCGCCCCGAGATAAAGACTTTGTTCGACACGTAAGTAATATTCATTTATTTTTTACATATATATATATATATATATATATATATATATAATGTGTTTGTTAATGCTATAATAATCACATTTATTTATTCGATAGTGCTTTACAAGTTTTTCGAGCTCAAAGAGGTGCGACAGTGTCGAAGCTAAAGTCAAATAACATCACATGGATTTCAATAAAGGTTTGAAATATATGCTTTTAAATTTCACTTACAATCAATGCACAATTAAATAATTATTGACTTATATGTTTTATTTTATAGTGCCCTCGTCAAACTAACAACATCGACTGTGGGTACTATGTATTGCGATTCATGAAGGAGATTGTTGATAAGAATCAAATTATAATCCTAGAAACGGTACGGTATTTTAATTATTTGATTTTCATATATAAACTACGTTTATATTTGATTCTAACTTATTTATGTTCAATTTTTATATCAGTACTTTGACAATTCCAGTCCAACGTATTCTGAAGAAGAACTAACAGAGATAAAGGAAGACTGGTGTTAGTATGTGCTTGAAATGAATATTATTTGATTTGCTGGGAAATGGCATGCTTCAAGGGATATGGTAGTTCTGTGCTGTTTGTGAATATGTAGTTGTGAATATGAATATGTAGTTGTGAATATGAATATGTAGTTGTATGAAAATATAGTGAATCTGATAGTTATATGAATAGGTAGTTGTGTGAATATGTAGTTCTGAGCTGTTGTGAATATGTAAATATGAACTGATTGTTGTGAATATTTGTGCATATTTGTGCATTTTAAAATATAGTGAATCTGTTGTTGTTGTGTACTGATTCTTGTGTGTTTTGTATTGCTGTTTTGTTGTTGTTGTGTACTACTGACTCATTGTGAACTGATTCTAGATGAAAATGATTTTGGAATAAAAATTGTGAACTGATTCTGGATTAAAAGACAGCGCTTTTAAAAAAAGCGCTTTTTAAAATTTACAGCATATTTAATAAAACTAAAAAAAAAAAAACACACATTTTACAGTGCTTTCTCAAAAAAGCGCTGTAATAGGTGCATTAGAATGCACCTACTACAACGCTTTTTTGAAGAAGCGCTGTAATAGGTGCATAATAATGCATCTATTGAATGCACCTACTGCAGCGCTTTTTGGAAAAGCGCTGTAATAGGTGCATAACAATACATCTATATAAGTGCACCTATTACAGCGCTTTTGTGAAAAAGCGCTGTAAAAGGTGCATAACAAATCATCTATATGAGTGCACTTATTACAGCGCTTTTTGGAAAAGCGCTGTAATAGGTGCATAATAATAAAACAATTAAATGCACCTATTACAGCGCTTTTGTGAAGAAGCGCTGTAATAGGGTCATAATAATGCATCTATTGTTATATGGATTTACAGCGCTTTTTTAGAAAGCGCTGTAAAATGCGTATAACAAGCGCGCAATATATCCACCTTTTTTACAGCGCTTTTTTTTAAACAAAAGCGCTGTTGTATCTTTTTACAGCGCTGGTAACTACAGCGCTTTTTTTATAAAAAAAAAAAAGCGCTGTAAATGGTTTAGAAAAAGCGCTGTAAAATGCGTTTTTTCGCGTAGTGGTGTTTGTAAAAATCCTTTCAAGGCTGAAAGGTGATTGTGTAAATCCTTTCTAGGTTGAAAGGTGAAGATTGTAATTTGTCAAAGTGTGATCAAGAAAAAAGGTGTGAAGGAGAACATTCTGGTTCTGAAGCACATAGTGAAAATCTCACGGTTGTGAGGTTAGGACTAGCCCGAGTTGGGTGAACTAGTATACTTTTTGTGTGTGATCTTTCTATCCCTTATCTTTAATTATTTGCACACACAAATCACACTTCATTATAAACTAATTTGTTTTATTTACTTCTAACATATCCAGAACATTCTGGACATTCTGTTTCAACCAAGATTGATCTTGAGTTTATTTAAATTAAGCACATGAATCAAAATTTTAAAATGGTCACATTGTGATTGATATTGCTACTTCAATATGATCGCATAACATTTCAATCACACTTTATTCATTCTTAGAAACATTTTATAACATGCTTAATTTCTAAAACAAAAACAAGCTCTCTCATCCCCTATGAAGTTTTAAGATGAAAATGTCCAAATTCAAACTCAGAAAACTAACATAGCAATTAATTTAGTAATATTTACCTATAAAAAAAGGCACTTAAGTCTAAATATATCCCCTCTAAACCCCTCCACTTTTTGAGTGGAATTAAATTTGATTTTAGAAAGATTTCACTCTCTTCCTTCCTTAAAAAAAATTAAATCAAATTACTCAAATTTAATATCCCTCATCTTTTCCCCACTAACCAAATCAACCTTTTACAAATGAAATTTATATTTCATTTTGATTTTGGATGAGACAAAACTAATTTTAAAAATGCATAATTGATTAGATATGTTTGATTGTTATTGAGAATAATTAATTTTACCTTCATGGTTGATATCAACTTTAAAATGGAATTAGAAACTTTGGTCGTTTGGCCTAAGAATTTGATTTTTAATTTCAAATATATATATATAATAAATGACGAATGCAGTTGCAAATTTCCCAAACTTGTGCATGGAACTATTGGGCTAGCCTAGTTGATTATAGGCTTTGATCTGAGCTAAAAAAAATCATCAAGCAAATATATATTGAGTAATTACTTTGCATGCCTAGTTTCAGATCATCATGATCATAAAATACATATATGCATGCCTTCACTCATAAAGCATCTACAGATCATTTTCAACGTACAAAAATAATCAATTAAGGAAAACAACAAATACAATTGAATATTTAACTTTACATGCATGCCTAGCTTCAATGTATAAAGTTAGCACCTACGCACAGTGTTCAACTATGCATGCATGCATGCCTTAGATCACTCATAAAGCATCGATCTACAGATCAGTCCAACGTACGACTTGGCCGGGTGGATATAGTACTACGTACGATCTTCATCAATCATATTTTAATCTATGTTAACCGGTGCTCTTTTTAAACAATAATATATCTCAAAGCTACATACATATATATACAAGACATGACATATATATATATATATATATATATGTTTGGATGTATACTAATTTTTTTTGTAACCAAAATTAATTCTAATTAAATAAGATGACATGGTGTTAATTAAAATTATCTGATTAAATCATCTGATTTAATCATCTTCTCAACGGAGAACGTTTATCAATCTCCGTTTTTCAGACATCTTTCTCCGTTTTTCAAATCTTCTTCCCAGCCGTCATCTTCCTCATGCGCAGGCAAGGCATGTCCTAGCATTAAATGCGCGTGCATCAAGGCCTTCAAAGGTCACTGCCAAGCCGTCAAATCTTTTCCTTTCCCCAACACTTGTCACTTCCCTAGGTTTAATCATCATTGTTCTCTCTCTTGAAAAAACGGCAAAAACATGTTGCAGTTATCACAACTGCTCATTTTTTTTCTGAAATTGTTCCCATCTTCTCAAAACCTTTGTCTTCTCCCAAAATTCATCTTCCATTGCTCTTAACTGTCAACAATGGCTCGAACAAAACAATCTGCTCGCAAAAATGCAAGCACTGACACTCCATCACCATCATCATCCTTCTCACCAGTCTCAAATCGTTCACCTTCACCTCCACCCAGGCCAACCCCTCCAAAACACTCATCAGACTCCTCTTTTTCTGACTATCTTTCTTCGTCCCCTAAGTCAAACCCTAACATCTCCTGTCCTAAACCTGTATCTTCTATTCTTCCTCCTTTCTATTCCTGTCCATCTCCAAACATTGTTCAAGTTCCTCCTCACTTACGAACATCTTTCTCTAAACCCGCTCCACCACCACAAAAATTTGTCAATCCTCCAGCACCTAAAAGATGCTCAATGAGAATCTTGGCAGGAATTGGGACTTCAAGGACCCCAATCACTAAACCTACCTATCTCATCATCTCAGACACTGAGTCGGACGAATCATCTGATATTCCTCATTCTTCAATAAAACCTGTCACCTCACCAAAATCCTATTTTTCATCTCAGACTCCTCAATCCAAAACCTCAATACCAACCCCATCCAAATCATCTTTTTCAGTTGAAGCCTCTCAATCCACTCCTCCAAACCAGAAACGGAGACCAATGACTGATTTTTTCTCCTCTCCCACATCCACTCAACCTAAAACCCGTGCCCTAAAAACAAAAACCACCATGCCAGCCTCCAAATTTCTAGCAAGAACAAACTTACCCATTCATCAAAGATTCAAAACAACTGTACCTAAACACAAGTTCCGTATTTCTCCTTCCTCATCTTCAGAACGTTCCCCAACCCCAACACTTTCTCCCACCCAAATTCCAGAACGTTCTCCCATCCCTTCCACTCCAACTACTCCAAAAAGCCTTACACCTACTCCAGAACGTTCTCCACTTCAAGAACGTTCTCCTATCCCTCACCATTCTTCTTCTCCCACTCAAGAACGTTCTCTTATCCCAGAACGTTCTCCCGCCACTTCTCCTTCCCATGCTCAAAACACATCCTCCCCTACTCAAACACGTTCTCCCATTCAAGAATGTTCTCATGCTCACCAACAATCTCCCTCTCCAACTCAAGAACGTTCACCTCCCGAAGAACGTTCTCCGTTTTATGATCCTTCTCCCTCAAAAACCACCAAAAGACCTCTTTCACCTCAATCTCCTTCCTCTCCTTCCTCTGAACCTTCCTCTGACTCTGACTCTCCTGTGCCACCATCTCCACCCTCCAAAAAGACCAAACCAAATACCACTCCTCTGATTCCTCCCACTGCCACCAAACTATTTAAAGACAAATGGGCACAGAGGCCCATTGGTGTTGGCAGAGTTTTCATCTTTGACAAACTCATAGTTGATGGCAACGCTGTCCAACATTTTACTGATGCCCTAGGCTGGACTGCCTTTTTGAAAATCTCTGAACCCCACTATCCAGATGCTGTTCGAGCCTTCTACTGTCAGGCCAAAACCTTCCCTGAAAAATCTCTGTTAATTTCCACTATCAAGGGAATTTAGATCAGATTGACACCTGACATTCTGGCCTCCATCTTGGATCTTCCTACTGAAGGTCATGCTGTTTTTGGAAAATCCTAGTATGCAGCTCTCAATCTTAAAGAGACTGCAGTTCTCTCTGAGCTATTTCAAGAGAATTCTACTAGGTATCTTTCAACATTCCTTCGCCCTCTCCCTAAAATTTTCAACAACATGAGTCAGCATACTCTTCTTCCTCACTGTGGAAGCCATGAGTATGTCTCTGAAAACGACGCACTCATCATCTATCATCTGCTCAATTGCAAGCGTCTTAACCTCCCTCATCTGATACTTCATCACATGATCGTTGCTGCCAACAAAGACTACAAGAAGAATACTGTTCCTTATGGTATGATTCTTACAAAAGTCTTTAATCATTTTCATATCCCTCTGTCAAATGAAAAATCCCTTATCAAAATCTCCAAATTTTCCACCAAAAACATGGCCCATATGAAAATCACCGTCACCAGACAGCCTTCTCCAACACCTGAAACACAGCCAAGATATCCACCAACTAACCGACCCAAAACCAGACAATCTGCCCCACTCATTCACTCGTTTCCATCCACACTAAAAAGAAAACGTTCTACCAGACGGGAAGCTCCTGTTACTGCCCACACATCACCTTCTCCTTCACCAAATCGAGCTTCTGATATTGCTCTAGAACGTTCTCCCCCAAACCCAGAACGTTCTCCTCAGAACCCAGAACGTTCACTAAAAAACCCAGAACGTTCTCCTAATCATGCTCAAGAACGTTCCCCTCAAAACAGAGAACGTTCTCTCAGCCCTCCTCCTAACAATCCAACTTTCTCTGTTTTTCCCCAACAATCCACCATTTCCTCCACAGACTTCATCTCTGTCTCCCAGCTTCTTCATTCTCCCCTTGACCCCATGACAACATTGCTTTCTCACCAAAATGTCTCCGCCATGTCACCGGCGTACATTTCTCCCCAAACCACCACGTCATCTATTTTTGGCATTAGTCAATTTTTGGCTTCTTCCGAACCTTCCAACAACGCTACTTCATCCAATCAATCCAATCCTCAGCCACTACCTGCCTCTCTCCCAGCTGTCTCTGCTCCATCGAGCAGCACTACTCCCATTCCTCCACCAATCATGAATCCTCCAAAGGAACCCACCAACTTCGAAATAATGGCAACTCTGCAACTTCTCTTGGCTCAACAGACTCAGCTACAATCCTGGCTCACGGATACACTTGCACCCAAGCTCGGTGTGCCTCCTCCTCCTCCTTTTTCAGGCTGCTCCTGTACCTGAGCCTGTCCCTGTACCGTCCAAGTCTCAATCGTCAGAAGGATCTTCTCCTTCTTTAGCAAAATAGGGATCTTTTTCTCCTTCCTTTTTGTATGACAAAGGGGGAGAATTAAGTTTAGTTTTTATTCTGTTTATGATCTGTTGAACTTCAGGATCTCACTTTTTGTAATTCAGCAATCGCATTATTAATGAAATATCCTTTTTGCTAAATTAAACTGATTGCATTAGTTATATTACTAAAAACATCTATTGCATCAATTGAGGGGGAGTTTTTACCCTCTTCAAAATTAAAATTAGAATCAGAATTAAAATCTAAATTAACATGTTTGTCATCATCAAAAAGGGGGAGATTGTTAAGACAAACTCTCAAATTAAGTTTTGATGAAAATAAACAAATATTAATTAAGAATATTAATTGTAAGTACAGATGTGCACCTAAGAGGGGGGTGAATTAGGTGTTTAGAAATTTTAGTTGTTTTCAGAATTTAAGTGATTGATTTTTGTGTTTAATGATGGTAGGTGAAAGAGTAAATAATAATAAGGAAATGAACACAGCAGATTTATCCTGGTTCCCCTTATAACCAAGGGTACATCCAGTCCTCTTGATCACCACAAGAGATTTCCTTCACTATTGTCAGAATATGTACAAGTCCTCACCCTAGGACCTTTGCTACAATCTTTTAACAAACCTTCTAGGATAACACACTACTATCTTAGATAAAACACTTAAAGAAAGTACAACTTTCTTTTACAAACACTTGTGATTTTGATAAGAGTATAGGAGTAAGAAAGAGGTAGAATGATAACAATCCAAGATTAATTCAAGTACGTTGAGAACCTTAGTTAAGGATATGAAAATGATATGCAAGTACTTGAATTTCTGAGAAATGACTTTGTGAAAAATTCAGAAAAGTTTGTTCAAAATCTTTAAAGTTGTGTAGTAGGATTGTTGTTGGTGAATCTGAAGTTATGATGTATTTATAGTCCATAAACATCTCTTCAGATTCGTGGCCATTGATCCAAGAGGTTTAAGGAAGAATTGCAATGTTTTAGATTCAATTCAGAACTGAAAAATTGCATTGCTTCTAGTTGTATTCGAATACAGGCTAGGTGTATTCGAATACACCTCTTTGCAACGTTCAAATTTATTCAAATTTAACACTGTGTAGCCGAATACACTTGGATGTAGTCGAATACAGATTGGTCAATTTTGCCACTGACTTGCTGGGTGTATTCGAATACATCAGGATGTAGCCGAATACAGATGAAGGGTTTTAGCTACTGACTTAGCAATTTTTCATCTGTATTCGAATACACGATGGTGTATTCGAATACACTTTTGTATTTTGTCAAAAATATTAATTCTAATACTTTGAAAATATAATTTTTGACTTTCGAAAATATTGTTTATGCATATGTAAGGATGTAAGGTTCTCTTTGTATTTGAACTATGGGTTGTATCATTTACCTTTACATAAAACATCTATGTTAATACATCAATAGGATGTTTGGAGACTTCTTCTTTTTGAGCTTGTTGCTTTGAGCATTAGCACCATTGGTCTTTTGTATCATCAAAAACATGTATTTTACATTCTCCCCCTTTTTGATTATGACAAAACCATTTGTTGTTTATTGATAATTTGCATCATGCTCCCCCATAATGTATGCGCATCATACTCCCCCGTAATGTATGCGTACTTCTGAGTTGGATGATCAAAGGAGTATGTGTGTTGAGTTCCTACATGGATAGTTTAATGGACAACAAAATACTATATTGTCTCCCCTTTTGACATGATCAAAAAGAAGAAGACTAGCAATAATATAGAAAATAAAGTAAGCAATAAAACAGAATAGAGACATAATAAGCCAATAACCGTTTCATAGGAATCAAGCAAGCAGATAAAGTCACATAAAACTCAAAATACAACATCAAAACAGAACTGAAATACGCAGAGATCACAACATAACAAAACATAAAAGTAAGCAGAATCTAGAAAACAAAAGGCCAAATATGCCTAGGAAACTAAATGCGAATCAGTGATGGCCAGGCGGGAGATGGAGATGATCAATTTTGTCGGATAAAATACACATCTCATGAATCAGGCTGCTCTGGTTGGTGGCGATGGTGGATTCGATAGTCTGAAAGCGAGTAGCAACCGAAGCGGTGAAATCGGAGAGACAGGTTTGAAGAGAGTCAAGTTTGGCCATAACCATGCGATTAGAGAGTCAAGTTTGGCCATAACCATGCGATAAGATTGAAAAACGACGCAGGTTTAAATATGACAGGAAACACCCGAAGATGTAGTCGAATACACTTGAGTGTATTCGAATACAAATTGAAAGTATTCTGGTTCTGGGAAAAGGAGTATTCGATTACACTCTGAGACCCAGACTTTGTATTCGGCTACATCTTCCATTTAAGTAAAACAGAAAAGAATAAGGCATATAGAACATACCAAATACGGGATATAATCACAAAGATAAGGTCAGGTAGACATATGTAAGCATAGATGACTTAATTTTATCATGCTAACAAGAGAAAAACTAATACCTTTTGAATAATGATGACAAAATACTTTATATTTAAAGATCATTTTCACTTAGGATGCCGAGTTCTCGTCGTATTTTGTAAAATGAGTCCTTATGAAGTGGTTTGGTGAAGATGTCCGCAAGTTGATTATGAGTATCCACAAAGGTTACTTCAACATTTCCTTTAAGCACATGATCGCGCAGAAAATGATGTCGTATATCAATGTGTTTAGTCCGAGAATGCATGATTGGATTCTTTGAAATATTGATCGCACTAGTGTTGTCGCATCGTAACGGAATGCATCCGAGATCAAGTCCATAATCACAAAGTTGTTGTTTGAGCCACAGAATTTGTGCACAACAACTTCCTGCTGCTATATATTCGGCTTCAGCAGTACTGAGTGCAACACATGCTTGCTTTTTACATGACCATGAGATGAGTGCATTTCCCAAGACATGACAAGTGCCGCTTCTGCTTTTATGGTCGGTTTTACATCCTGCATAATCTGAATCAGAATATCCAACGAGACTACAGATACTACCTTTCGGATACCATAGTCCTACGTTGATTGTTCCTTTCAAATATTTCATGATTCGTTTGACTGCTATAAGGTGTGATTCTTTAGGATTCGCTTGAAATCTTGCACACAAACAAACACTAAACATAATATTTGGCCGACTGGCCATTAGATATGATAGAGATCCAATCGTACCTCGATATTTTTAAATGTCTATTGATATACCGGATTCATCTTTATCAACATAGGTTCCAGAACCCATGGGAGTAGCACTTTCTTTGCAATTTTCCATTTCAAATCTTTTGAGCAATTCTTTGCAATATTTTGCTAGATTAATGAAGATGCCATGCTTGAGTTGTTTGATGTGAAGGCCAAGAAAATAGTTTAATTTTCCCATCATGGACATTTCAAATTCACCTTGCATCATCAATGAGAATTCTTCACATATTTCATTGTTTGTTGATCCGAATATGATATCGTCAACATAGATTTGAACCAGCAAAGTGTGACCATTATTTCTTTTAATAAATAATGTCTTGTCAACTTTGCCTTTTTCAAATCCTCTTTCACACAAGAAAGCACTCAATCTGTCGTACCAAGCTCTTGGTGCTTGTTTTAGACCATAGAGAGCTTTCCTTAGTTTGAATACATGTGTAGGATTCTTGAAGTCCTCAAAGTCGGGTGGCTGTTTGACATATACTTCTTCATTGATGTATCCATTTAGAAAGGCACTTTTCACATCTATCTGAAATAATTCAAAGTTCATAGAACAGGCATAAGCAAGTAGTAAACGTATTGCTTCTAACCTTGCGACCGGGGCAAATGTTTCGTCAAAATCAATTCCTTTTTCTTGATTATATCCTTGGGGGACCAATCTTGCTTTGTTGCGAACAATTATGCCGTTTTCGTCAAGTTTATTTTTAAACACCCATTTTGTACCAATTATGTGTTTATTTCCTGGATTAGGAACAAGTTCCCATACTTCATTTCTTTCGAATTGGTTAAGTTCTTCTTGCATTGCAAGTATCCATTGATCATCTTTTAGTGCTTCACCAATTTTGGAGGGTTCGATTTGAGAAACAAATGCCATATTTAAGCACGCATCTTGTAGTTTGAGTCTAGTTGTAACTCCTTTGTTGATATCACCAATAATGTTATCAATTGGGTGATCTCGATGGGTTCTCCATTCCTTTGGGAGTTTATCGTTTTTCTTTTCAATGTTGACTTCACTTTCTTGACTTGGTTGATCAATTTGATGTTCTTTACTTGGATCACTACTTTCAATGTCATCATCATCATAAAGAATAGCTTTGTCCTCTTTCAAGGGGTTAGTTTCATCAAAAGTTACATGTATTGATTCTTCTACAATTAAAGTTCTTTTATTGAAAATTCTAAATGCTTTACTAGATAATGCATAACCAATAAAAATACCTTCATCTGCTTTTTCATCGAATTTTCCAAGGTTGTCTTTTCCGTTATTTAGCACAAAGCACTTGCATCCAAAGATGTGGAAGTGAGAGATATTGGGCTTTCTTCCTTTGTAAAGTTCATAAGGAGTCTTCTTAAGAATTGGCCGAATGTTTACTCTGTTAGTAACATAGCACGCCGTGTTTACGACATCTGCCCAAAAGTACTTTGGTAGACTTGAATCACTTAGCATAGTTCTTGCAAGTTCTACCAAGGATCTATTCTTTCTCTCAACAACCCCATTTTGTTGAGGTGTTCTAGGTGCACAAAAATTGTGGAAAATTCCATTTTCTTCACAGAATTCTTCAAACAAGGTATTTTGAAATTCTCTTCCATGATCACTTCTAATTGATACAATTTTGGATGATTGTTCATTTTGGACTAGCTTGGCATAATTTTTAAATGCTTTAAAAGCTTCGTTTTTACTTGCCAAAAATAAGGTCCATGTGAACCTAGAATAATCATCAACAATAACTAGTCCATATGAATTTCCACCAAGACTTTTGGTTCTTGATGGACCAAACAAATCCATATGTATTAATTGAAATGCTCTTGTAGTTGATATAACATTTATAGGTTTGAAAGAAGTTTTTGTTTGTTTACCTTTTTTACAAGAGTCACATAATTTATCCTTGACAAATTTCATTTTTGGTAATCCAACAACAAGATCATGTTTGACTAGTTTGTTTAAATGATCCATGTGGATATGTGCAATTCGTTTATGCCATAACCATGCATCATTGTTGTCGCTTACCAAAAGACATTTCATTTTCAAGGATAAATCGTCAAGATTAAGTATAAAAATATTTTTGAAACGTTTACCGATAAATTGAATTTCACTTGTTGCTGCATGTTGAATGATGCACTCATCTTTGTTGAAGACAATCTTGTGTCCTTTGTCACATAGTTGGCTAATGCTTATGAGATTATGCTTTAGGCCTTCAACATATAAGACATCTTCAATTGAAGGGGAATGGGCTGTTCCAATTTTTCCAATACCTAAGATTT
This sequence comes from Cicer yamashitae, assembly GCA_037974755.1. Taxonomy (NCBI): domain Eukaryota; kingdom Viridiplantae; phylum Streptophyta; class Magnoliopsida; order Fabales; family Fabaceae; genus Cicer; species Cicer yamashitae. Next base: position 42,694,070 of record JBBPBQ010020324.1, on the reverse strand, counting down.
TTCCTTTATTATTATCTCCATAGACTACATATCCTTTTGATTCAAGGGTCAAGGATGAAAATTTTGTTATGTCACCCGTCATGTGTTTGGAGCACCCACTATCTAAGTACCACAAATTTGAGGTACCTTGTGTGCATACCTACAAAATTGAAATCAAATTTTATTAGGTACGCAAAGTGCTTTGGGTCCTTGAATGTTAGTACCTTTCTTGACCCACACGCAATGCCTTTTAGGAATGCTAATGTTTCTTACATAACAAGCATTAGGTGTGTGTCCATGAAGACCACAATAGGAACAAATAGGATTTTTACTAACATGTGTATGAAATTTATTTTTAGTAATTTTCTCCTTATAAGAATGACCTTTTTGTAAAATTGTAATATTTCCTTTATTGGTTTGAGTACTTGATTTGACAAAAATGGTCTTATTTGAGCTTGGTTTGTCAAATTTAGAAAATCCAAGACCACTTTTATCGTTTGAATATCTTTGCATGTTTAGAACATTCTCCAATCCTATATGTCCTTTTTCATATCGTTCAATCACTCTATTTAATTGAACAATTTTGAATGAAAGGGAATCACATTTATTGCATGTAAAATTCTACTTTGATTTTTCAGCATCTTTTTCCATAATGTCAATTTTTTCTTTAAGACATGAGATCTGTTTCTTTTGTGTTGACACTTGTTTAAGCAGATTTTTACATTCAACAAGAAGTTCCTTTATAGCATTTTGGGCTTCATTGTATTCTAAGATTAATTCATTATTAGTTTTATTATAATGAAGAGTGTTTATGTTACTAACCTCTTCGTCATCTGACTGATGTGAAGCCATTAGTGCGACATTAGCACATTCATCACTTTCAGTTTCTGATGATGAACTTATATCGTTATCTTCCCATGCTATATATGCTTTCTTGAAGTCTTTTCTTTTACCGGCATTCTTCTTGATAAGATTTGGGCAGTCTGCTTTGATATGTCCATGTTTTCCGCATTCAAAGCACGTGAAATTCTGGTTTGTCGTAGAGCTATCTTTCTTTATGAAATTCTTCTTTTTGAAATTTCTGTCATTTTAAAGAAATTTACCGAATTTCTTAACAAGGAAGTTAATGTTTTTGTCTTCATCAGAAATTTCATCTTTGACTACTTCCTTTGATTCGGTCTTTAGAGCAATGTTTTTGTTCTTCTTTTCTTGGGTTTCATTTTGCTCCAATCTTCCAAGTTCAATTTCATGTTCTTGGAGTTTGCCAAATAATGCAGAAAGTGACATCTTGGATAAGCTTTTCTTTTCTGATATTGCCGTCACCTTGGGTTGCCACGCCCTTGTTAGTGACCTTAATACTTTCAGATTTAGTTCATCGTTGGAGAAAATCTTTCCAAGGGCTGTTAAGTGATTTGTTAAGTGAGAGAATCTTTTCTGCATGTCTAATATAGATTTTCCAGGCTGCATACGAAATAATTCATATTCTTGAGAAAGTGTATTAAGTTTGGATCTTTTTACCTCTACGGTGCCTTCATGGGTTACTTCCAATGTGTCCCATATCTCTTTGGCTGTTTTACAATGAGATACGCGGAAAAATTCATCCATACCTAGTGCTGATTGTAAAATGTTTTTAGTCTTTTTATCAAACAGCACTTTCCTATTATCGTCATCGGTCCATGAATTCTTTATCTTGATTTCTTCTTTGTCATTGATAACTGTTGTTGGGATGTAAGGACCATTTTCGACAGCATCCCATATATCATCTCCCTGTGCTTCAAGATATGCTTGCATGCGTATCTTCCAGAAATCATAATGCTCACCGACGAAACATGGTGGTTTGTTACTGCTGCCACCGTCTCTGAAAACTGGTTGTGCGGAAGCCATGAGTTATTGATCTAGGAGTAAGTTACCTTGAACCTGCTCTGATGCCAATTGTAAGTACAGATGTGCACCTAAGAGGGGGGGTGAATTAGGTGTTTAGAAATTTTAGTTGTTTTCAGAATTTAAGTGATTGATTTTTGTGTTTAATGATGGTAGGTGAAAGAGTAAATAACAATAAGGAAATGAACACAGCAGATTTATCCTGGTTCCCCTTATAACCAAGGGTACATCCAGTCCTCTTGCTCACCACAAGAGATTTCCTTCACTATTGTCAGAATATGTACAAGTCCTCACCCTAGGACCTTTGCTACAATCTTCTAACAAACCTTCTAGGATAGCACACTACTATCTTAGATAAAACACTTAAAGAAAGTACAACTTTCTTTTACAAACACTTGTGATTTTGATAAGAGTATAGGAGTAAGAAAGAGGTAGAATGATAACAATCCAAGATTAATTCAAGTACGTTGAGAACCTTAGTTAAGGATATGAAAATGATATGCAAGTACTTGAATTTCTGAGAAATGACTTTGTGAAAAATTCAGAAAAGTTTGTTCAAAGTCTTTAAAGTTGTGTAGTAGGATTGTTGTTGGTGAATCTGAAGTTATAATGTATTTATAGTCCATAAACATCTCTTCAGATTCGTGGCCATTGATCCAAGAGGTTTGAGGAAGAATTGCAATGTTTTAGATTCGATTCAGAAATGAAAAATTGCATTGCTTCCAGTTGTATTCGAATACAGGCTAGGTGTATTCGAATACACCTCTTTGCAACGTTCAAATTTATTCAAATTTAACACTGTGTAGCCGAATACACTTGGATGTAGTCGAATACAGATTGGTCAATTTTGCCACTGACTTGCTGGGTGTATTCGAATACATCAGGATGTAGCCGAATACAGATGAAGGGTTTTAGCTACTAACTTAGCAATTTTTCATCTGTATTCGAATACACGATGGTGTATTCGAATACACTTTTGTATTTTGTCAAAAATATTAATTCTAATACTTTGAAAATATAATTTTTGACTTTCGAAAATATTGTTTATGCATATGTAAGGATGTAAGGTTCTCTTTGTATTTGAACTATGGGTTGTATCATTTACCTTTACATAAAACATCTATTTTAATACATCAATAGGATGTTTGGAGACTTCTTGGAGACTTCTTCTTTTTGAGCTTGTCGCTTTGAGCATTAGCACCATTGGTCTTTTGTATCATCAAAAACATGTATTTTACATTAATTATGATTCTAAATGTTATGTTAATTTAATCTGTGCTCTTGAGTGTTTTTATTAAAGATAGGAACCAAGCAAAGCAAAGAAATAAGATCAAAAAACAGTCATGATCATAAACTATACAAAACAGAGAAAGATCAGCAGAATCAAGAATGATTGTCACAGCCACTTCACCAATCTTTCTCCAACACTTTTACATTGATTATGCCTTAATTCTTTATACCAATTTCATCAGTACATGGCAAGGAACAGATAGGAATCATTTTTACTCAAAACGGTTCTCGGATCACTAAGATAAATCTTCATGAATCTAAGCATATCAAAAAACGGACTGCAACTTTCTCCAGTCTGGAACTGTCAAGAAAGTTGAACAAAACTGAACTTCAAGATTGATTATAAGTCCTCAGATTGTCCAGAAGACTATCAGACCAGATTGATCATCTTTCTCCACCTATAATCAACGTTCTCCGTTTTCTAGAAGAACAATCTCTGTTTATGCAGAAGAAGACTTCTCATTTCTGCAGAAAAATATTCACTCCTTTCCAAACAGTTTTGGATCAAATTAAGTATCCAGATCGAAGCCCAATTATCATCAAGTATTATCAAAGCTTAATGGGTCATTATAGCGCACAGGAAGTATGTTTGAAATTAAGCAAAACAGCCCAAATCAGAAAGCCCAAAACTGTCACATGAATGGTGCACTTTGTCAACAAATTCCTTGCTTCTGTCAGAAGAAAAACAGAGCACTACCAACAGCTCTTTCTGACCAGAATTAATTGCTCAAAACGTCTATAAAAGGAAGGCAAATTCGCAAGCGTCATTCAGAACTTCAAGTGCCAAGTATTCTCATTAAATCACATTCACTTGCATTCTTGAAGCTATCTCATTCACAAAAGAAATCAGGCTGAAATCGTTTCATACTTATAGATCATTTTTACTGAGTTCTTAATTCTGATTTTATTCTCAAACAAGAGTTGAGCATAATCAGTTTCAACCAATTCTTTAAATCATTATTGTAAACTCATAACTATAAGGATTGTTTATAGTTTGAGGTTGATTAAAAGAGTTAACTGTAAAATCCTAGCAGATTAGTTAGGTGACTTGATTGAATCCTTTCTGGGTGGAAAGGAAGTGTAGTTACAGATCAAGGTTGATCTTTAACTGTGTTACCAAAAGATTGTTCTCCGTTCCTTGAACACTTAGTGAAAATCTCACAGTTGTGAGGACTGGACGTAGCCCACGATTGGGTGAACCAGGATATATCTTTGTGTGGTATCTCTTCCTTATCTCTATTTACATTCAGTTATTATTATTGTCTAAATTAAATAGAGAAACTAAAAACTGTGATTTTTACTAATCAAGAACGTTCTGCGTTTTCTGTTTTAAAAACCAAGAACGTTCTCCGTTTCTGTTTTCATAACCAAGATCATTCTTGAGTTGTTTTTCTTAAGTTTTTAACAGGAAATTTTAAATAGGCAAGATTACAATTCAAACCCCCGTCCTTGTAACTTGACATTGCTACTTCATTAGTCACTTTGTAAAATTTAACCGAAATTTGACCTATTAATTGATAATGTATCAGAAAAAAATAAACTTAAAATATTTTGGGACAAACAATCTCTCTTTTAGGATTTCCAAATATCCAGCAAAAAGACCCAAATGAGTCCATGCCAAATAAATCATTCCTTATTAATTTCTATTTGCTCAACTAAAAAGGTTAAAATTAGTCTCTCCCTAATTTCAGCCAAATAAATCTCTACTTTAATATTTGTAGTCTCGTTCTTTTTCATTTCTCATCTATAAAATGACCCATATTAGTCCGGGTCTTTTTCAACTCAAATAAATCCTTAGTATATTATAACATCTCATTCTACTTCTTGCTCATCATAAAAGACTCAAGTTAGTTCATTTTTTGACAGAATTTGTGGATTCCCATAGTAAATATTGGAAATCAAAAGAGTTACTTTGTCATTTACAATATCAAAAAGAAACCATCAATATTGACAACTTTAAAATAATACCGCCAAAAGAATTACTTTGCCAATGAGATGTTGATATGAATCAAACACAATCCCAACATTAAACAATCCTTATTTCAAGCAAATGATAAGCAATGTAAATTTTTATTTAAAAAAAGCGATAAACAATAAAAAAAAAAAAAGGAAGGAAATAAGAAGAGCACGACAATGATAAGAGGTAGGGAGTAGAAACTTATTTGACCCAAAAACTAATTTAAATATTAAATTTTGTCAAAGACTAACTTTAGTTGAATTGAAATTGTGAGAGATTAAATTTAGTCTTTAATCTTATTATAATTAAAAAGATAACTTAATACTAACCGATGAAGGTAATATATCACTAAATGAACCAAATATTATATATTATTTTTGTGATGAAAAAAAACTTTTTATTTACATATTTTATTGATTATTTATTTTATGGGCAAGTGCAGTAAATCTTGAAGTACTCGATTTTAATTCCTACATGTTAAAAAAAGTTTTTAATTACGGCTCACTTGTTACATGTTATAAAAAAATTAGTGATTTTAATATTTAATAATGGCAATTTTTTCCACTTTTAATGTGTTTTGGATTAGGTAATTTAAAAGTGTATTTTAGGACTTTTGAAAATATAAGGAGTTATAAAAACTAGCTATCTTCAATACTTTGGAGATTATTTGTTAAAGATAAAAACAAGTATATGTTGTTTTGTGTTTGTCCACCATAATAAAAAAATCTCTTAACAAAAATAATTTTTATCTCATTTGAAATAGTTTTTAATTTATTTTCAGATTTTGAATTTTATCAAAAGTTAAATCAGATGAAAACTTAAAAAAAAAAAAAAAAAATTGTAAAGACTACCTTGAGTATTTCACCAAAAAAACACAAGATTCTAATCCAAGGCCCAATCCACTTCCTTTTGAATAGCACCATTAAAAAAAAAAAGTGAAGCCGCTCTAACTTAGCCCTTGTAGTATCACCGAACTCAACGCACCGGAAAACGCTGCCGGAGTTGGTTGTGTGCCGCGAGAAACAGCGAAACCCCGGCAGTGAAGGATGGAAGTTGTTTTGGCTTCTTCCTCTGTTGATGGTGATATAAACTGTTGGGACCTTCATACAGGTAGTGAGCAGCTACGTTACAAATCATGTTCTTCCCCTTTTCATGGCCTTGTCTCTCTCAGTTCTCACTTCCTCGCTTCTTCTCAGCTCCGAGACACGTCATCTGGTTCTGTTTTCTTCTGCTCCTTGTCTAAGGTCTTTTATTTTTCCTATATTTATTATTTCAATTTAAAGAACTAAATTGCTATTTCGCAATTACATTTTTAGGAATTAAAATGTTTATTTATTATTATTATTATTATTATTATTATTATTATTATTATTATTATTATTTAGCAATTTCTTAGATGATAAATGATGAGGGATGGTAATATTGTTACTTTTATGGTGATGGTGTGCAGCCTCAAGTTGAAGTTAAGAGCTTTCCTGCTGAACCTATTAAGCCCCTTGCTGCTAATCATTTGGGCACATATCTAGCTGGTGGAGCTTTGTCAGGTGACATATACTTGTGGGAGGTGAGTTTTCAATTTTCAGATTCATGGTTTATTTTTATTTGGAATATTTTATTAAAATTAATGCTTGAATTCATCGTTAAGGTTTGTTTGGATGAATTGTTTTGGAGGTCAGAGTCTATATATAGGTATATTTGAGAATTTTTAAAAAAATGAGAAAATAACGTAATGCACAATCATATAACATTTCAATCACACTTGATTGTGTTTTTCGATTGACTTATCTTATCTACTACTAGAAGCACTTGACAAAGTGTTTGATTGTGAGAGCTTATAGAAACAACTAATGAGTAATGACATTTTCATTAGCTGTTTTCAACTAATTTCAATAAACTTTCATGATAATTTATGAACACTACTTATATGAAAACAATTTGATCATATTTTTCCTTGGTTATAGACATAGCTTACACGGAAACACTTAATGATGAACATTGATAAGGTTGGTTTGGTGGTTGGGGTGAAGGAGTCAAGAAGTAGAGTGATAAGGAGATTGAGGGTTCTATCTCCATTCTCCACCCACAACATATTAATTAACGTTTGTCATTATTAAAAAAGATAAGCACTTATCTTATAAGTAAAAAAATGGATTCTTAATTCATTTTTTAGTAATGTTTTATAGCTTCTTTGATATAAAACAGAAAAGTAAGTCCTCCCCTCTCTTCTTCTCCAAAATCCTCCAGCCAAACATACCTTTAAAGTTTTTGTGGTAATATGGTAGTTGCAAACCATGTATTAAAAGTGGGAAATAGGTTTGTCTGTTTCAGTTTACTTCACTCTATTGAGTTGAATGCATTATTTTGTAAGGTTGAAACTGGCAAATTGCTTAAAAAGTGGCATGCTCATTTAAGGGCTGTCACCTGTCTGGTATTTTCTGAAGACGACTCACTGCTGATATCTGGTTCTGAAGATGGATATGTAAGAGTTTGGTCTCTTTTCAGGTATTTGATACTCATCTTGTTTCTATGTTATTTTTTTACTTCTTTTGCCTTTTATTTTCCCTTGGGATGATATACTTCTTAGGTACTAGCTGTGCTAACCGTTATGGCATATGCTACTCTGCATGTTCAGATTATTTGACGATTTGAGAAGCCAGGAAACAAAAAATCTTTACGAGTATAGTTTTGCAGAGCACATCTTGCCCGTAACCGATGTTGTGATTGGTTATGGAGGGTGCAACGCAATTATAGTATCAGCGTCAAACGATCGGACGTGTAAGGTTTGTTTTACTCTTTATGTTGCAGTTATGTTGGACAAGCATTGGTTGTTGTTTGTATGTTTTTCAAATCATTGACCTTGCTTATGGATTCTAAGTTATTTGCTTTCAGATATGGAGCTTATCTAGGGGAATACTACTTAGAAGTATAGTTTTCCCTTCAATAATTAATGCCATTGCATTGGATCCCGCTGAACATGTGTTTTATGCTGGGGGTGGTGATGGAAAAATATATATTGCTGCACCTAACACTGAAAGAATCACTGCTAATGATTATGGGATGAATATCATTGGTTCATTTTCTAACCACAGGTTATCTTTTCTCCTCTTGTTCCAGATCTTGAACATATTGACCCCTCTTTCATTTTTTTGTTTCATTTGGCATCTATAATTTTCGCAGTGTTGTCAATTGCACATTGTGTAAATAGCTCTTTGTTCAAATTCTGCTATGCTACAAAGCTATACTGCTGTTATATCCTCTATTTGACAATATTGTACTAAGTAGCGTATTAGAGAAGAATAGCGATTTGTTCAAATTCCGCTATGTTATAGGGGACCACAATAGCAGCTACTTGACATCACTGTATTTTTCGCGCTTTTCTCTTTATTGATTGCTTCCTTTATGTATACTTTGTAGAACTGAATAGTATAGTTATAACTCATCTTGACTTTCTTTGCTCCCTTCTACTAGAGAACAAGTTGATGGAAGTGTTCAGTTTTGTTGTTTAGAATTTGTGGTTCCCCTGAATTTAATTCTTAACTATAATGAGTTAAGGTGAAAATTTTGGACCCTACACTGATGATATTGAATGATGAAACCTGAGAGTGTTTATGTTGAAATTGTTAGTCTGTTTTTGTCCAAAAATGTTATAATTTTAACTTTGTAACCTCGGCCGTACCCTATCACTACTAGCCTTGTTAATTACCAAAAGATAATGTGGTTCAAGCTGTTTAGTGTCGGTGTCATTTAACTAATTAACTTCCTCATTTTAACAGCAAGGCAGTAACTTGCTTAGCATATGGCAACGGTGGAGATTTATTAATTTCTGGGTCTGAGGATGGAATTGTTCGTGTTTGGAACGCTAAAACTCACAACATAGTTCGCATGTTTAAACACGCCAAAGGTATGGCATAAACTATGTGAAATATGGCCTACTTGTGATTTGGTATTGCTTTTACATGACAGGCTTTTTGATTGCATATCTATGTTTAGTAACTTTTCTATGTTGTGCTGTTTATTATGAGCCTTTTTTCCTATGTAATGAACCTATGCTTTTTCTAATGCTCAAGTTATTTTTCGTTGCCAAATTTGAACCTGTGAGTGAGCGTAACAACTAACAATTAATGTGTGGTATGTTATAGTATATGATAACTATGGTTTCTGTGTCCAAGCTTTTACTTGTGACCTGTGCTACATTATGTCATTTCCCTTAGACTAGGATGCATGATTTTTCCTTCAATATAGCGTGGATGATTATGACCAGGTTTTGATAAACAACTTAATTAAGCACTTATCATGTAAGTATTTTTGTATAAGCTATTTCTATAACAAAAGATAAAATAAAGTCAAACTGTTTTCATATAAGCTATAAACTATCCTGTAGAGCTTACGGAAATAAGTCGAAAACATCTTCACTACATTGTATCAATTATGTTTGATTTCAATATTGAGTCTTCTTAAGCATGGATTTTTAACATGATAATTTTTTTGGATGTTGCAGGACCTATAACTAACATTCTTGTTGTTAGACAAGAAATCGACCCAAGTAATCAAATATCTTCAAATTTACAAACATCCTCAAAAAAGCAAGGGGCTTATTTACCCCCTCCTTTAGAAAAATATGCAAATTCAACAGATGAAGACTCAGATGTAAAGACTATTTCCAACCTAGGGGGTAGCAGGGGATGCATGGATTTTTCATACCATAGTTCTAATATGATATCTAATCACATTAAGGAACTTCAGGTTTGTGAGTCTTTGGTGATCTATAGTTATCATTCCTTTTTTATTTGTTTTATAATTTAATGGAATAGCCATTACCTAATCCTGATTATGATTTTTTTGCTGTTTATTTTCACTTTTTTTAATTAAAAAAATCACTCTTTTTTTTAAATTTTCTTTTGGGAGTCTTTATCAGTGTTACAGAAATATAAAAACTGTTTAGAGTAGTTTATCTTGAAAATCATTTTCTATAGACGATGTTTTAAAAAAAAATTGATTTTCACGAACAACACAAAATAGCTTCTACTTTTCTTAAAAATCTTGAAAAACAATATCTAACTTATTGAATGCCAAAATCAATTTTTATAATGCGTAACAAACTGACCTTAACATCTGTTTTCATCTGGTCTCAGAATCAAGGTTCAGCGGCTGTTTCTGAAATGGAGATAGAGAAACTAAAACATGAATGGGAAAGGTCAACGCAGATGGCTAATCAATGGAAGAAAATGTACCAAGACTTGCATCAATTTTCTGTAAAGGAGCTATTGAACCGTGGTCAAGTACCACCAACCTTCAATGAAGATGACAAATAAGACACTTTTTTCTTCTGAATTTGGCTTTTATAAAGTGAGTAAATCAATTTTTTTTTAGCGTGACACATGTTCAATTTTGAGGTAGATTTTGTATATGTCCAACATGATCACAAGATTCTCGTATCTCTAGTTTGAGTTATGCTTCCTCTTATTATTATTGTTAACAAGGTTCCTTAGTATAGTTTGTGTTATTTATTTTCCTTATGTTGTACTGTTAAGAATCTTCATCCTTTTATTTTATTGATAAGTTAAACGAATTCATTATTGATACGTGACAAAATATTAGAAGAAAGCTTTGGTCATGGATTCCTGACATTAGTGCACTTTAGATTTTTTCATCAATCTGTTATCTGGTTTTGAAGCCTCTCCTAGAGGCTTATTTTGGTTTTTATGCTGTAGATTTATACAAAACTTTGTCTTGTCTTGTCTTTATGAATAAATTATGAATTTAATATTTAATTAATAATCGCAAGGCCTTATGTTTGTGGTGCAATAACATTTGTCCCTTGAGATCTCAACTAAGAATAAAGATCTGGTTGTTATAGTTTTTTTTTAATCATTTTTAAAAATGTACATTTGTTTGTTACTTTGTTACTACGATATATTAATACAAACAATTTTTGTTCTTACAAAATTTCTAAAAAATAATTTTAAATTATTAAATGTAAAATATATGTATTTTTTTTAAAATTTGTAACAAACATTTCTTGAGTCGACGGTAGAATCACTTAATACTATTTCTCCGAAGATGTGAGCAATCAAATTTGTGAGTTGACACTCAATAGTATCTAGTAACATTGTCAAACTCAAAGTTAAAACTGATACGAACACTAGTTGGTGTTGGATAATGGACTAATTAGCCTATATTAGTGGCAGACTATTTTTTTAATGTCAAATATATAGTATAATAAAACTGAATCACATAATTACAATGTTACAAAGAGTACAAGGAGTATTCACTACAAATCTAAGCATAAAAGCACAGGAAGTTCAAACGGGGAGAACAAACACCACCGCCAATCAAGACATGCATGTAGGCCCAGCAAATAAATGGAGAAGTAGAAGCAACAACAACCGAAAGGTGCAACAAGTATAAGACCCAAAATGAGTCAAATTCCAACTCCATAGTCTTCTCCCGGATCAAACACAAAACAAGTTTCACCTTCCACTCAATAGAGAGTATAAGAATACCCAAAAGTCTTACTTAAAAATCAATTCCACGAGGAGAAAATTATCCTATCTACTAATTATTTCACATTCATCGCCTTTCCGGGAAAAATAGAATCATTTCGGGACGTCCAAATGAACCACACAACCGCATGCAACTCATAGCCAAACCTAACTTAACCCTAGCCCCATGACCAAGACCCTGAAGACCACAAACATACAGAGCAAATCAAGAGGATAAACTAACTCTCATCCTAACCACCTAAAGATCCTATGCCACATATGAAAATAGGGATGACAACACAACCTGCACCTGTAGATACCCCACCTGAACCCGTTTTAATTTAGGCAGGAAAAATCTGCTTTGATTGGGTACAAATGCAGATTTTTCCGAAATTAAAACTCAAGCGCGTCGGTAGGTATGAGAGTGTTGATATCCTCCACGCACCTGCCTCTGAATCCTCCCAACTAGTAAAATTATTATCATTTGTAAATTTTATATACATGTACATATTCAATATATTTAATATTTTTAAATATTAAAAATTATAAGGTTAAATAAGTTTTAGGTTCCTATAAAATTTCAATGTTTTTATTTTCCAACTTTGTTATTGGTCCCTATTTTCAAATCAACTCATGTTTATCATTCAAATTTTTGAATGATTTTTTTTTATACATGTTTAGAACATTATAAGAATATCTCTTACAAATATTTCTAGTTTTTTTTAACAAATGATCAATTAAATATGAATTTTTAAGTTTTTGACACTTAAAAATTCATATTTAATTAATCTCTTTTTCAAAAAATTTAAATTTTTGTGAGAAATGTTCTTATAATGTACTAAATATGCATGAAAAAAATCATTTAAAAATTTGAATGATAAACATGAGTTGACTTGAAAACACGGAGACCAAATAACACTAGGAAATGTTTTAGGGACTAAAGATGAATAATTTTTTTATAGGAACTAAAAGCAAAACATTTAAATTTTATAAGGACTAAAAATTTATTATTTAACCCTAAATTATAATCTCCTATTTATAGAAAATATGATTTTAATATTTTTTTAATTTGATTATTATATAATAAGAATTATTTGTTATATTAATTATAATAATTACGAGTTTTAAAATTTTTAATTTGTATATATGGATCAGTGTGGGTGAGGGACGAGGAAATCTGAACCCTGTCGAGGACATGGATGAGAACTTAAATTTTACACTCGATAACAAATGGGGCAAGTGCAGAAGTGGGGGAGGCAAAATCCGCCCCCGACCCACCCTATTACTTGAAAGCTAACCTCATAAATACGAACAAATGACTCGCCGACTCAACCGCCTTTTTACAAAACATACCAGAGGTGGCACTATAATCGACAATAACCATACACTTGAAAAGATTTTGAGGATTGGGCACCTTATCCTAATAACTGCCAAGGAAAAACAACGACTTTTGAAGGGGCCCAAATCTTCCAAACATTAGATAAGGATTGGGCATCCTCCTGCAAGATGTCCCCCACTTTAGGAGGTCTTTGAGAGCCGCAAATAAGCTGATGTAACCGAGTAAACCTCGTTATAAGGACCATGATGAACTCACCCAACAGATTCTGCTCCTAAACAAACAAGCTTCTTCACCACCATATATTCCAAACCTAGAATCATCCTCCCAATCACCCATATTGTCAACCAAAAAGCCATGTTGATTCGAAATTTGGAAAAGCCTATAAAAAATTGGGACTTCAGAGACACACCTCCAACCTAGGGGTCCTCTTAAAAAGAAGTAGATAATCCATTCCTAATCACCATGATTATACCCTCTGAGAACCAATACGAAGTAGAAGCAAAATTTGACCCAAGAAGCGAGATATCTTTCCACCATGATGAGACCGACCTAAAACCCAAAGAGCAACTACCCAAATGAGAAGAGGATATCTGGATGCCATACTGACAACAGTAGTATCTCTCCACAAATATGGGCCACTCAAAAGGATCCTGCAACTTTACTTACCTAATAGAGCCAATTTTCTAGACAAAGGTTTATAATCCCAAAACCTCATTTGCTCTTTGGTTTTCAAACCTCCAACCACCTAAACCAACAAATTTTACTAGCCCTCTTCTAACCTCCCCAAAGAAATCACCTTTGCAATCGATCAATCTATTTCCATAATCTGTTGGACATCTTCATGAAAGAGAGATAAAAGACATGAATAGAATTAAGGACATAGTTAATGAGGACAACCCTACCACCTAGACTGATATACCTATTTCTCCACAAACCCAATCTATTTTGGATAAGCCGGATGAGAGGCTCCCATGATGGGGACTAGCTCTAACATGAAAACCAATACACTTAAAGGGGAGCAACCCCACTGCATAATTAAGGAAACGTTCCACTAACCACAAGAAAAGAACTCCCACATTTACCCATACGACTCTTCGCAAAAACCCTAAGTACCGTCTTGATGGTCCGAAGATTCTCCACCGAGGCTTCTACAAGGGAAATTAGTGTCATCCACAAACTTAAGGTGTGGAACCACTAGACCGGAGTTCTCCACCTTTGATGGCGAACTATGATTCATATGTTGATTGAAAGATGTGTCTATGTTTAATGTTCGTGACTTCTTGAAAATAATTGTCTCTTGTAAGATTCCACGAGTTCACTGAAATTAGATAAAGCATTTCCATTGTAATTGCAAAATTAGATAAGATCATTGATATCCACATGAACCATGAGAAGGACATATGAAAGAAGAGGAAAAAGTGATCATGGCGATTCAAGTTAGTGAGCTTAGTTGTGGACTTATGGTGTTGTTGTACTTGGTGTTTGCATCTCACATAAGGTTACTGATGCATGTGAGGATAAATATAATTTATAGTTTATGTTTTTTGAGTCATAGAGAGCGTCCAACATTTTTAGGAGACATAGGTAGTCATGGTATCCCCTATTTTTTTAATTTTTATTTTTATAAATAATAACCACAGACTACTAAAATAATAGTGTTAAGTTACTAAAATACTCCTCAAAATTTTAGGATTTGGAGAAATTCATTCACTATTGCATCATCTCTCTCTTCTCAATTCGACTCTCCTTATCTTCTCTGCTACTACTCCTTGCCTCCATCGTGTTCATCTCTCCCTCTCAGCCCTCTCATTCGCGCTTGTCTCTCCCTCACGTTTATCTGAGTGTCTCGCTCTCTCTTTTTGAATCTCTTGTCCCCCTGCTCTACGACCATCGCCGCCGCCTCTCGATTCCGCTCTCGTAGACGCAGCCTCACATGCTTGCAAGCAGCGCCGTCTCTAAACTCTTAGTCTTTGACTCTTAACTTCTTAGCTTTTTTAGGTTTTTACTCTTTTCCTCTTCTACTATTTGTTAATTGTGAATTGTTTTAGTGTATGATTGTGAACTAATGTGTGAATTGTATTTCTGAATTCGTGAATTGTGAACTATTTTAGTGTGAGATAGTGAATTTTAGTGTGTGAATTGTGACTTTGTGATTGTGAATTGTTTTTACTAATTAATGTAGTGTGGGAGTGAGATTGTGAACTGTTTTACTTTGTGAATTATGACTTTGAGAATTGTGAATGGTTTGGCTGTGTTGTGATCCTTTTTTTTTTAAATATAAACTAAGTTAATGTTGTGTAATTAATTTGTGTATTTTTTTAAGAGTGATGCAATGTTTAAACATAAAAAAAAAGATGCATTTATCAAGAAGAAAATTTTCGACATAGATGAAAATTATAAAGCTTCAACATCAATACTTGAAAAACATCCTTTTGGCGATCAAACAGTTCAACCGGATGAATAGCCTTGCAAGATTAAAAAAATCACCATAGATAAATTTGATGTCAGTTGTTTAGAACGTGATCCCGAAAAGTGTCTCCAAAATTATGAATATTCAGTGAATCAAAGAGATGAAGTTCAAGAGCTTATCTTAATTGGGGTCCTTATCAATGTGTAGTTGAAAAGTATCCGCTAAATGGAGATAAGCATTCAAGACGATTTCAAACATCTTGGTTCGAAATGTTCTCTTCATTGCTAGAGTACTCTCCAACTAATGATGCTGCTTATTGTTTGATGTTATTTTGAATATTTGATAAAATTATACGATTTTTAAGAATTTCAATTATAATATTTTAAATATTTGCCGCTTCTCATAATATTTTGTCAAGATCTGCCACTAGTCACATATATTTAATTTAAGTTTTTTTGACATGAAATTTTGTATTTTGCATAGCTTATAAAATATTTTTCTTTATCATTTATATTTAGTTTTTAATATCAACTCATTTCTAACCTTTATCTAAAAAATAATTATGAATACGCTACAAATTGAGTGAGATACAAAATTTACTATAAAAAATTATCAAAAAATTTAGGTTTATATATATATATATATATATATATATATATATATATATATATATATATATATATATATCATCGTTAAATAAGAGACAAGCGATTTTGGTCTCTAAAAAAGAGCTGACAAACCGTCATGACACGACGACTTATAAATACAAACCAACACATCATCTTTTATAATATATTAAAAATTAAAATATTTTATATTTTTAATTAATAAATTTATTTATGGATCATTTAATAATTAATTAGTGTTATTTTATAAAGAAAATATGAATAGAAATTAAAAGATGAGTTTAGGGATTTTTGAAAAACTCGTCATTCTCTTAATGTTGATTTGACATTAGGGACGAAAGCCAATCGTCTCTGATTTTACAGGGACTAAATCCAAACAAAAAAATTTACACGAACTAAAATAAAAAAGTGATATATTTACAAGGACCAAATACATATTTAAACTAAAAATTTATTGTCAACAATAACTACGAATCCGCCACCAATTGAGCAAGATGCAAAATTTACTATAAAAAGTTATCAAAAAAATTTATTGCCAACAGTTTAAAATTATATAATTTTATGAGGGATCAAATTAAAATCCCAAATATTTTCTTAAAGACTAGAGATAATGAATATTGGCTATTTTCTAAGTATACCAAATTACCTGTTTTCAATTTTTGAAGTCCCTCTCCAACGTGAATTTGAGGATGCAACAACAGCCATGCATTGAATTGCATGCAAGCCAAGACCACAGCGACAGACAATAGTACACTCTGTTTCTGCTGAATTCCAGACCACAGCTTCTTTCGGTCCATTGCCCAATCAACTTTCTCAGGTGTTTTCCTCTTCCATATTAATTATCAGCTAAAATAATTATGTAACTTTTTTTTATTAAAATTACACAAAAATAAAAAATTAATTTTTTATGTTTTTTTAATAAATTAATTATTTATCTTTATTTTAGTATTAAGTTCATTCTTTATGCTTTTAAATATTTATACGTATATAAAATTCAAATCAGTAAAATTAAAATATAAAATTCTCTCAATTTTTTAATGAACTTCTGTAATTTTTAAGTGCTTTTGATTGCAATAATCATAATAACATAATTATCAAATTTTAGAAAAATAATTAATTAAACAAGAGAGAATTCGAGTGAGATAGATTTTATACTTCTTGAAATTAAATGAAAAATTCTCTCAATCTATGCCATGAAATCACATGGTAGTTTATTATGTCGTTTTTCATATAACTGGTAACAAAACTTATAGTACAATTTTAAAAATCTCTAACTAAACTTATAGTACAGTGTAACTCTTACGGACATAAAAAACTAATTTAATACAAAAAAAGTTAAAGGATTAATTTGATATTTTTGAATAACTTAAAAAACTACATGATATATTTTGTCAATAATTGCATACGTGCACACAAACATTTATTGCTCTTGAATGAAATATAACTAATAATAGTAATTGAAAAAGTTGATGTCATATGATTTTAAGATTAGATTAACTTTTCAATTATTAAGATTAAATATATCAACTTTATAAATACTTATTTATTATATTTTATTCTGGAGTGAGTATTTCTTTAAAATAATCTCCATTTTTACAAAATAAAAAAACTATTTTTTTGGAATGGAAAAATAAAAAAAAAACTATTGGCTTAAATATACTTTTGATCCTTTATCTTTTACCTAATATTTGTTTTGGTCTTTTATTTTATATAAATGATGTATTTTAGTCATTTTTATCACAACTCTTTCAAACAAGTGTATAATTTTTGTCATGAATTATTCAGATCAAATCTTAGATCATTTGTAAAGTTAAGTGTGCAATTTTAATAAGGATGACTGAAAATACAGTAAACTATGATAAATGTTCTTTGTTTCAAAGAATTTACATATATTTCAAAACATACGAAAATAACTTTTTCAAGTGCAAACCTATTATTGTGTTAAATGAATATTTTTTTGAAAGAATATTATACTGGACACATTGACAATTGTTAAAAGGGATTCCAATGATGGAATGTTGTTATAACTTTTGTTATGATTGTGACAAGGACTAAAATACACCACTTATAAAAGATATTAAAACACATTTTTTTTGACATTTTCATTGTTTCTAGAATTGTAATTCACTTTACAAAGTGTCTTACATTCACATCAACTAGTAAAATTAACACAATTTAAGAAATGAAAACACAGTGTTTCCACAAAGTAAACCCCTAGGTACCTGGTTCAATTGATAGTGAGAGTGTATGAATCGTGGTACTTATCTCCTAAGTACCAAATTTGGCTTCCACAGAAGACAAAAAGTTGCTAATTTTCAATGGTGGAAAATGGGAGCAAGAAGATCGTGAATAACAACGTAGATTAGAGCGGTCAAACTTTTACAGAAAAGGCTAGTTCAATTTGTAGTGGGACTGAAAGAACCATTGACTTAATCCCTAGAATCTCAATTTCTTTGAAAGACAACATTTCGCTAATTTCCAACCGTGGAAAAGTGAGAGGAGAAAATAACGAGTAATAGTGTCGGTTAGTGGGATCAAACTGTTACAACATCTGTGACAACAATTGGAATTTAAAACTATGCTCATTATATTACATAAAAAAAACTCATATTTCTTATAAATGTATCAATATCTTAATTACTGTTGGTTGGAACACGGTGGTTTTTTGGAGTTTGTGTGTCAAGAATGGCTCTCTTTTCTTGTGGAAGGTTGAGCTGATTCAGTTTTGAAGGAAAAAATTAAAAAATTTGAAGGGTCGTTAAAAGCAATGGAATTCGGAAATTTTTGGGATTGTGGATTTGGAAATAAATATGTACTGGTCAAAGAATTGAATGTGCTTGATGATTTGGTAGCTAATGGGGCAGAGGTTGATGCTAATAGGAGACTCTTGGTCTCTAAGCAATTTTGGTCTCTTGTCGATATTGATGTTTTGAGTTGCTACAAAGTGAATGATGCTATTTCTTTTTCGATTATGTAGTTTGCGATTGACCTGTTGAGAATATGTGACCAATTAAGTCTATTATGCATGGTTTTGAGTTGGTTTCGGGGTTAAAGGTATGTTTTGGAAAGAGTAATATTTTTGGCTTGAATATTGACGATAGAATTATGCCTACTGCATCATCTTTCCTCTCTTGTCTTACGGGTACTGTTCCTTTCAAAATTTTGGGTATTCTGGTGGGGGCGTCATCTCTATTGTAGGTATGAAACAACGATTATCTTATGAAACAACTATTATCTTATTGGAAGGGGCGTCATCTCTCTATTGCAGGTAGGGTTGTAGTTATCAATTTGATTTTATCTTCGTTGTCGTTGTATTATTTTTCTATTTTTAAAGTGTCGAAAAAGGCTATATCAACAAAGATTCTTATGGCATGGAGGTACATGCATTGATAAAATTGTTTGGGTAAGTTGGGACAAAGTGTACTTACCACCGAAGGATGTTGTTTGGGTGTGAAGGATCTTGAGTATTTCAATATCACTTTATTGTGTAAATGGAGTGATGCTGTTTGGTGGAAACAGATGCTTTATGATATGAACTTATATTATTCAGATATGGTGATTTGGCTCGTGTTTGCTTTGATCCTAGTAATGTGGGTTATGTGAGAAATGCTTCTTTCTAGTGGAAACATTTGGTTGGTGTTGGTTCGATAGGTCTCCTTGGAGAATTGGGTTGACATGATTTGATATCTTATCGATTAGGAAATGGTTAAAAGTAGTGTTTTTAGACTTATATTTGGATATGTGATCAATCTTTGTTGTTTTTATATCCTCGATTATTTTCCCTAACATCTCAAAACGATTCTTTAGTTTTCAGATATGGGTTTGTTGGTAGACAATTATTTGGGGTGACAATGGAATTGGAGTCTTAGTTTGTTTTTGTGGGAGTTGGAGTTGTTGTGTCAATCGGAGAAAAGTTTGGTTAATTTTCTTTCGTTTCGATTGTCTAGAAAACCAGACTCAAATTGTGTTTACTCTTCTCTTATTTGTTCAATCAACATATTTATAGGAAACTGTAGCCTAACTTAGTTCCACCTTAAATACTTATAATTTTTTTTTTTTTTTTATAGAAGATATAGTATCCGTAGCCAATATCTTACTCGTACCTATATATGCACATCATAGCTATTTATTCATAGCTTTTAGTTTTTTAATTTTCACCAACAATGCTTTTTAAATCTCTATGTATCTTTTATACACGATTTCTGTTTCATCACTGTTTTTCTTACTTCATGAAACATTTTCTGTAAGCTTCAGTGAAAGTTTGTCTTGTAGTGAGTCAGAATATGCAAAACAGGAAAAAGAAAGAGAAAAACAGAGAGATATGTAGTGTCATAGCTATAGCTGTTTTCATGCTGCTTACATATATCATAGATACATGTCGTTACATTACAAAACATGGGGTCCACAGACCCGTATGCTATACACATTAAAAAATTTCATTTTCTCAAAATTTATTTCTCACAAAAGCATTCACCAAAATCTGGAAAAAAATTGAAAAAAAAAATTACAAGTGAAATGGCTTTGTGTATATGTGTTGCTGTATTTGCATGACACCAAATCAATAAAAAGATTTATAATGAATCTAACACCTCAGATTTCTCATTTAAAATAAACCAACTTTAGAGAAATACATATTTCTTTTTCTCCTTCTTCAATTCACTTATCGAAGTTATCAAAATATCAAATTTCTTAGATATTAAGTTTTGATATGGAAGCATCTTTTTTTACAATAACAGAAGAGGAAAAGAATCAGATGAAACAACAATATTCATCAATAACTTCATCTGCACCACCTCAGAAGAAAAGAAGAAACCAACCTGGAACACCATGCAAGTATCTTCAAAATTTTATCACAGTTTTTTAATTTAATTTAATTCATCTCACTTTCATTAATTTCAAAACAATATTTTTATATATTTTTTTGATTCATGTCTTACAAATATTTTATTTGTTTTGACCACCTTATTGTTATTTTATTCTTAACTGGGGTTGGGGAACCCTAATTTTGAAAAATAAATATATGATTGTTAATTTTTTTTTAATTGTTTTTGAAATATATATTTGAATGGAATGAACAGATCCAGATGCAGAGGTGATAGCACTATCTCCAAAGACACTAATGGCAACAAATAGATTTGTATGTGAAGTGTGTCAAAAAGGGTTTCAAAGGGAACAAAATTTGCAACTACACAGAAGAGGACACAACTTGCCATGGAAGTTAAAGCAAAAAAGTAACAACAAAAAAGCAAAGAGAAAGGTTTATTTGTGTCCAGAGGCAACATGTGTTCATCATGATCCTTCAAGAGCACTTGGTGATCTCACTGGAATTAAGAAACATTATTATAGAAAACATGGTGAGAAAAAATGGAAATGTGAAAAGTGTTCTAAAAAGTATGCTGTTCAATCTGATTGGAAAGCTCATTCTAAAACTTGTGGCACTGGAGAGTATAGATGTGACTGTGGCACTCTCTTCTCCAGGTAATAACTTATACCTAATTAATCAATCCACATTTTCATATAGTTCTATATATAAATTGAAGTTTATCTACAGTTCAACTGACAAATATCGATATTATTAAGTTGAATGTCTTATTTCGGTATATTGCAATTGCAACTAAATTAGTTGCATTTGTCATTATTTTGATTTGCCACGACACTAAAGTTTGCAATATAACTGCGCGATTTAGACCTCAAGTGCAATTTGAAACTATTACTAATTTAATGGAATTCAATATATAAAGCCTATAGGTTTAATTGGTCACAAACATTGTACCAAAAAATAATAATAAATTGGTTACAAACAACTAGCTTATAAATAATTAAACAAAAAATATATAGAAGAATGTAATTAATAAAGTCATAATATTTGATAATATTGCATAGAACTAAATTAAAATTGCGTTACTCTCAGAGGTATAAAAAATCTTTATGTCATTTAAATTATAATTGTGGCACAATTTTGATTAAAACCTTTATATTAGAGTCACAATTTTGATTAAAACCTTTATATTAGAGTCACAATTTTGGTTGAGAATTTCTCTTTAAAACATGTGTAATGAGAAATAGTTCTGCAGGTAAAACTAATTTAACTATACTAATTTATTAATATTTATTTTTAAAAAATAGATAAGGAAAAATAGAAGGAATAATGGTTTGATTTGGTATTTGAATCAGGGCTTATTAAATTATTGATGCCTATACGGATGAAAAGGCCTTAGATTATTTTCTTTTTTTACGAGTTTGGTTTCCTTCAATATTTAATTTGATTGAGATTCTTAATCTTCTCTTTCTCTCGTATGCTTTCTTTTGTAATCTTTCCCTCATACTTTGTACGGTGACCAAGTGTAAGGAAACATCTCCCCACGTGAATAATCTTTTAAAATCAGGAAAAAAAAAATTACCCACGATGGAAACACCACTCTCAAATAAAAGAGAGAAATAAAATTAATTTCTTTTGAAATACTGATATTTGAAACTCCAACTTTATCTCATTTTTACCTCGGAAATGCCACTATTTTAATGCATATTTATCTATTTATACATTTTGTAAAACCAAATGTATAAATGAAAAACAATTTATATTTTTATTTGTATCAAATTAATCTTAGTAAATATTAGCATCATGTTAATTGACATCCCAATTATGTTAACACTTAAAATTACTGTCTATCATCTTAATAAGTTCATTAAATAAAAAATATTAAAAATAATTAAAAAGTCTGGGGACTAGGTCAAAATCCAAAGAAACAAAGATTAATAGGAAATAAACATTCAATGCAATAAAGCAAACATCATTAGCAACTTAATGGAAAATAACATCATTAGCAACCTAATAGAAAATTGATAAAAAAAGAAAAAGGAAAAACTATACCAATTACAATAAAAATCATTCCAAATACAAAGCGATAACATCTCACGGTGTAAAACAACGGTGTAAAATTCAATATTAACAAGTTTGTTGATACATGTATTTTCTTTCTTATAAATGTGGAAAATATAGAACTGCGTTTTTCTTGTAAGGATTATGTAATTCAACCCTCTAGTCTTCAACTTTCAAGACATAAGATTTGAATTAGTAAAAGATTGGACGACCAACAAAGAGTCACATTATATCTAAAAGCAAAATTAACATTTAGAATGAGCAATCTCAATAGCATACATAGCATCAGAAAGTTCGACATGAAATTACGTAGAAACACGCAAATAATCTGAGAAACAACTGACAATGGCGTTACTCGAGTTCCTAAAAATAGTCTCAATAGCAAAAAAGCTAGGATTACCTCTAGAGACACTATCAATATTAAATTTAATCAAAACCACACAGAAGCTTCAACTAATTAACTTGCGTAATAACAAAGGTTTTAGGAGCGTCCATAGACAAAT
Source organism: Cicer yamashitae (assembly GCA_037974755.1). Taxonomy (NCBI): domain Eukaryota; kingdom Viridiplantae; phylum Streptophyta; class Magnoliopsida; order Fabales; family Fabaceae; genus Cicer; species Cicer yamashitae. The sequence continues at coordinate 42,670,723 of JBBPBQ010020324.1, read as the reverse complement.
ATTTTAGAATAGAGGGTTCCTGCATAGAATTTTCAAAATTAATGAATTTCATAAGGTATTTTGTCAAAACTAAATTAAGAGAATTTCAAATATCATTTAAAACATAAGAATTTCAAATTTCTTCTTTATTTTATAGTATATAAATCATGAAATAATCTCTATAATTTTTGCAAGTTTACAGTTTTGAAGGATTTGTCAAATTCCCTCTTTACTTTATAAACATACACTGACAATATAAAAGAATTTTATATTGCTATCTAATCACAATCATCTTCCTTGATTCCAGTTGAATGGTATGACATTGTGAAAATAAATTATTTTCATTGGTTGTCAATAAAAAAAAATAGGCTTGCAAAAGAATACAAGGGAGAGGGTGTTGTATTGTTGTTACTGATTTTGTTTTCTTGTGAGTTGGCAATATGTGTTTTTGTTTGAGTACCGTGTGTGTATGGTCTTTTGCAATGTTTTTGTTTTTCCGTGATAATAACGTCAGTGTCTAACAAACTCTCTCTTTCTTTCCCCTCTATTCCGTGTTTGTACTATTTTCTTTTCTCTTCCACGTAATATATTTATACAGACAAAAGAGTACAAACCCATAGATTCTCTTCACAATTTTGATGGCTTATAAATTACTCAAAGGAAGTACCCTGCCCAAATTGTCACAATACCCCAGAGTACTTGGATGATATACTAATAGTCTCTCCCAACTATAGGTTTTTATTCAAATTCAACGTTAAAAATAATTTTAATTTGATTTTGAGCTTAATTGCTTATTCGTGTGTCATTAATTAAATTACAAAAATAAATAATTTTTAAATTTGAAAGTGAAGTTTTTATAGAGTTTTATTATAATTTTATGAGTGTTAATTATTTTAAATTGTCATATCATATGTCACGTTATTTAAAATATGTTGCATCGCTATTTCTAAGTTAAAAAATCATAATAAATGACAAAAACGATAAAATTTAAAATAGGAGGACCGATTATGTAATCTATAAAAATAATGGAACTAAAACTACAAATAAATTTTTTGTTAAGGATTAAGTTTGATTTATTGAACACTAATTTCTAAAAATGGCACATTTAAATTGATTTGTTGTATCAAGTTTTGGTTAAATTATTCACCAATTACTTAGTTGGAATTTTCTGAATTTTTAGTTATTTTGTTATCGTCACTTGCGGGGTGTGTCTTTGTCTTACAAATTGTTTTCTATTCATAAGTACTCGTTTCATTAATACACGCAAACATTTGTCCTCGGGCTCATTATAGTGAATTTTAGTGTCATTTTTGTTACATTTTTCTTTCTGGTATAATATATTGTCTTTTACTTGGAAATGTCAAGTCCTACTTCTAGCAATCTAATTCAGGATCTGCGACAGCAGTAGTAATCAATGTTTTGAAACCAAGTTTTTAATTTTATTTTATGTTGCACGAGAAAGTTTATAAAATAGATTTTACTTTTCATGTGAGTTTTTATTTATTTATTTTATTTTAGTTAGATGAATATTTTAAAAAATACTTTCCAAAATTATTATTATTATTATTATTATTATTATTATTATTATTATTATTAAAAATAGATCTCATATGGATCGAACTCTAATTATTTTTATTAAATTTATTCTCCTAACACTTGTCATTGGGGTTACGTTTTTTGAGAGAAAAAAAAATTCACCTTTAGTATTTCTCTATAGCCTATAGGGGAAATCAATTAATATCTGAAAATAATTTTAAAATAATATAAAGCTAGTCTTAATGTTTTTATTTCGTTTATATATATTAAATAATTCTAATATAATGTTAATCGATTGTTGTAATGCAAAATTTATTCTACACAAATTTTTCTTTAATTTTACCAATGCTAAGATTTTTTACCTATGAGAATGTTGTATTCCAAGGTAGTAGTTACCTCAGAAAAGATTAATATTAATGATTCTTAATTTGTGATATTTATTAATTATTATTATTAATGCAGAAGAGACAGTTTCATCACACATAGGGCCTTTTGTGATGCACTTGCTCAAGAAAGTTCAAGACATGAATTACCACAACAAAACCTAATCAACAATGCCATCAATAACTACCAACTATTTGGAAATAGCAACAATATTCATGACCAAAACGACAACAACCAATCCATACAAATCTCGCGTTTTGGCAATACAAGAAGTACTTCACAATTTAACCACATTCTATCCCCACCCCCACAACAAACTCTTCACACCCCCTCATTTAATTTCATAACACAACAACCAAACCAAAATTACCAAGGACTAATATCATTGTCCCAACTCAACAACAACAACTTGTTCTTGGATAATTCGAACAATGAATTAGTGTCAAATAATTTCTTCACTAAAAATTCTATAATGTGTGATCATAATATTAGCCAAACAAGTCCCATCTCTCCACACATGTCAGCAACGGCACTTCTTCAAAAAGCTGCTCAAATGGGTGCAACTTCTTCAAATTCAAACAACAACAACAATGCTTCTAATTCACTATTAAGAAGGTTTGGTGTTTTTGAAGCATATGATAATAATGATGATAAAGGGAATATCATAGAAGTGAAAGAACAAAACATGAGTATTGGTGGTGGTGATGGACTCACTAGAGATTTTCTTGGTGTTGGTCAAATAGTGATGAGAAATATGAATTTCGGAAAGAAAAATATTCAATCTTTTGGGAGGAATTTTCAGTGAGCTTGTGAATCTTTGTTGAAGAAAGAACAAAAATTACGGCAACAAAAAAATTATGTTTTAATATTAAATATAAGATAAAGTTAAATTAATTAAAATTGATGTATTTAATTTAAATTTTAAAATAAAATACATTCATGTTTTGTTATTTATTTATTTATTTATTTATGTATTTGATAGCCAATATTTATCTTTATGATTATTGTCTTTTGATGTGTATGATGATTAACGCATGATTTCATTGGTAAATGTGTTGGGGAGGGTTTTACTGTTTGTTTGACAATGAGTTGAATTTAATTTGAGGAGGATACTATTTTATAGTACTGGTAAATGCTATATATACTTTAAATTTAGTGAAAAAAATAGTGTTGTTGCTATATTTCTATTATTCTGTCACTAAAAATTGTGCATTCAACACTATTTTACGAGAATATTTAAATAAATATATTTTGTAATTTGAAAATAAATTTATATTTTGTACAATATTTAAAAAATATATATTTAAAAAAAAATTATTTAGTGAAAAAAATAAAACCTCATTTTATATTTTTGGTTTCAAACTTTAGTAACAAATATGTAGAGAGTAATTTCACATTTTCCATCTCTATAAACTGTTCTCTCTAAATATTTTAGTATATTGTGTAGACAGGTGCCCCTGCTTGCAAACAAATATGTCTATTATACTCAATATTAAGTATTTATTATACTTAATTTTCATTTGAAATTCTAAAGCAACCCATTCCACTGCAACATCGCTCTTATTCTTACAATTATAATGTTATATTAATTAAACTCAAATATGTATAGAACATATTTTGTATATTCATGAATATATTTTCTTTTAGAGTTAGATAATGAGAAAACAATTAAAACTTTTATAATACAAAATTTCTAATGAAGATCTATGATGTTTATTTATAAAATGTATATTTTATTTTTAGTGTAATACAAATTTATGTATGAGTTTTTCCCCCACAATCTAAAAGTTTTGGGTCCGTCCATCAAGGAAAGGGAGAAATACAAATAAAATCAATATGTGAGAAATGCTAGAAAATTCATTAAAGAAAAAAAAGGAAATGCTAGAAATATCATTATCTAGAATGATATAAAAACCAAAATTAGCCTATATTATTTGGAAATGAAATATACACATATATAATTAAAAAACTTCTCTTTTATTTAATGATGGTATCTCTAAGATACCCTTCATTTAAGTTAATTTTTTCCTATTTCAAATGATCAAATTTATTAATTATGAAGAGTAATTTAAGCAATAGACTTTGGGATTGCATAGATTAAATTTGATTAATTGTCTTTCTTAATATGCATAATTTGATATATTTTTGTTTATTTTTCAATTGGTTGACATGCCAAAAAAGGGCATTCCACTAATTAGCGAAAACAAAATAAATGTTCTTATCAATCTTTTATAATTAATTTATTTAAACATCAAATTAATAAGAGTAGTTCATGAGTTGTCATGTTACTATTTTCTTTTAAAGTGAAGAGATGATGTATCAGTCAAATAGATTTATGATTCATTAAATACATTTACAACTAGATTTATATTTGTCACCCTTAAATACACAATCTATAGAATCTCATATCTATCTTTTTTGTCACTTGAACAATACCATTTGAGTTTGAGTTGTGAACTAACTCATAACATTAATAGTTTAACTTTATAATTTCAAAGGATAAAGTTCGAAACATCTTAATGACAATTACAAAATAATCAATGGTATCACTTTAATTAATAATGATTTTAGGGATTTCTAATTTAAAAATCTAATACAAAATAGGGTTAAATAAATTTTTATTCCCTACAAAATTTCACTATTTTACTTTTAGTCTTTATAAAATTTTTTGTCAACTTTTAGTCACTTAAAATTTATCGTTTTTATTTTTGCTCCCTGATTTTAAACCAACTATTGTGTCTCTTTCAAATTTTTAAATAACTTTTTGCGATAATATTTAGGACATTATAAGAAATTTCCCTACAAAAATTTAGAATTTTTAAACAAGTGACAAATTAAATATGAATTCTTAAGCGCCAAAAGCTTCAAAATTCATATTTGATAAATCTTTTGTTAAAAAACAATCTAAATTTTTGTAATAAAGTTGTTAAAAATTTCTTTAACATTAACGCAAAAAAATCCAAAAATTAGAAAGATACACAATAATTGCTTTGAATCAAGGACAAAAAATGAAAACGGAAAGCTTTAAGGAACTAAAAGTTGCCAATTTTTTTTTAGAAAGGCTAAAAACAAAATACTGAAATTTTATAGCTACTTAAAACTTATTTAACCCTAAAAAGTGTAGAATATGTATTTTCTTCTCGTGATGTGTAATGTAAAAGAAATAGCTCTAAAATTTTAAAAATTAGTTTGTGTTTTATACCAACCCATGACTGCAGCTCCAACTTTTGAATTTTATTTTGAAAAGAAATTATATGGTACATACTATATATATATATATATATATATATATAT
>JBBPBQ010020324.1:42634451-42665049 GCA_037974755.1 Cicer yamashitae | reverse complement strand
ATAAACAATAAAATAATTTTTATTCTTATGAACGAACATTTCTTAAAGTGAATTTCTACGATATATGAGTCAATTTGACTTGTATTATTATATTTGAGCTTTAAATTAATAGTCAAATGATTTTTTTTTGAAAAAAATTATTTTTATCATTTATATAATTATAATAAATAAATATAATATATCAAGAGTGTCAGCCTATAAAATTTCATTTTTTCTGAATTTTTATAACTCACAATAATGAATATTGAATATTTGTACGATAAAATATAAAAAACTAGTATAGTATTTATAAACAACTAAATGATTTTTATTTTATTAAATAATTTTTTTAAAAATACAAAAGTCTACAAATGGCTCTTTTAATTCATTAAAATAATCTTAAATTATTAGTTAATAGAACAAATGTATCAACACTCTTTACTATGTGAATGTATAGTAGAAACTCAATTTCTTAAATATAACGTCAACAAAATAGTTCTTTATTTCATACAAATAATTGTTAATTTATTGGTTTAATATATGAATGTGCAGTAAAAATACCCTATTTTATTTATTTTAAATACTAAAAGGTTTTGTGACCCTGGCCTGATATCTTGCATGGAGTGGAGACAACGACTTAGAGCAGGACTTTGTTTCTTCTACTGTCTTTTCCTTTTCATTTGGTATCATTTTTGGATATGTTTTAGTTTTGGGTTGGCAGAGTCACGAGTGTCCTTCTACTTCATTGGAAGGGTAGGACCAACACATGTGTCTGCCTTTGTCAACTTTGATGCTTTTTTTTTGTGTCTCTTTCATATGTGTCATTTTATTTTATTTTATTGTCGATAAAAATATAAAAATATTATTATAAATTTACATATAATTGCGAGATTTTGAATTTAAATTTAAATTTAAGACAAAATATTTATTTTAATAATGTTGATATTTATCAATTAAGTTTAACAAATCAATCGGATTGGAGTACACTATATATGTTAATAATATATTTTATTTATAAAAAAGTATGCATATTCAAAAACTAATAATGTAATGAATAATAATTATATAATGTTATTAATTTTAAAAATTATTTATCATATTAGAATACTTAATAATATTTTTTTAAGTTATATATCTTAATATGGTTATATATTATTCTTATCCTTAAGTATATTTTATGTCACAAATAAACATTATTATGATATTTTATTTTTAACACTATTCTGTCACTAAATATTTTTATGAACAAATTAGAGAGTTTTTTTTTTTTAATTAATTTTCGTCGTTAATTTTGTTTTTTCTAGGAGTAATCACGGAATTACTAAACACTTCTAATTTATAGTCTTACATTGTTTTTCTAAAATTCAAAATAATTTTTTTGACAAAAAATTATAAATAGATAAAATGAAAAGAAAACACAAAAATTTGAATGGATATAAACCTTGTTTAATAAAAAAATGAAATAGAGAAGAAAAAAAAGGACAAGAACAACAATAAACCTACTCTAATTAGTGATAGCCTTACAATTGAAACCAAGACTTACAATTTTTCAAATTTGGCTTTTTGCATGATGTCAGCTATGTACAATTAAAAACTTGACTCTTTTATCCATTCGGTTTTGGGGAGCAACAATGTGGAATCATATTGGAGTTTATTTTTTTTTTGATGGAGTTTCTTTATAAAGCTAGCAACAAATGAAAATCATGTGCACCAAATAAAATAAAAAACAAATGAAAATCATGTAAAGCATATGAAAAACAGACTATATAAGTGGATATATAGCGAAGCGTCGACATGATATGATAGTTGGAAGTACATGAAATTGGTTTTAGGATTTCAAACAACTTTCTTCAAAATTTCCATGATTTAACTCTAGATTTTGCTGTGAGATGCTTTAATTCTTATAATTTGAGTTGAGTCTAACACAATTCCATAAAATTAGTTTATTGGATGAGGACTATCCATTATTTATAAAAAATTTGTCAAATTTTATTTTATTTAATGTGGGACTCTTAACATACTCCACTTACGCTCATGACTGAACAATTTGGAATGTGACTTGAGTATCTCGATAACGGTAACCTGATAACAAATTGCCAATGAATTTTGGATAAACTCTAATATCATCTAACTAGAATTTAGATTGAGTTTAACACAACCTCAAAAAACCACTTTGTAGAGTAAAGACGTATTATCTACCACATATAAACATTTTATCAAAATTTATCTCATTCAATGTGTGACTCTTAACATTAATGTATAAAATGGAGTACCAAGTTATATATGTATTTGAATATAACCTTATATCTATATACCTATTAGATATTTATCTACCTTCATTTTTACCAATTAAATTAGTATTCACATTTCGTATATGTCTCAAAAATTTAACATACTAACAAAAATACTAAATTTCCTTTCAATAGTAAATTTTTAACACTGAATGTCGACAACTCATAGTTCGAACTACAAAATAAATCATGAAAAAATACAAGAGGAATGAACAAGATCTCCAATGGAAATATCGGCAGGTTAAGGTAATACTATAAGATAAAATAATTGAAGGAACACGTGTCATTGTCGACAAGATAAAATGAAGACACTTCATACAGATAAAATGATAAAATTGACATTGTTTGAAATATGTCAACACCTAGCACAATATTGCTAAATTTTAGGTCAACAAAAATGACTGCCACAAACGTGGACATATATATATATATATATATATATATATATATATAGTTACTGAAACTTACTCCTAAAACTGATAACGCATTCAACCTTTCTAGAACACAAAATATGTTGTCCACTATCTTTATATTTCTTTAAGATTTTAGTCATTTATATTTCTGGAGACTTCAAATTGATGCCCTTTTAATTTCAATGGAATTTACACATACAGTCAGACATTTACTTTTTTTCATTTACAATTTTCATGATTTCAAGTCTTTAAATTTATACGAGTAAAAAAAATCTTTAAATTTGTTTAACTTCACGTCATTCAAATCTTTAAATCCATGATTTCAAGTATTTAAATTTTTTAACCTTAAGTTTTCATGTGATTTACTTTGTCGGTCTTTTAATCTTTACTGCATATTTAAGTATATTGCAATTTACTTTCCGTAATTTAAAGTTCATGTCTTTATGATCATCACATTTAAATTCTATCTGATTTTACTTTTAAATGTTATTCTCATTCTTTTCCAACTGATTTACATACAATTTTACATTTCAATTACTTTCATGTCTTGAAATCACATGCATTTTAAACAAAACATAAAAATAACTTGATAAACATGTAAGGTCGCCTTTCATAAACAAAATGGCACCCTCGGTTTCACAAGTTTAAAGTAACTTTTGTGTGTGTCATTTGCATTTTCAGACAATAATTTTCGTGTATACATGTTCGTACAAAGTTGAAACTAACGAAATATTGAAACTTCTAATACAACAAGTGAAACTAACAATAATATGACTATTTCACCAACCATTGGCATGACGAGTGTTGCGAGCACAACATCATTTCTAGCTTCTAGTAATATCGGCTCTATAGTTACAAGCGGGCAAACAAATGAAAAAGTTATAGTCAGTTTGCCACTTTCTTCTGAAGCAATGGATTTTTTTTTTCAATGATGTAGGAGGTATGCAACCCCAAAAACGTACCAACTCAAGGAATAGTCAAAAAAAATCTGATCATCTAGCATAGTATGGTACATCAAGGGAAACCAAGCATGCCATTTGTTAGAAATGCCCTTGGATAACTCAGACGACATCAAGGGACACCAAGTATTGCCCATGATAGTTGTCACCATTTGCTTTAAGGAATCCTTAAAGCCCTTGAAGTACTTTATTAGTATATCCTTGCTGATTATGTCCTCATTAGAAAGAAGTTTATGTGCTTATTTGAAAATTACGTTAGACATATTTATTTAATATTAAGGATTAATAACGATTTTTTGACGACTACTTAGCAAGTTTTTAACATATGAAAAGTATATGAACAACTTATGGAAATGACTACTAGTGGTCAACCAACACCTAGTTTATTTAGCCCATTTAGGAGAAAATGTTTGACAAATAGAACAACTTATGGCGAAAAAGAACTAAAGAAATTTTAATCCTTCCGAGAAAGATAGAACTCACTATGTCAAACCACAAATATATGATGATGAAATGTCAGATTATGATATCTATGAGATAAATTAGGCAGAGTTGAAAAATGGTCCATGTTATGTATGTTAAGCTTTGTACCTAGTACGAGGCAAAGAAAAAATACATATATTAAATATCTAAGTGTATACTTATGACATTACAAAGGCCAACAAGATGCTCAACATTTTAATAAAAGATAAACAAATCAAATTTTAAATGATCATAGACTACTAAGATTATATGAAATCAAAAACCGAAACAATATAAATTCTCCAATGTTGTCGATCACACTACTAAAGATTATTTCAAGTTCAAGAATATAATTCAAGAAGCTATAATAGAATGTCACCTCAAACTTTTCTAAAAAACATGAAAGTGGACAATACTTTTTTCAAAAGGGAATCAACAATGATGGGTGTCTCATCCTTATGAATGTGAATATGGTGACTATATGTCATTATGATAATTTACGGGACCCATTTGACTTGTAGCCACAAATGCATGGGATGTATGATGGAATGGCCAAAAGAAATAACAAAAGAGATGATTTAATATGGTATCCTCACCATGACAAGTACTTTGATGATCAAGCCGCACACAAAAAGCACCCGATAATTATAAAAGATAGCGTAATGCATACAAGTCGTCTACAATGGATAGCTAAAGTAAGGTTGAAGTGACGAAGTTATCATAAAACCAAAAAAAAAAGGTTTTGTCAAATATGATACTCAAGACAAGGAAGCCTTCGGTCATTCATGAATTCGAATAGTAAGTAGAAAATACAACTAAAAATTGTAGGTACGTCCAATCCCCTCACACAAGAGAATTTCTTAATTTTGAATTGTGTTTATCGAATTTTGAAACTTTTTTCTTAATTCTAATTCTGGTTTGGTGACTTAAATGTTTGGACTAACTAAGGGCAACAATAAACAGACAAAGAGAAGGTAAAAATAACACACCAAATTTTATCATGGTTCACCAGTAAATTTGTAGGTACGTCCAGTCCCCTCACACAGGAGAATTTATCCACTAGTTCAAAACTTGAATTACAACAAGACCTGACACTACAAGTTAGTCTTCTCAAAACAGTCTGAACCAATAGACTTTTTGAGGCAAACTACACCTTGACCCTACAAGTCAAATCTTCTCTACATAACCTGAGATCCACAGATAGCTAGAGGCAAACTAAATTTATGATCGGGTTGGGTTACAAGAGATTGGAACTGATTTGGTTTTGCTTCTACTAAGCAAATTTGATACAATGTTTTTACTTACTACAACACTTAGAATATTTTACTTTAAATAAGTGTTTTTCTAGAACTTATAACCTTTCACTCTAAACACTTAGAAAATATTGAGCTCTTGAGTTTTCTGAATAGCTTTGGTTTTAAGGATTTCTGAGTTTGTGAGTTCGTGCTGTTTTTGTATATTTTGTGTCTTTCTTTTTTAGCCTTGATCCACTATTTATAGATGAAATTAGGGTTTGTGAATTTATTATTGAGTTTCTGAATCGTATCTAAAATTTACCTTGGTCAACAAAGATTTCTTCCAATATAATTCTGATGATATGTTTCCAAATTGGATTTTTTCGAACATTGTTGTCGTATCAATTCTAGTTTTTGTTTGAAAACTCTTCATGTGAATCTTCCTTTAGACGCTTTATTGATTTGAGCGGGAATGAATCTAGGCTTGTTCTAGGACCTTCAGAAGCAAGGATATGGCCAAGTTCAATTCCATATGTTTCTCAATCTATCAGAGCCTTTGACCTTTCATCAGATTTGTTGATTTTTCTCCAACCAAATTATTGACTTTTATTATTCATAGTCATTGACTTGATTATTGGAGTCAGATGTTGTGATGCATGAATAACCATAGTTAGAGGTAGATGCAAAGTTGTATTACTTAGACTTAGTGGCATGGACAACTTAACCTTTGTTGCACTATCAGAGTCAGTGCAACTTTAGAGTGTGTTGCGTATCAGAGGCCACACTTTGGAACGAGTTGCAGTCATCAGAGTCAGCGGAATATATACTTCATATGCAAATTTGAACAATAGCTTCAAACTTTAGAGGCATGCTGAAAAATAGACTTCAGAGGCATGCTGCAGATACTGTTCATCAAAGGCATGCTAATGTTACTATTCATCATAGGCATGTTATAGTTACTGTTCATTAGTGGTATCCTACAATTACTGATCATCAGAGGCATCCTACAATTATTGTTCATCAAAGCCTACATGTACTGTTCATCAGAGCCTACAATTTCTGCTCATTAGAGCCTAAAATTATTGTTCATCAGAGACATATAATTCTTCAGAGGCACACGCGCAAACTCATCGGAGGCATGCTAAACAGAAGCACGCTTCAGTCTTTAGAGCATACGTAGAAACACGCTATTAGAGGCAGATGCACATACTTTTCCATAACGTGTATTTATCTGATTTCTGAGGATTTTGTTGACTAATTTTATTTCGTTCCTCTGACCTCTTTACTTTCTCTGGTCACTTCCTCTAGTGGTATCCTATGGTGGTATCCTCCAATTTTCCTGTTCTAGGTTATGAATACTTAATAAAATCATTAGTGCAATAAATTTTTTTCACACAATACTTTTGTTAATATTTGAACCACATAGAAGAGTTATTCATGGAATCAACTTGGTTCCAACAAGAAAAACCACATGCATGATCACTCGACCTGAGGTAGGAACAACCAAAGACACGATTACAGGACCAGAGGCAAAAACATTCAGAGAAATTGTAAAATACATGTTTTTGATGAAGACAAAAGACCAATGATGATGATGATCAAGATAACAAGCTCAAAAAGAAGAAGTCCAAAATATCTTATTGATAAACTTTAATTCAAACATACTAGATGTTTAAATGTAAAGGTAAATGATACTACCCATAGCTCAAATACAATGAGAACCTCACATCTTTACATATGCATATAAAGGTGTATTCGAATACAACATAAGTGTATTCGAATACAGATGAAAATTGCTAAGTCAGTAGCAAAAGCCTCTCATTTGTATTCGATTACATCCTGATGTATTCGAATACAACCAACAAGTCAGTGGCAAAATTGATCAATCTGTATTCGAATACATACATGTGTATTCGACTACACAGTGTTAAATTTGAATAAATTTGAACGTTACAAAGAGGTGTATTCGAATACAAGATGTATGTATTCGAATACAACTGGAAGCAATGCAATTTTTCAGATCTGAAATGGTTCTAGATCATTTCAATTGATCCTCAAACCTCTTGGATCAATGGCCACGAATCTGAAGAGATGTTTATGGACTATAAATACACCATAACTTCGGATTCATTTACAGACAATCCCACGAACAAACCTTGAACGACTTTGAACAACTTTTCTATTTTTCTCAAAGTCATTTTTCATAATTCAAGTACTTGCATTTCATTTTCATATCCTTGACAAAGGTTCTCAAAGTACTTGAAGCAATATTGGATTGTTATCATTATACCTCTCTTTCATACTCTTATATTCTTACCAAATTACAGTGTTTGTAAAAAGAAAGAAATACTTTCTTTAAGTAGTCTTATCTAAGATAGTGGGGTGCTATCATAGAGGTTTTGTTAGAAGTTTGTAGCAGAGATCCTAGAGTGGGACTTGTACATTTTCTAACAATAATGGAGAAATCTCTTGTGGTGTGCAAGAGGACTGGATGTATCCTTGGGTATAAGGGGAATCGGGATAATATTATTGTGTTCTTTACATTACTGCCATTTACTTTATCTTATACTATTCGTAAGTGCAAAAATCGATCACTTAAATTCTGAAAATAAGGAAAACTCCTAAACACCTAATTCACCCCCCCCCCCCTCTTAGGCGCACATCTGTACTTACAATTGGCATCAGAGCAGGTTCAAGGTAACTTACTCCTCGATCAATAACTCATGACTTCCGCACAACCTATTTTCAGAGACGGTGGTAGCAGTAACAAACCACCATGCTTCGTTGGTGAGCATTATGATTTTTGGAAGATACGTATGCAAGCGTATCTTGAAGCACAAGGAGACAATATATGGGATGTTGTTGAAAATGGTCCTTACATTCCAACAACAGTCATCAATAACAAAGAAGAAATTAAGATAAAGAATTCCTGGACCGATGACGATAAAAGAAAAGTGTTGTTCGATAAAAAGGCTAAAAACATTCTACAATCAGCACTAGGAATGGATGAATTTTTCCGCGTATCTCACTGTAAAACAGCTAAAGAAATATGGGACACATTGGAAGTAACCCATGAAGGCACCATATAGGTAAAAAGATCTAAACTTAATACACTTTCTCAAGAATATGAGTTATTCCGTATGCAGCCCGGAGAATCTATCTTAGACATGCAGAAAAGATTTTCCCACTTAACAAATCACTTGACGGCTCTTGGAAATATTTTCTCCAACGATGAACTAAATCTGAAAGTATTAAGATCACTTTCTGCATTATTTGGCAAACTCCAAGAACACGAAATTGAACTTGGAAGATTGGAGCAAAATGAAACTCAAGAAAAGAAGAACAAAAACATTGCTCTAAAGACCGAATCAAAGGAACAAATCACAGACGATAATTCTGATGAAGACGAAAACATTACTTCCCTTGTTGAGAAATTTGGTAAGTTTCTTAAAAATGACAGAAATTTCAAAAAGAAGAATTTCAGAAAGAAAGATAACTCTACTTCAAACAAAAACTTCACTTGTTTTGAATGCGGGAAACAAGGACATATCAAAGCAGACTGTCCAAACCTTATCAAGAAACATGCCGGTAAAAGGAAAGACTTCAAGAAAGCATACATAGCTTGGGAAGATAACGAAGTAAGTTCATCACCAGAAACAAAAAGTGAGGAATGCGCTAATGTTGCACTAATGGCATCGCATCAATCAGAAGACGAAGAGGTTAGTAACATAAACTCTCTTCATTATAATAAAACTAATAGTGAATTAATTATAGAATACAATGATGCTCAAAACGCCATAAAGGAACTCCTTACTGAATGTAGAAATTTGTTTAAACTAATGTCAACACAAAAGAGACAAATCTCAAGTCTTCAAGAAAAAGTTGACATTATAGAAAAGGATGCTGAAAAATCAAAGTAGAATTTTACATGCAATAAATGTGATTCCCTTTCATTCAAGATTGTTCAATTAAATAGAGTAATTGAACGATATGAAAAAGGACAAATAGGATTGGAAAATGTTCTAAACATGCAAAGATACTCAAACGATAAAAGTGGTCTTGGATACTCTAAATTTGACAAACGAAGCTCAAATAAGACCATTATTGTCAAAGCAAGTACTCAATCCAATCAAGGAAATATTACAATTTTACAAAAAGGTCATTCTTATAAGGAGGAAATTACTCAAAATAAATTTCATACATATGCTAAATTTATTCCTACTTGTTCCTATTGTGGTCTTCATGGTCACACACCTAATGCATGTCATGTGAGAAACATTAGTATTCCAAAAGGGCATTACCTGTGGGTAAAGAAAGGTACTTTGTCATCACTCTTCAAGATTTAAAAATTTTCCTCTTGATAAATTGTTAGAATTAAGTCATTAATGTTTCTTTGTTCTTAAAAGTGGTTATTTGTTATTAAATATGTGAATATAAGCATTACTTGGTGTATTCTTCGTGAAAAATTCGTTTCTGTTGCAAAAATTCAAAACTGTAGCCGAATACATGGAATATGTAATCGAATACACATTTCCAGAAACACTTGTATTCGAATACAACACAAGTATAGTCGAATTCAAGTTCGGGTTTTCGTCCATATATAAAGCTTTTTCAATTGATAAAGTTGCTAGAATTAAATATATATCCTTATGTGCCTTACATGTTGTATTTTCTGTAAAAAAAAAAAAAATTAAACAAAAACTTGAAAATGTAGTTCGTATACTAGGAATAGTTTTTTGATGAAGTTTGTTTAACAATTTCTTATGATGCTTTCATTAATTTTCCTTTTTAATATGTTTTTCGTTATAATACTTGAACATGATTTTGGGTATTATTTAATATTCGAATATTCTCTTTTATATCTTAAAATTACTTGGATTCTACTTTATATATTGTCGATATTTTCCTTCTTTTTGATCATGTCAAAAGAGGGAGAAAAGTTTGGTATTTTGTTGTTTTTTAAACTGTTTGTAGGTCTTCCATCTTTTTCCAAAATGATCACAAACATTCAAGTTCAACGGGGGAATACGCAAAACTTACGGGAGAGTAATTTTCCGATGATACAGTCTCTCCAAACAACAAAAGTATTGTCATAATCAAAAAGGGGGAGAATGTAAAATACATGTTTTTGATGAAGACAAAAGACCAATGATGATGATGATCAAGACAACAAGCTCAAAAAGAAGAAGTCCAAAATATCTTATTGATAAACTTTAATTCAAACATACTAGATGTTTAAATGTAAAGGTAAATGATACAACCCATAGCTCAAATACAATGAGAACCTCACATCTTTACATATGCATAAAAAGTATTTTCAAAAGTCAAAATTACATTTACAAAGTGTTAACATTAATATTTTTGACAAAATACAAAGGTGTATTCGAATACAACATAAGTGTATTTGAATACAGATGAAAATTGTTAAGTTAGTAGAAAAAGCCTCTCATTTGTATTCGACTACATCCTGATGTATTCGAATACAACCAACAAGTCAGTGGCAAAATTGATCAATCTGTATTCGACTACATACATGTGTATTCGACTACACAGTGTTAAATTTGAATAAATTTGAACTTTACAAAGAGGTGTATTCGAATACATACATCTTGTATTCGAATACAACTGGAAGCAATGCAATTTTTCATATCTGAAATGGTTCTAGATCAAAAGAGATGTTTATGGACTATAAATACACCATAACTTCAGATTCATTTACAGACAATCCCACGAACAAACCTTGAACGACTTTTCTTTAGGCTTAGGAACAAGACTCCATATATCATTTCTTTGAAATTGATTTAATTTTTCTTGCATGGCCAATATCCAACTATACCCCCACAATGGGCATAATTAATTCATATACATATTTAATGTCATATAAATTCAATCAATGTAACAATATTGTATCATTGTAATCCAACAATCAGGCTTTTCTTGGTTGTTACGTTAAAAACACATTTAGAGAATATTTACTATTATACAGAAGTAGTATAAAACATTATCATATCTACAAAGATTAATTAAAAAGTACCAAACTAATTAAGATTATTTATTATTTATATTAAGAATAATTGTTGAATTGGTTGTGTAATTAACTAGCAAATAGCAAGTAACAAAAAAAAAAGAATAAAAACGTAAAGTTGTAAATCAATTGAGCGAATTCTAGACTACTAACCCGTTTGGTCATTTGTGATTAATATTATTTTTTCAAAATTAACTCTTTGTTCATGCAATAATTTATAATCTCAATTATACTATAGATCCACTAATTGATTTTAGTACGATTGCAAACGGCTAATTTATTAAGAACAGGCAAACGGTTATTGATAAACCTATATTTATAGGATTTTAATAGGGTAGTTACCCTCTATATATGCATAATTGATAATGAGATAATAAAATAATTCAAATTGATCAAATCTACTAAGTTTTTAGTGCAAAAATATCAAGTTTAATATTCCAACTTATGAGTGCAAGAAGGAGGTTTGTTGCACACTTTAAGGAGATTGAATTTTATGATAAGAAAATGTTGCCAACGAAAGGGAAGTTTGTTGCCAAAGAAGAGGGAAGATTGTTGCCAATGAAGGGAGAAGGTTGTTGCATAAAATTAGCCTTTGGTTCTCTACACTCTTATTCTAGCATATTTAGAGAATTCCTTGTACCGTAGAACTAGCCAGTCATAGTATGTATATTGGGAAGAAGACTATTTGACTTTGGTTCTTTGCTTTTTTTTTTCCAACTCTATAATCAATTAGAACCATACGATTATGTCGTTGTTTTCAATTTCAATGTACTACAATAGAAATATATTAATCCCCTTCTATTGTAATAGAGTTTGAGTTAAATTCGACTCGATAATAAATCTTAAAAAAATAGGCAAAGAATATTAAGTAAAGTTGGAATAGAAATGGAGAAAAGGGGATTCTGGGATAGATAATTTGTATTTTCCTAGAGTTCGATTCCTTCTTGTTTATTGATCTGATGTCGCACACGGATCAAATACGATTTAAAATAAGTGCAAAAATGGGTAATAACTCGAGTCGTTTCGCAAGGACTCCTGATATAATGATATTAACCGAGTTGAAATTCGAAATTGGGGGTTTTTATAATGATTTAGTTTGGACAGATAAGCAAAACGATTAATCCACTTATTCGAGTTTCGGACCTATCACAGATTCTATCAATGAGTTTTAATTAATTTCTAATTCGTGATTCTATTCTTATTTGACTACAGAATTGATCAAACAAGCGTACAATCAATCCTATTTGTTAGAAATATGTGCCCAAGTGCTATGATCATTTATATCAAAATTGTTATCATAAGGAGGAGAAATCATAAAAACCAAGCGAGGGCCACACACTAGAAACAGAATCGGAGGAGTAAAAAAAATTAGAGAGAGAAATTAAGGACAAACACTTTGGAAACTTAGGAGTGCTTGGAGCTGGAGTAAAGTGTCTCAATTTTTAGAGCAAAAAATCATACTCTTTGAGAGTTTTATTTCTTTTCCATTAATTGATGAACACTTCTATGATTTACTTTATTTTCTATATGTCAATGACTAACTAAGCTTTCTTCTAGGGTTTTTGGTGAATCTTGTGATTAAGATAACTTTTTACTATGTCGTAGTTTTAAATTCAAGTTTTATTTTATATTTTTGTTATTTATCTCAATTAAATTATTCTATTGTTTTATTTACATGTTTGGGATGACCGACCTTTGCGTGCCTTAGTCAATCAATTGGGTAGTGATCAACTACAATTAATTGGTAGATATTTCAGATGATTGATATTAGGATTCTTGTGTGATGAAACATAGATACTAATCTTTCAATCACTCAACCTATTGGTTCTTAATATTTTCTCTTAATTATATTTTTTGTTTGATCAATCAAAAAATTAATTTAGGGAATATAATATTACATTGAATGACGAATATTTGTTAATAGTTTTAAAGAGGGATTGATAATTGAGAAAATAAATAAGATTTCATATAAGACTATGACTTGAGGTATTTATATAACAAGTGAAATCATGACCATAGTTTACTTACCATTTATTCAAAATTGTGTTGTTCTTTACTCTCATTATAAATTTTATGCTATCGTTACATTTTTGTTATCGTGAACCAACAATAATTTTCATTAGTCTAAATAATATAAAATCTTGATTAGTTTGGTAGTTGTTAAATTACTCTATGTGGATACGATAATCTTATATACTACAACTTGACAAACCCGTACACTTGCGGAATTTTGTGCAACAAGTTTTTGGCGTTGTTGCCAAAGATTAATTTAGCAATATTTAACGAAAAAGATTTTCATTTCTTTAGACATTTTTCTTATTAGTTTAATTTTAATTATTTTATTCAAATATAAAAAAAATGTTATTATTATCATTTCAATTTTGTTTTGCAGTTTTGTTTATTAAAAAGCAAAAAAAAATTATTTATTTATTTAGTTGTTATTAATTTTATTAGTTTTTTTTGTTACTATTGCATGCTCACTTGCTCCTCGGAGTCTGTTTGCAATTGATTTTTATTTTTGTAGAATAAAAAACATGGCCAAGAGGAAAATTATGGGAGATCTTAAAAGGCAATTAAAGACATTTCGTCCTCCTCCTTGTCAATATTGTGATTTGGTGGGGTATTATAGTCCAGATTGTCCGATAAGAAATTATTGGGATTACTATGTTATCTGCCCTGATGAGGATCAATATAATCCCTACTCCTTCAAGTGGAACATTGCTTACATACCACCTTGCATGCAACTTCAAAGTCTAAAGCAGGAAAATGGGCTAGATATTGATGAGAGACTTACAACCTTGATGCAAAGTACCATTCCTCGGTTATCTAAAATGCCTTAATATGCATCATTCACTCAAATTGAGTCCTAGCCAGATGAAGCCGAAATTGTCACTATCACAATTGATGAAGAGTTGAATGAAGAACTTGGACATGAGAGACAAATGTCTATTGAAAGAGAGAAAGCCCTTATAGAAGAGATCAATTTTGAGGAGAATCAACGAGACCATATGGTTATAGTCATAAACAAAAAGGAAGAGACTCCAATCATTTTGGGAAAGACTATATTACCCAATGGTGATGCTATAGTTGAGTTAGAAAAGGGAAAAATGACTTTAAGATGTGGTAAGAAAGAAATGTTTTTAAAGCTTTAAATTCCTCTGAAAATTTCTCTCATATTACTTCTTCATATTTTGATAATGTGGTTGTTACTAAGGATTTTAGTGACTCTAAGATGCAAGACCCTTTGGAAAAATATCTTATTTTGCAGGACCCTAACATAAACGGTGGGTGAAGATGAAATTAGAATTTCACCATATTCTAAAACTCATTCACCACATAGAAAAAGAAAAAATAATATGAACCACATGATTAGAAAGTTAAGAAGGAGCAACACTTTAAAGGTGAAATTTGCCCTTGGAGAGCCGCCTGAATAATTCTCATGCTACCGTCAGGCTCAAGACGTTAAACAAGCACTTTGCAGAAGGCAAACTATATTTACTTTTAATTTTATTCTAGTTTGAATTTATTATTTTTGTTGATTATTTTTGTTTTTAGGAAATAAAAGCTCCAACTACAAGCTCTTTCAGGAAAGTTACTTTTACTTTCTCTTATTTATTTATTCATTTAGTCTACTACAATATCATCCCTTGAGGACCATACTTATTGCTAGTGTGGGGAGAAAATATATTTTGATGCTTGACCTCTTGTAGTGTTTGTGACGACATCTTTGCTGACTTATTTTTCTTAAATTATGTGTTTGAAGTTTATCCTATAAGCCATTATTGCGTTTGATTTTTGAGCAAGGCCTAATGATGAGCATGTTGTTAGGTGTAAATTGAAACTTTGAAATTAGATGTGATAGATAAAGAGGTTCCTTAGTTTTGACACAAGAATTTCATGTTGTGAATAAGTTGAGGTGTCTTGAGATGGACCAAAGTTAAAACAATTAAGTCTAATTTAAAGTAAACTAAATCCTTAACATAAGACAATTGAGGAGTAAAAATTTCATGAACTAAGGGACAAGAAAAAGAAGTAATTGACAACTTAGTCTGAAGAATTAAAAAAAAAAATCATCTCACTTATTAGCTTGGGGGTTACTCACACTAGCAGTCGAGTGAAAGGTGAGGTGAAGTGTTGCTTCACTGAGTAGCTTGGGGATTATTTGCGCTAATAGTCAAGCTAAAGGTGGAATAGTATCAAATTAAAGAAAAAATAAAGTGTTGTTTCACTGAGTAGCTTGAAGATTACTTCCACTAATAGTCAAGTCAAAGGTGAAATGATATTAAATTAAAAAGAAAAGAAAAATGTCATGAATAAAAGGTTGTGTTCTATGATAAGGATGAAATTTTATGAATGAGAAAGATTAAATGAATTGATTGAAGAAAGTCTCAGGACATTGAATGCTAAAAAGCAACGAGGTTAACCATACACTTTGAATTGGAATTCATTTTAATTAGTTAGCATAGTGTAGAAGGTGTTTGATTTAGTCTAAACAATTCAGAAAGATTGTTGTTCAAATTATAAAAAAAAATTATGATGTTCTTTATTCTTTAACTTTGTCTTAGAATGAGACTTTGCTTGAGGACAAGCAAATGTTGAGTGAGGGGGAGTTGATAAATCTATCTTTATAGGATGTTAAGAAGGTATTTATCCCTCTATTTTATCTTATTTTATAATTATGATTTCAACTTCTTCTTATTTATTCATTTATTTATTATATTTGCAGAATTGATCATGAAATAATAAAAATAATTCAAATTGGTCAAATCTACTAAGTTTTTAGTGCAAAAATATCAAGTTTAATTTTCCAACTTATGGATGCAAGAAAGAGATTTATTGCACACATCAAGGAGAAAGAAAATATTGCCAAAGGGGAAGGTTGTTGCATAAAATTAGGATCTTCTTGCTACGAGGAGAAATAAGAAGAAGGAGGCCGCACACCAGAAACAGAATCGGAGGAGTAGAAAAAATTAGAGAGAGAGAGAGAGAGAAAAAAAAAATAAGGACAAACACTTTGGAAACTTAGGAATGCTTCGAGCTGGAGTAAAGTGTCTCATATTTTGGAGTAAAAAATCACACTCTTTGAGAGTTTTATTTTTTTTTTTCCTTTAATTGATGAACACTTCTATTATTTACTTTATTTTCTATATGTCAATGAGTAACTAAGCTTTCTTTTGGGGTCTTTGGTGAATCTTGTGATTAAGATATCATTTTACTATGTCTTAGTTTTAAATTCTAATTTTATTTCAAATTTTACTATGAATCTTTGTTAATAGTTTTAAAGAGGAGTTGATAGTTGAGAAAATAAATAAAAATTCATATAAAACTAGGACTTAGAGTTATTGATATTACAAGTGAAATCATGACCTTAGTTTACTTTCTATTTATTCAAAGTTGTGTTTTATTTACTCTCGTTTTAATTTTTATGTTATCGTTACGTTTTTTTTAGTCTAAATAATATAAAATCTTGATTAGTTTAGTAGTTGTTAAATTAATCTTTGTAGATACGATAATCTTATATATTACTACTTGACATGTGATTATAACAATAGGAAAATTTAATTGAATAATAGAAAGTAATTAAAATAAAACCAGAATAGATAATTAAGATATAGTAAAAGATATCTCGATTACAAAATTCACCTAAGACCCTAAAAAAGAATTGTTCATTATTATAAACAAAATTAAATCCAAAATAATAATGTTCTTTAAATTAAAGGACAAGAATAAAAATCCTTTAAAAAATAAATATTTGCTTCAAAACATATTAAAACACTATACTTCAACTCCTTGTGATATTGCTGCCTATTATTTATTTTCTCCTCAATGTTGTTTTTTGTGGCTGTGCTGAGTCCTCCTCTATGCGACACTCCTTTTATATCTTTTCTAATGCATAAACTCTCTTAGTCATTATAAGACGCCTATTTTTGTGAAACAAACAACAAGTCTTCCAATTTTTTTTCTCTATCTTGTCCTAATTTCTGAATTCTCATATATATATTTTGGTGAGGACTCTAACCTTGTGAAATGGTCAACCAACTTGAAAAATTAAAGATATGAATCAAATATAAGAATAAGAAAAATGATTAAAGAAAACAAAAAAAGAGAAGATACAGTGCAGACGGAAGAAAATGTTTTCTGAATGAAAAAAATTCTAAAAGAAAGAAAAGGTTTATTAAATGAAAAAAAATTTAAAAGAAAGAAATTTATATGAAAGAATTTGCTAATTATTTGTCATTATATATACCAATACTCTTTTTGAAAGATAGATGTTAACTTTGCTTCTACAAATAATTTATTTTTTAAGAAATTTGTATGAAAAAATTTGTTAATTATTTGTCATTATATATACCAATACTTTTTATTGAAACATGGATGTTAACTTTGCTTCAACAATTTTTTTTTAATCAAATTGTAATAACTAATAACTTAGATTTTATTTGGTGCAATTGATCACACTTTGGACAAAATAAATCAATTTTATTTATGTGTTTTAATACACATTAACAACATTGCTTTTCTAGAACATACAAAATATTCATGTTGTCGTAAAGTATTCAAATTATTATTTTTATATTAAAAAGATGTAGAATATGTTTGAAAGATACCTTTTTTTTTATTCAGGAAAATAATTTCTTTTATTTGTTGCATTCAAAAATAAGGAGATTAGTATTACGGTAAATGATTAAATTTCTAGATAAGTGTCATGTATACTATTTTATGAGAAGAAAGACAATTGTTTATTGTTTATATTTTTATTATAGATATAGATTGTATATTCATTAATTATTTTTGAATAAGTTTATATTGTTGTTATTATTATTATTATTATTATTATTATTATTATAATTATTATCAGTATTATTATTATTATTATTATTATTATTATTATTATTATTATTATTATTAAATTGGTCTATATTTTTGTCACGCGAGTTCCATTTTTGTGAGAAGATTTGAGAGAGTTAAAAAAGATATATGAATGTAAAGTTTAAAATTATCATAGAATCGGAATGTGACTACCAATACTATTTGAATATATATGAAAATAAAATGAAATTAAATTGAAAAAATGAAAAAAAATGAACGATTTTCTAACTTCATAATATAATAGATCAGAACTGATAAAAAAAATACAAAATGCATCATATCTTCTAAAGTTTATTTAAGTTTATTTAATATACATGTATTTACTCTAAATATAATCCATAGAAATAAGTATATTAAAATATTTAAAACAAAAAACATCAATAGTTTGATGTAAAAAGACATATATTGGTTCTGTAGTTGTAAGTATTGAGTGAGTTCTAAGATATTTCTTTGGGTTACCAACTTACTATACACTCATCAAAAAAATTTATGAGCCAAAATATAAAGACCTATAAAAAAGGAAAACTTTAGATTCCTAGTTTGAACACCGATAAAGACTTTAATGTGGTGATCGTCAGTGACCCTGTAAAATTAGATATATGGACCGAATATAAGAATAAGAAAATTGATTAAAGAAACCAAAGAATAGTTCACAAAAAAAAAAAAAGAGAGAGAAGGTAGCATGTAGAAGAAAAAAAATATTTATTGAACGAAAAAATCTAAAAGAAAGAAATTTGTATAAAAGAATATGTTAATTATTTGTCATTATATATAAATTATTTTTTAATACAATGCAGTTTTTTTTATCACATTTTTTTTTAAAAAAATATTTTTTATCACATGATTTATGCAGGTTAAATGCAGTCATATGATTGGTGATTTTATTTTGGTGCATTTGGGCCACAAAAATTCATTTCGTTTTTATGTTTTAATGCACATTAACAACAATAATTTTTTAGAGCATACAATTTTTTTTTGTGAGAAAGTATTCAATGTTTTTTTTAAAATATAAAGTATTCAAATTATGAGTTTATTTGAAAAAGGTATAATATATTCTATTTTTATGTATTGCATTCAAAAATAAATGATTTAGATAGGAGATTAGTATCATAATAAATGAATAATTTATTCAATAAATGTCATGTGTACTATTTTATTTAAAGCAAATCAATTATTAAAAAAAATGTAGATATGGGTAATTAATCCGCACAGTAGACTAATATATTTTCCCAAAGACAACTCCAAATTTCATATTCTAACTCACGGTAATAGTTTTGTTTGAATTTACATTCTAACAAATCAAGACATAAACTCATGTTACATAAACAAATTTAAAATCTATCGAAAAGCCCATGTTGATTATCAAAAACTAATAATTACGCAGTCAAGCTATCTAAATTTGAGTTACATATCGAACAAGTTTTCACAAATATTAAAATTCAAATGGGTTGTTATTTGTGGTTGAAAAAATCCTCACAAATCAAAAATAGTTTTTATTTTGCTGATTGTAACATGTGTGGCGGCACAAAACGGTCACAAAATTGTTTGGGGAAACCCTCGCAACGGACTTGATTGATTGAAAATATCAGTAGAATTTTGTGGCAGTATATACTCTCAGAACGTATGAGCTTTGTGAGGGCTTAGGCCGTCACAAAGTATGACTTTTGCAGATTTGTGAGGGTATTGGCCACCACAAAGGCAGTCATTTCTGACCGCCTAGACTGCCACAAAATCAATATAGTACCGTTGGCATTTTGTGGCCGCTTTGGCAGTGGTGTTATTGTGTTGATTGCGAAGAGTTGTTATTTATTCATAATCTTCATGTCAAACAATATCCTACATCAAGTTAGTATGTAATGCATTTAAAATATAGATTTGAAATTTATGTAATTATTATTTTAAAAAATGATATGGTTATCAACTATTTTTAGAGTGTTAATATTTTATTTTAGAATGTAGAATATATTACTTTTAAAATTTATTATAATATTATTTTTCAACTTTAATGTTAGAAATACTTGTTAAAAAAAGTACTGGTAAAATATTTAAATTGTAAAATCTATACTCAAATTAAAATATAGTTATTTTTTAAAATGTTGACGAAGTGTTATTTTTTTTATTGTAGGTATGGCTCCGTCGACTAGTGGTGGTGTACTTGAAGATGAAATACAATTTCAAACTATGTGGTCTCCAACACCAATTAATAATACTTTGGCTTGATTGCAGTTTTGATCCCTCTATTTTTATCAATTCACGAAATTGGTCCTCCTATTTAAAAAGTCGACAGTTTTGGCTCATCACTTAGATTTTTGAACTAAAAAAATGATTATTTGACATATTTTCAATGACTTGACATACAATTCCATGATATAGAACCATTTGGATGCATTAATTATTCATATGTCACTGATTAAATTAAAAATATGAAAAATTTATGAAGTTGAAATTTAAGTTTTTACGGTGTTTTATTCTGATTTCATGGATGTTAATCATTTTACATTAACGTATCATATGTCATATTATTTAAGTTATGTCACATCGTCTTTTTTTAGTTAAAAAATCAGAACAAGGGACCAAAATTGTCGACTTTTAAAATAAAGAGACCAATTTCGTAAATCAGTAAAAATAAATGGACTAAATATGAAATTAAGTCTAATACTTTTGAGAGACTTTCAAATAATGACGGAGGAAGTGGAGCTAATTATCAGAGTAGTTATTATGATAATTGATGTATTCGAATAATATTATTTTATTTTATTTTGAGTTTGTATGAATATATTATACATTATTATTTAAATATGGTGTGTTGTATTTTTGATTTGTATGATATAATTATTAATTTTGGAATTTGTTATTTTGTTTGGTAGCAATATTTTAATTAATATTAAAATTATATATTTTTTTTATATATAATATTTTATTTAAATTTATATTTAAATTTTCAATTTTTAAATTATATTAATATTAATTTTTTTATATATAATAAATTTATTTAATAATAATTTCAAATTTTATAAAAAAAAGTAATAAACTTACCCATTTGTGGCGGCCACAAATGGGACAGTTTGTGGTGGCCTAAGGCTTCACAAACTGTGTTCTTTTATCAGTTTCATCATTTATGGCGGCCTAAGCCCCTCACATAAGGGACAATTTGTGACGGTCTTAGCCCTCACACATTGTGGATTTAATCAGTTTTATCCTTTGTGGCGGCTTAAGCCCTCACAAATTTGTTGCATACTTTTCCGTCACAAATTTGTGAGGGCTTAAACCTTCACAAATACTTACAAAAAAACATTTGTGACCTTTTTGACCGCCACAAAATTTTGTGACTGAGTTATTTGTGGATGCCTTAGGCCGCCACAAATGAGTTTGTTGTTGTTGTTTTCCCTCTTTGAGGAGGCTTTTTGTCGCCACAAATGAAGGATTTTCTTATAGTGTTTGAAAAATCAAACCACAAACACCCTTACTTCTTGTGTTGGATATTATTTACCTTTATCAATGTTTTAAAAATTGGTTCGAACATCGACTCGATAAGGTGATGGAATGAAGGAGTCATAAGTTGAACCATTGGATATTGGTCAAATTTATGAAGGGGTCATAAGTTGAACCATTGGATATTGGTCAAATTTCATAACTAAACCATATTAAATAGAACGACTAGTTTATATGACTTGGACTCATAACATTTATAAATGTTAAAAAAATCATAAGACAAGTCAACATAATTTTAAATTAAAATATATCAATATTATAAATTTCAAAAAGCATTTGGAATCTTGATGAAAATAATGGGAAATAGATAATATTAATTTGAAGATAAATTATATATTGATAAAATGAAAAAAAGATACAAATGGCTACATGATATATATATATATATATATATATATATATATATATATATATATATATATATATATATCATCGCAACATTATTTAGATCTTTTTTATATAATTTTCGTAAATTTGTAAATTAAAACATTTTCATGGAAGGTGAGTTATTTGACCACTTAACTTGTCCCATGTTAAAATTTGTTTTCAATGTAATTGCGTTCAACATTAATCAGTAGTCAATCGAGTCTACTACTAAGTCAATAGCATGGTCGTTCAATCCTTTTTACATAATATTTGTAAATAAAAATATTTCAATGCAAGGTGAGTTTTTTTACCACTTAAATTTTAATCGTCTTTATAATAAGACAGTGACAACATTAATGTCAATTCAATACAAAATACATTACAACTATTAGCGTCTATATTATAGTCCATATTAGAATTTGTCCTCAATTCAATCGTGTTGAACAATAATTAATAGGCAATCGAGTCTATAAATGAGTCAATAACATGGTCGTTTGAATTGAAACACCGAATTGATTATAGATCTGATTTACAGTTTGAACTAGTCAGACATCCGACATTTTACACTCTTATTTTTATCCTCTATTTTTTTTTTTGTAAAAATATATAGCAAGAAAAAAATAGTCCGGAAATTTCACAAATAAAAAAATTGGAATTCCAAATTTTATATTGTGGAAAAGAAAAAGCTAAAGTGTCAGCAAGCCCACGCTACGATCGACACTTGAATAAAATCCAGAACTCATGTTAGAATCTTCAATTTAATTTTTCTTTTTAAACTGTCAAAATTAATAATTAGTTTGTTAGTTATATTTTTTCCTTTTTTCTAAGTTTGAACTCAAATTCTCTACTCCTTTGACTGTTAGTTCAAACCAGTTGAATTACTCACTCATTTCTTCTTAGTTTTCTTTAACTAATTGGATGTAACACTTATTTGATCCATTAAAATGGAGTTCACAATCTAACATTATTGTCCATTTTCGTTCATGAGTTTCACCTTAATTTATCCAAGAACATTATAGTTTGGTGGATGATACATAAATATTAACTTCAAGACATTTTGTTGATGACCAGAATGAGAACGTACACGAACCATTTTTGGAATAAAAAATATTTTTCTTAACATTGAATGAATTATTCCAGTATATAATTAATAATAAGGGTCGTGAAAACTTTTTTTTAAAATGTATATTTATTTTATTTTGATAAGATATTTTTGAAGTAAATAATTATCATAAAAATAAAATGAAATACTAATTAATAAAGATATATTTTCAAAATTAATAAAAATAAATTATAACATTTTGATTATTTTTGAAAATGTTAACAATGATTCCCTTAAATTAATTAAATAAAAAAAATGAGAAGAAAAAGTGTCTAATATATCCAAAAGTGGGGTGCAAAAACACAGAAGAAACGAAGTAACATTAAATGGTCACGGACTAAATGATTCGATCCAAATGTGGAAATAAGAAAAGCATGACATGTGACAAAGTGTCACATAATGTTTACCTATTATTACCATAACGAACATTTTAAAGGCTACTTTTTCTCTGCTGCTGGGACACATAGACAGTACGAATAAATAAATGACGTGAAATGAGACCAAACACTAACGATTTCATTAAGGAAGTACACACACTACAGTGCATCTTATCATGCAACCACTTACACTTCATATATTTCATCAAATCTAGTCAACATGCTCACCACTATTTTAATTAAATAGGTTATGGTAACAGGATTTCGGTTTCTTCTTCTTAGCTTCACAAAATGGCTTTGATATTAATATAAGATCTAAGTGGAATGTCAAACATTTTTTTAACTTTTACATGTTGTATTTTTTAAGGATAGAAGTTAATACATGAATCATTATAATTGACATGTAATATTTTTAAAAATATTTTTGTCAATTTATAAAATTCAAAAACTATTTATTTAGATGTTTATAATTTCAAATATTAATTTATGAATTAAATTTATATATATTGTCGCTGTAAAGAGTTTTTACATTGTCTATCAATTATTAATAATGTTTGACTTTTAATTTGTTATAACTACTTTTAAAATAAATAAATGATTGATTAAAATTTATTGAGTGTATAAAAAATTTACACCAACATTACATAAAAATTAAGCAAATAGAAAAATTAAACTTTGTTAATTAGTATAAAAAAATAGTATTCTTTGTAGTAAAATATATGCTATTAGGTGTAAAACCAAAAAAAAGTTAATTAGTATTTTTTTATCTAAAAAGAGTTTGAAGAGGTTAGTTTAGAAGTGAATATTATTATATATATATATGATGAATTGAAGGGAGAATATTACGAAACTTGACTGAAACCGGTGTTTGTCGTTTCCTTTGGAATATAGCAAACATGTGAAGATTTACAGAAAGTGAGAGCCAGCTTCATACTACAGAACCTGCCTTTACCACGTGCTTTAACAGTTACTATATCAGTAACTTCACCTCAACAACATGCAATTCAATGCAACAGTAATTTTATATATGATGCCAAACAAGACTCATTCTTTTCTATAGATAAATGTTACTCGTTCAAAATTTATAAAAAGGAGTGGAAAATTCTTAGTTGAGTATCAAATATTTAATTTTCTTCATCATACTCTTTTAACGTTTTAATCTTTATTATTGCACTACACCTTTATAAACTCTTTAGAAAATAATTGAATATGGGAAAATCGTGTTTTCAAGAAAATACATGTATTAGCATTAAGGGATTGACCAACTAGAGCACAACGATTTGTAGGATTGTGTAATGTCCTCATCTAATTGTATATTTTGTTATTTTTAATAAATTTTAATAAAATATTATAAAAAATCCAAGCCCGTTAGTGCTTGGCGTGACACCTATTAATTTACAAATGAACTTTGTAAAAATGAGGTAATTAGACCTAATATAAAAACCTAATACTTTATGCCTCTAAGCCACATGTTAATTTATGAATTTAATTTGTGAAATTCTTATGTCACTTTTTGGAGGAAGTTGTGGATGAATAAATGAGCATTAGACTACAAGTTAATAGTGCTAGTCATCTTTAAGCACATGGGAAAAATAGAGGCAATTAACTAGGCTTTTGGATAATTTACTTTGAAGAGTTATGGGAAACAATTTGAGACAATAATTTGATATCCTTGATTAAGTTGAATTCGCTTACAATAGCTTACAGAAATACTTAGCCCTCTAGTTACTCAAAGAACGTGTAATTGTTTGATGTCGAACACTTTTGTTATGAGCCCTATTTAAACAATTTTTGAAGGGATTTGCAAAATAGAAAAATCTAGAAATCCTAGTTCTTATGTCTTAGTTTAGTGGTATTTCTTGAAAGTTCAATAATCTCTAGTTCAAATTTCTACTAATATTCTTGTAGCGAGACAAATATATTTATCATCAATTATTATATACGTATTTAATGAGTCTAAAGGTTTTCTCTACCTTAAATTAGACTGAAGTTGAACATTTTAACATTGATAATACTCTAATATACCAATTGTCAATTGGAAAAGAAAAGTAAAAAGAAAGTTTTTGGAGTGCTTATATAATAAACTAATTAATACATATAAAGATAATAAACATTTTTTTTGCTGCCTAAGTAATTTATGATCTCACCAACAGCTTATTCAAGTGTTTGAGCTTCAAAAAGGTTGATTTGGTTGTGTTGATTCCAATTTTGGATCCATATTGTTGATGTTACTGATGGAGTGTAATTGTTGATCTCTTTGTGAAAATCCTCCACCACTAGTACTACTACTCATGTTTCTCACCATTCCTCCAACTCCAAGAAAATCCAAAGTCAATTTATCTGACCCTCCAAAGCACAAATCACCTAGGTTTTGTTGTGACATCTTCTTAGCTTCTTCTACATTGTGAAATTGAGCAATGTTGTTATCATGATTCCCATATATTGAAGAGTTCATCAATCCATGTAGATGTTCATGATGGTGTTGTTCATTCTCCATGCTTATTGTTCTTAATATTCCTTGATCTCTTCTACTATGATCATCATTTCCATATGTAGCAAGATTATTAATTTGTGTTTGATTTGATTCAACACCATTTGTTGTTGTTGTTGAACCTATTTGAGCAGCTTTTTGTAGCAATGCAGTTGCTGACATGTGTGGTGATGACAATGACATGTTCTCTTGTTGCATAGATGAATTTGCAAAGATTGAAGAAAAACTTGAACCATGATGATTATGAGTATTGGTGAAGAGTGTTGTTGCTTCTGATTCACTTATGTTGTTGTTGAATTGATCATTCATTGTGTTACTATTGCTATTTGGGAAGAAGCTTAGGTTAAAAGGTGAAAGTGATGATGAAGAGTTTGTGTTGTTATTGTTTGGTCCTTGAAGATCATGAGAAAGTTGCATGAGGCCATGCAAATGAAGTTGTTGTTGTTGTTTGTTTGAGAATGGTAGGGTTTGATGAGAT
This sequence comes from Cicer yamashitae, assembly GCA_037974755.1. Taxonomy (NCBI): domain Eukaryota; kingdom Viridiplantae; phylum Streptophyta; class Magnoliopsida; order Fabales; family Fabaceae; genus Cicer; species Cicer yamashitae. The sequence goes on along the minus strand of JBBPBQ010020324.1, from coordinate 42,638,509 downwards.
TGAAGGTCTTGGAAAGTTTGATTTGGATGATGATGATGATCATTGATGAAGAAAGGTGATTGTGGTGATTGTTGTTGACCAAATGATGATGAAGATGGATGTGAGATTAAGTGTTCATATTTTGGTGTACAAGTAGGGTTGGGTCCTCCTCCTAGGGTTAAGATGTTGTTTGTGGTTGGTTGTTGGTTTTGGTTTTGGTTTTGATGATGAAGTTGAGAGGTTAATTGGGATAACCCTAAACTCATGTGGTTTGTGGCAAATAGATGATGATGATGTGTTCCTCCTAAAGGGTTCATGTTGGAAGGGTGTCTTGAATTTTCATGTGCTAGGGCATCACAAAAGGCTCTATGGGTGATGAAACTATCACGCCTGCATGCAACAAAGTTATTACTATAACATTGGAAATTAATAACAAACTTAATTTATTATGGATAGCATATATTGTAAACACAAATATTATCATCCAAATTGCACTAGATAAATAATTCAATTTTTTTTCATAGGCAAAAGGATAATTTATTGGTCTTCTAAAAAATAATTGAAAGTAGATTCTTGAGGTAACATGTGTGTCTAATATAGATCTCTCAAAAATGTGTATCTTTAATATTTTTAATAAAAAGTTATTTTATAATATAAAAACAAAGATCAAATATAATATGTTATTAAAATTTCCTAAAAATAATGAGTTTTGAACTAAAACTATATTAGACAACCCCTAAAATATTCCTAACATGCAATATCCTCCCTCAAAGAAATAATTAAGAATTTAAGAGATTTAGATTATATATTCTTTTTAATTAAAGTCTAGAACCTATTGTCAATACACAATCACATCCATACCAAAAATTTCAGTACCAAAATAATGATTAAATATATAAAAAGTGAGAGGGAAAAAAATAAGGTTAAAGTAGGAACATAATGTAAAATTTATTTATACTATACCAGTATTTTTTTTAAAAACTAAAGAGTATGTTAGGGTAATAAATTTAAAAAATAAATTAAGGAAACAAAATAGAAATCAAGTCTTAAATAATGTCGACATATATTGATATAGATTTGATTCTAAGCATTAAACAAAGACAAAAGAGGGCCCATGAGATTATGCCAAAATTTGATATACACACCAACAACTCTTTATCAAACTACCATTTTGAGTCTTCTCTTTGATCACTGAAACTGAAGAATTATTTTACACAATTGATGAAAGCCAATTATCAAAACCACAAAATGGGGCCAACCTCAATTAATGCAAAATGTCTCATGGGTTTGTCCATTTCCTACCATACTATATAATTCTTGTGAAATAATCGTACACTATCAAAACTGTGCTAAATTCTCGGAAAATCTTTGAGAAAACATCAACTATAGATATGCAAAATTAATGCTAGAGAATTTTGCATTGATGTATAAATCACTTGAAGAAATAAAAAACAAGTCACCATATTTAACAACATTATTTTTATGAACAAGTCACAATATTTAACAACATTTTTTTATGAGATTAATTTCCAGTGTAAAATATATATATATATATATATATAATCAAATCATGCCATAACGTCACTTTCTTAAATTTGTTCATAAAATATCTTCGTAATAACTTATAATGAGTGATTTGATTTAATGTATATGTATAATGTCTATAGTATTGATATATATACAAATTAAATATTTTTTTTATAAATATATGTATACCTTGAAAAGTTTGAATCTAATTCTATTGTTGTATAATATAGCAATTATAAACACCTAAATCATATATCTAACGTTAGTAATTTGCAAGGCTGTTGTACCATAAAACATATACACAACTCACACACACAAAATTATGATAAAAAAGAAAGCTTTCACAAAAATTTGAAGCGAGTATAAAAATCCAATATGAAAGAAAACAAAATCAAGCAACTTCAACTCATGTGAGAACAAACACAGTATCACACTGTGCCCTTTTTAAGTTTTAACAACACGTGAATGGGAATAAGCATAAAAGAGTGTTGTTCCCAATGCACAAAGCTGAACTTGTTTTGGTTGTTTTGTACATTTGAATTCTCATAAAATAAAAAATTAAAATAAAAAATTATTATTATTATTTCAATTTTTGAACCCCATTTGTACAGTGTACTCACGTGCGAACAGTATACAACACTGCCATATATATCTTCCACTAAAACCCACGCATAAATTAACACAACAAAAAGCTATTATGGTCTTGCTCAATTTTAACTTTTCTTACCACCATTTTCTTTGACTACCATGCTATATTAATTAATTTCATTTTTATTTTAAAAATTACTCAAACCTACTATTCTTTGCATCCATAAGAAACTAATTATAATAGGTTAGGAGGATGTGTGTGTGTTACAATGTTAATACTTCATTAATCAAAGTGTTGCTTAATTAAAGAGCTTTAATTACTTCTAATTAGCTCAAAAATTGTTTTATGATAATCATAATTCTTGAATTAGTGAAAAACTAAAGAGAGTGTAATTTAAAACTTTAACACTTATATTTTATCAATAATATAATATTAAGAAAAATCGAGAGAGAGTATTTAGAGATACTTCAACCCAATACAAAATGACAGAGTGGCAACAATATAATGGCCCCATACTCCATATTTTGACACCAAAATAACATTTTAATAAAACCAAAAATAAATAATTTGTATCAACAAATATTAAATTTATTTCAAATTTATGATTTATTCATACGATTAGAAGAGTTCAAGTATTTCGTTTTTAAAATGGTGTATCAATTCAGTATAAATTATTTGAGACAATGTCGAACTCCTATTTAATTCATTTTTAATTGGTTTTGTAGCTAGAGTTCTGATATATTTGTACTCTATTTAATAATATATTTGCTTAAGAAAAAAATAAAAAATGGACATTTGGATTATTGTTGTTACCTGGAGAAGAGAGTGCCACAGTCACATCTATACTCTCTAGTGCCACAAGTTTTAGAATGAGCTTTCCAATCAGATTGAACAGCATACTTTTTAGAACACTTTTCACATTTCCATTTTTTCTCACCATGTTTTCTATAATAATGTTTCTTAATTCCAGTGAGATCACCAAGTGCTCTTGAAGGATCATGATGAACACATGTTGCCTCTGGACACAAATAAACCTTTCTCTTTGCTTCTTTGTTGTTACTTTTTTGCTTTAACTTCCATGGCAAGTTGTGTCCTCTTCTGTGTAGTTGCAAATTTTGTTCCCTTTGAAACCCTTTTTGACACACTTCACATACAAATCTATTTGTTGCCATTAGTGTCTTTGGAGATAGTGCTATCACCTCTGCATCTGGATCTGTTCATTCCATTCAAATATATATTTTTATAAAAACCAAAAAGCTAAACAATATAAAAAGTTGGATAACTTTATGATTCTATTGCATGCTTTTTTGATTAACCATAGAAAAGTCAATATTTATGAATTAATTAATTAATATTTAAAATGAAAAGTTGATTTAATAGTAACTCAAAAATTATTAAAATAAATTAAAATAAAAAATTTATGGTATATTTATAAATATATAAATAGATAGATAAACATGCATAGAGGGAATTGAAGAAGCTTGGTCATTCTAACCACTTTTTAGTAAAAGAAAATTGATAACCCTAAAATAATTATATAATTACGGATTTAGGGTTTACTTCATCAAGTTTGTTTTTTGAGAAGAAACCCATAAATTTTTCACAAAAGGGTCATTTTATATGTAAATATAAATAATTGTAAGTAATTAAATAATGAAGAGTGCATAGAGATACTTGCATGGTGTTCCAGGTTGATTCCTCCTTTTTTTCTGAGGCAAAACAGTTGATGAAGAAGCAGCTGTGGAAGATTGATTTTGTGTAATCTGACTTTGATGAATTTCTTGTCTGATTTCCAAGAAAGGTGTAGATGAAGAAGAAGCAGCCATGTTTTTTCTATTTTTTTTTTTTTTTGCAAATCTGAAAAATTCTTAAATAAATTTGTTACAATCTATAATATTTGAATTTCTCATAAGCTCAAGGAAAAATTCAATTCCATAAGTTTTCTTGTCTCTTGGAAACTATA
>JBBPBQ010020324.1:42566523-42634441 GCA_037974755.1 Cicer yamashitae | reverse complement strand
TTTTTTTTTTTTTTTTTTTTTTTTGCAAATCTGAAAAATTCTTAAATAAATTTGTTACAATCTATAATATTTGAATTTCTCATAAGCTCAAGGAAAAATTCAATTCCATAAGTTTTCTTGTCTCTTGGAAACTATAAAAAAAATAAAAAATAAAAAAGAGAAAAACAAAAGGCATATAGGAAAACAAAGAAAGTAATACGACCTTGAAGCTATATATATGTTTGATTTTCCTTGCTTTCTTGTCTCTTTAAAAAAAAAATTATAGAATAAATTCCCAGAAAACACCAAGAAGAATTTTATTTATCTAAGGAGACAGCAACAATCCTTAGATAAAAAAGTGAAGAAAACAATACCACTTTGTAGACCTACTAATACTACAACTCATATTCTTCTCTCTAGCTATATTGTTTTTTTATGAGTAAAAAATTTTTGCTTCACCTCTCTTTTTATTCTTCAATCATTTGATGTCTTATACATAAATAATACTCTCAAACATATACTTGTCCACCCATACATATACCCATATCTCTTTCTATTTTTCTCTTTTGTCTTTTTGCTTGTTTTTATACATTTGAAAATATTCAAAATAATTTAAGGGGGGGTGAAGTAGCAAAATTTGGAGGGTAATTTATGTCCCTGTTATTATGCAGCTCTTGAACAGCACACAGGCTATTGTGTCCTTAGTAGATGATGTTTTGGGGCCACACCGACCTGTAGGCCTTACTCTCTCTCTCTTCTCTTTCTCTCTCCTTCTCTTCTTTCATATCTTATTGCCACCAAGCACACACAACTTGTTTTTTCCCTTATTTTCCCTGCCATCATTTGTCATGTTATTATAATTAGAATATATGGTTTTCTTTATTTATTCTATTTATTTTAAATTAAAATATATCAAGTTGGTTCTTTGTAGAATTTTGGATATGTCGATTTGGTAATTCAATATAAAATGAACAGTAACCATGTATTATGAAAAAACATGAGAATGACATCTACTTTTTTTATAAGCATAATTAATTGACGTCTATTTATATAGGTCATTGATTAATTATTATTTTATATTATTCGTTAAAAAATAGGGTTAAATATAATCAGCTCCTATAAAATTATGACCTTTTAAATTTAGTTTTAAAAAAATTATTCACTTTTAATCTCTAATTTAATTTTACAGAGACATTTTTTAGAGACTAAAAATATTATATTTTCACAACAACAAAAAATCAAAATAGAGATTAAAATGAATAAAAAAAATTTAAAGACTAAAAAATTAATTATTTTTATTTAAAAACTAAAAATTTATTTAACTCTAAAAAATACTACCGAAATAGCTATCACCATTAAAAGTTCCCTATTTAGCAATTGAATTGTGTAATATATTGTTAAATGAATTTGTAATTGATTTAGAGACTGATTCTTAAAATATTGGTAAATTACTAATCATTAAATGTAAAGATTGATTTAGCTTTTAGTAACTAAGTGTCTCAAAGTGTCTCAAAGAATCGAAGTTTTTGGGAATATCCTATAAGGTCTCACGAGAAGATAAAGGTGCTAAAATTTTATTTATAAGCAAATTTATTTGAATGAGTATAAGAAGTACTCAAAACTCTTATAGTGAGACAAACTTCAGACACATTGAACGCATGCAAGTTGATTATTCCTCCAATTGAAAAAAATCAAATGGGTTTAAAAAAAATTACAAATAACTTGATATTTGATGTATTGATCTTTGAATAAGTTAATAACATTATTCCGCAAATATTTGTTCAATTTAAAGGGGTATCAATTTTGTTATTTCAAATAAGGATTTTCAGTGGTTGGTGTGCTACCCTTCATTGCAACTTATAGAAAAAAAAAATTGAAAAACATTATGAGTATCTCAAAATAGTTTAAAATTCTATTATTTGTGTAACATTCCTTTTTTTAAAATTCAAATGGCTCGAATTAATTAGCATAGATAGAGAATCTGCACTATAGTTTATTTATAAATAATGCTTTCTTTTTTTTTTTTATATCCGTTCTTAAAGATAAGTTGATAGCGAAATTTACACATGAATTAATTATAGAAAAATATGTGGATTTTTGTTTTTCAAATTCAAACTAATTTATCAGTATATCAAATGTCTCTACAATTATCATATGAGATGTATTTACGGGTCATAATCAATACTTTTTAAATGAAGCTTTGGATCATATACAAATGTTTAATTATCGTACATATAATTGGGAAAGCATGAACTATTATTTTTTTTTCTTTTGTAGATGGAATCGAATAATAAAGAAACTCACACATATCTGCAAGATTTTGAATGCGAGGTTTTGAATTCATGCGACAATGTATTTAGTCTAACGGTATTTACAAATTGAGTTAGGTCCTATAAAGATGCATGAACAATGTTTTATTATAGTATTATTAGGCACTGAGAATTGTTATATATTTGTTTAGGCTACAGATTTCTCATTATCCTTTAATTAAAGATTTCTATATGAGCCACTAGCTAGATAACGGCTTGACCCCACGTTGTGATTTTTAAACAATTTAAATCAAGTACAATCCCCTCACATGTTTGTCCAATAATAATTCATTTTTCTGGTTAGAGTTCTAATTTTAAAATTAATTGAATTATTAAGCATGGAGATTTGTACGTTTGGGAAAAACAAAGATCATGATGCATAACTAGAGATTTATATGTTACTAAAAACATATTACACTGGACCAAATATTGGATCATATATATAACCTTATGTTCGAACATAGGATGTTATTTTATGTAAATTTAAATATTATTGAAGTCTTATATTGGACAAATCTCATTTATTGAGTAGTTTTCAAGTCTATAAATACTAAAGTATACTAAAGTCTCACATTGGTTAGAAATCGTATGTGAGTTTGTTTCCATCACTATATAATGAATTTCAAACAATTGTGAAAAGTACACCAAAGTTGAATGCATTTCCCAACTTTCTCTTTTCTCTCTTTTCCATTCTGATCGACTGATTTATGAGCCAATTCTCCCCTTTCTGTCCCTTCGATATTATAGAGTGGTTGTTATGTCGTAATGCCTTTGATTTTTAGAGTGGTTGTTATACCGCAGTCCCTTCGTTTTTAGAGCGGTTGTTATGTCGTAGTCTCTTTGATTTTTAGAGCGGTTGTTATGCCGTTGTCCCTTCAATTTTTGAGCGGTTGTTATGTCGTAGTTCCGTCGATTTTTCAGTGGTCCTAATACCACTATCTTTTTAGAGCGGTTTCTATGCCGTAGTCCCGTCGATTTTTAGTGGTGGTGTCGTAGTCTTTTGTAGCGGTTTTGTGTGCCGTAATCTTTTAGAGCTGTTTTTTCTCGTAGTCCATTTGATTTAAGAGTGGTCATAGTACCATATTGCGAATGACTTTAAATGTCATATTGAGAGTGGTTTTAACTGCCATATTGAGGGTGTAATTTTAGAACGGATTTCTGCGGTGCAGTAGAATTCCGATACAGTGAATCTGGGTTGTTTTATTCTAGGGACTTCGTGGTTGATAGTCTGCCTTGCACTATTTGGGCAGTGCCGCGAAATGTCTTAAAGAGAGCGACCTAGTCCACGACTTAACCCAGTAATATCTTCGGTGGCATAAATTGTGATTTTTAAACAGTTTTCCGAAACTCAAAAACAACAATTTTAAGACGTTTCTTTCTGCCATGTCAACCAAAGAGATTACTAGATTTGGTTATGTTGCCTTTGATTTCAATAAACTGTTTCGATTTGAGGCAAACAGAAAAGGATAAGAAAGCTGGAGAATTAACCCATGAGAGAATAATGATAAGAATTATATTCTTAATGGACTTGCTGATAATCTGTATGACTACTACAGTTCCAGCAATACTAATAGAGATGTTTAGAATGCTCCGAAGAAAAAAAAAATGATATTGAGAAAGTTGAGGATAAAAAATATGTTGTGAGCTGCTACCTCAAGTATTTGAGTATTAGATGACCGATGACAGATCCGTGGAGGCTTACTCCTATAAAATTCAGAAGATAACTCATGAGACCATCTATTAAGGTACGTCACTCATGACATATTTCAATTAAATGTTGAAATTTAATATGTCTCCTTATGTTTGAATGTTGAAATCAATAAAATATCTCATTCTGCTTACATATTGTGTGATTTTGATATTTGACATGCTAGACTATGTGATGTGAACACGTCTGATTTCAAACTTAAATAACTTAGGTTTAATTCCAAAGTTATCTATGAATGATTTTGAAAAATGTGATTTTTGTAGTCAAGCTAAAATAATAAAGAGTTCACATAAATTTGTAGTTAGAGAATATGAGTCTTTAGATTTATTACACTCTGATATATGTGAACTTGATGGGACGTTAACAAGAAATGAAAAATAAAAGTGAAACACTTGACATGTTAAGGATCTTTGTAACTGAAATTGAAAATCAACTTAGTAGAAAGTTTAAGAGGTTTCAAGTATGATTCTAGTTTGTTTAATAAGTTTTATAAATTGCCTGGATATACATGGAACAACTGCACCATAATTGCTTGAGTAAATGGTAAAGTTATAAATAAAATAAAAAAGAATAGAACTCTTATTAAACTTGTTGTTGCTATTATGCTTAACTCTAGTGCTGCATCTCATTAGTTATTCATAGGGTTCATTGGCAAAACTACAGAAGTAGTAATGTCACATCTACTGTATCAGTATGAAGATGGTACTTGGCAAAATCGGGGATGTTGTGGGTGTTAAAAGAATTTCTAAGATTGTTTGAAGGTTGAAGGTATATTTTCATATATTCAAAAGTATATTGTTTTTGGTGAGCGATGAATATTTTTCTTCGATTGGTTAGATGGAAAAACATTAGCGTGGAACGGTGGAAAGGTTTAGATTCATATTGTTTGTGTGTGATGTTTCTAATAAGGTAGGTAATGGTGCATCGATCTATTTCCTTTTGACATGATGTTTTAGTTGTTGCAATCCCCCTTCAGTAGGTTGTTCAAGGATTTTCTCCATCTCATCATAGTATGATAGTTAGGTGATAAAGTATCCATAGGAATATGGGAAGATGATTGTGTAAATAATCGCTTCTATTAATACTTTATTTAGTCATAGTTAATCACAAATTAGGAGTTTTTATCGAGTAAAAGGGTTTTAAGTCAAAGACTTTTTCTTAATCTCTTTTATTCGATTGAACTTTTTGATGAATAAACTTCGTTGTATTAATAGATAATTCGAGAGTATGATAGCATAGAGGAGAGGATATGAATCCTAATTATTATTATTTTGGAAGAAAAAATGATATTCATTCATTAAATTGATAGAAATCACATTGATCGAGAATATTGTAATTCAAAGTCGTTAAAACTGAAAATGATGAATCTATGAACAAACTCACAGCATTTAGGTTATTAGCATAAAACAACAAAATATCTACAAATGTGATAAAACCTACAAAAATAACAAAATTGAGGTTCGGAATACTCATGCCTCCAGAGATATAACTTTGATGACCTCAAAATTATTGATTAAATTTGTAATTGATCGAAGTTGGTATGTCAAATTGTACCAAAGAACACTGCAACAACACGGAAAACCAAAGCGTTGCACCAAGACGACGAACAAACTCAGTGTCGCACAAAGACAACGAAACCACGAGAAAAAAACTCAAAAATAAAATAAATATATATGAAAAAATTACTTATTTAAATAGAAAAGCATAAAAAATTATTTAAATGGATGATTTTAAACCAAAAATTGTCTATAAATTTCTCTTCTTTGGTGAAAACGTGAGATGTCGATCAAAAGGAAGAGATGAGAATAGCTGGAGACGGCTTGTCGGTTGTTTCCAATATGAATCCTAGTTTAATTTTTATTATTGCTAAATTGTATTCTTGCTATTTTTTGTTACAAAAGTTATTCAATTTACTTACTTTAGTAATTAAGTACAACACACGTTGTTGCACACAAAAATTATTTTTTACTGTGCTTTGGTTTTCCACTTTAATCCATAATTAGTGTTCAAAATTTGATGAGGATATTTTGAGTTCATTCCAAAAAAAAATATAGAATTTTTCCCTTCTTTATTTGTTCTTAAAACCTCTTATATGTAAACATTATATCAATTTTAATCTATTTCCCACATCTTTTGTGTAACACTCTTTGTGACATTTTTGTGTTTCCTGATTTTCTTCTCACTAACATAAATGACTTATGGTATATAGATGATTATGGCAATTAGTGGAAATAGGAATAAGAAAAGGAAACGATAGAGAAAACACATGCAGACATGTGAGTTGCTTGTTGTAGGTAACACAAGTGAGTGATTTGACATTAGAAGGACACATGAAGTTGTGGTCCCTCTTATGTGTGGTACCTTTTCGGTGGAACCTCAATTTTGAAACATGGTGTGGGCGAAAGTACCCAAACAAACCACAATCGTTATAAAATGGAAAACGATGCATCGTAATAAATATTCGCATGTATACGTACGGAAAAGGTAAATGGTATTCGTATTTTTTTTTTATACTATCATTCGGAGGGAGTATATCACTAACCTCAATTTTCAAATAACATATGAATATACAAAAACTATAGATTAAAAAATTAAATTTTTTCATTGTCAGTTTAGACTTCATTTATTATATAATTTAATCATCAAATGTTTCTTTTAATAGTTAATACAATATATGAAATTATTGAAAGAAGAACATAGATACTCGTAAGTGTTTTATAATTTTAATTTTTAATTACAGCAACAGTAGTTTACATATTTGAGACCAAAATTACTATTAATGTTTTCTTTTATTTAACCAAATTTGCGTTCAGCATGTAAGTCACGAGGTCCTTTGCAGAAGTCACAGATCTCAAGTGGGGTACAAGAAACCGTGGAATTAACTCTCACAAGTGATCAGTAATAATATTTCTATTAAAAAAAGTTAGAGTAATAATTAACGAAAGCTTGCTATTTTTCTTTTATCACGTAGAGAAAACTTACTAGGAAATTATTAATCTAGTTTCTTTTCTGAAAGAAATGATTAATCTAGTTTGACAAAGGTTATTTTGTAAATAAAAAAACACAGAAATGATTATTCTAGACAGTATTTTATTTTAAAATATATAACGAAAATTATATTTTAATATATATTTACTCTTTGTAAATATATTATTTTTTTCTTTAAGTCCTTCTAAAAATATTTTTTTTTAGTCTCAATAAATATACATTTTTTATTTGGCCTTTGAATTATACAAGTATACACTGACACTGAAAAGATATTTTATATTATCAGTTAATCACAGTCGTCTGTAAAAGATTTGAATATCTCTTGTACTTTTTTTAATAAAAAATTTATCAAAAAAACTATTATTAAATTAATAAAAATATTTGATTTTTACTTTGACCATATAAACATAATTGGTTGAACTGGAATTAGAGTGCTTAAAAATTATACTCTTGGTCCTTAGAATTTTGTTTTTAATCATTATCAAAAAAATATTTATATTGAAATTAGTACATGTAATATGTAGTATATTGAATTTTAATCCCTCTAAACAAAACCTAAAATCATATGTACATGGGCCAAAAATAAAAAGATGTATATTTATAAGGATTAAAATTAAAATATTAAAGATCAAAATTAAAAGATATATATTTGTAAGAATTAAAAACAAATAAAAAATTGCATTGACTGAAAATAAAAAGTGATATATTTAGACGGTCTAATTGTATAGTTAAATCATAGACTTATTTGTATTTAATTCAAAATGTTATGTTATAAATTCTTAAAATGTATTTATATGTATGGCTTTATATATATATATATAGTGGAGATTCGTGGACTCCAAGAGTAACTCTGTTGTGAGTTATTACGCTTAATGACTTAATATAAATGATGTATTTTACTAATTCAGTCAAATCAAAAAAATTTAGTGAGTAGATCTAACTCTACAAATTTTTATAAAATTTTATTTTATATTTCATTATATAATTTCAAATGAACATATAATAAGTTTTTCAAAAATATAAATAAATATCGATAGATAGATTACATAGTTACGTATTTCGAATTTATATAAAACTTTATGTGTTTAATCATTAATATATCATGTCAATAATCAACGATTGAATTAGTGAAATTCATCGTTTATATTCAGTTATTAAGTTGTGTAACTTATTTCAGACTTACTCCTACAGTCAACGGATCATCAGAAATGTTATGGTCACACCCTCCAACACACTTCCTTAAACACACTCTCACATATGAGAGTTTTTTTCTTCTATATCTTTTTTTTTTATTTAAAACTCTCCATTATACCCTACGCTGAAATTTTTATGCCAAAATGCCCTATTTTTTTCACTTTCAAGAGGTCGCATCCCCGTCCTGCGACTACGTGAAGATAATTGTTTTTTGGCAATAGGAAAAATACAAAAATTTATATTAATAAAATACAAACAAAATACATTTAATAGAAAAAAAATACATCAAAGTTAATGTGGTTGAGTACATGTGCCAAAACAAATAACGTGTTATATTGGGTGCGTTTGTTTGAGCTTAAATAAAAATGATTTTTGTTTTAAATAATTTAGAGATTATTTTTTACAGATTTTAAAAAAATGATTTTTTAACTACCGTTTGTTTACTATTATAAAAATGATTTTTTTAAAAATATGATTTTTAACCCATTTGTATACAATTTTGTAAAAATGATTTTTTTTAAACTACAATGACCAATTCGTATACACATTTTAAAATTTTATAATTGAGTACTTCTCAAAAACCAATAAATAAACACACAACCAAAAAACAAGAAAAATCTAAAAAGAAAGCAAAATTTATTGGATGAAAACAATGTGGCATGGAAAGAGAAAAATAACAACGTCAAGAGAGAAAAATGGCCAACTTATTAAAATGAACGGAGGACAATTTGGAATTTTCAAAATAAGGTAGGGGTAATTGCATCATTTTCTATCGTTAATGAGTTAAATTTCGTGTTTTTCAATTGTATTTAGTTTTAAAAATCTGAAACAAACACCTTTCAAACCCTACAAAATAATTTTTGGTTTGAAAAAATCTGAAACAAACGCATCTATTATTTTAACAAATTCTTTCTATTTTGCAGATAAATAAGCAACTTAATTCTATTTTGTTAACAACTCCCTTCTATTTTTTCTCGGGATCTAATAAATAAAAAACTATAAAAATTATAATGATAAAAAAAGTAAATTATATTAATAAAATCAAACGAAATATATTAAATTGAAACAAAATAAATTAAATTGAAGAAAAAAAATACATCAAATTTAACTACTTACCATATTAGTAAATGCGAATGAATATATTACATCTTCAACCATCAAGTAATTGATTGTTTTTTGGTATCCTGTCGTTATTTTTTGTCTTCAACAATTTAACGTATTTTATTTCAATTTAATGTATTTTGTTTGATTTTATTTATATAATTTATTTTTTATTATTATTATTATTATTATTATTTTTGATTTATTAGTTCTATAGAAAAATAAGAGGAAGTTGTTAAAAAAATTAATTTACTAATTTATTCTCTTATAGAAAATAGAGCATTTAATATATAAATATCAACCAGATATAATAGAGAATTTTAAATAAAAAGAGACTTAAAATTAAAAAAACCCACACATATGAAGCCACGTCACTTTTTTTTTTTAAAGTTCTATAGGTCCAAAGACAACAACACTTTTTTTTTAATTTAACTACTGCTTTTCTTCTCCACAGCTCCTATTTTTTTTAGATTTCATTTATAGATATTCATTTTGCAAATTTTCAGGTTTCTGTTTTTATTTTAAAATGGGTATTGTGCAATATCAAATCATTATAGTTGCAAAATTATTTAATGTATTTGTCTATTTAGGTTTTTGCATTTATGGAAAAGGCAAATCTTGTGCTGAGAACGAAAATGAAATTGATATTTAAGCAATTTAACAATTATGTGGAAATGGTGTTTGTTGTATGTTTTGCATCTTGTGTATATTCTACTTTGCTATTGCTATGTTTTAGGCATTGGATAATGGTGACTTTGATGAAACAATACAACTAATTTTGACGATGATTGTGAGTGGAGAAAAAGAACAAAAATACTACTTGTCTATTAGGTGCACCAAGAACTTCTTTTAATTGAAGAATAAGGTGCAATTAAAAGTGTTTTTGATGAGAGTGTAGAAACAGTTGTTGGTGAGAGTGTAGAAGATAAACAGTTCAGTTCAAATAAAATAAAAAAAGTAAAAGAAAAAGGTTTAAATCTTTTAATTTGGTGGCCGTAGCCGGTGACCAAGTAAAAAATAATAAAAATAGGCTATGTGACTTCACGTGTGAGTGTATTTAAAAAAGTGTGTTTGAAAATATCATCTTCCCTTCCTTTATTTATTTATATATATATATATGTATGTGTGTGTTTGTTTAAATCTCTTTTCCAACTCTATAAATGTGTCAATTGAAGACCCTAAAGCATAGGATTAACTCACACATAAATAACGATGTTTATTAAAATTTTAATTTTTATTTAGTTTTATTATGTGTAATACTTATTAATATTATAAATAATTCTTATATGATCTATATTTTCAAAATTAAATTAATCTGCAAATTACGGGGATGCAACCAGATTTTTTTTTCAATACTATCTACTGCCTTTTATTTTATTTTATTTATAACAAATGATTAATTGTTAAGTTAATAAATAAAAAATAATAAAAATAATTTAAAAAATAAATTACATTAATAAAAGCAAACAAATTATATTTAATGGGGAAAAAAATAAATCATGATTGAGTAGATGTGCCAAAGCAAATAATTTTATATATTATTTTAACAACTCTCTTATTTTGTAGTCTATTGCAGATAAATAAGAGGGTGTTGTTAAAATAATATAACACGTTATTTGTTTTGGCACATCTACGCATTAAATTTGATGTAGTTTTCTTCTTCCATTAAATGTAATTTGTTTAATTTTATTAATATAATTTAGTTTTTTTTATCATTTTTTGTTTATTAAATTAGCAATTAATCATTTTTTATAAAAATAAAAAATAAAAGACAATAGATGGTCTTATTGGAGAAAAAAATATATTCTTCCACGTTCGCATCTCCGTCTTGCTACTCACTGAAGGTCAAAAAAGTATGACATTTTGATATATAAATTTCATTGTAGGATATAATAGAGAGTTTCGAATCAAAAGATCATATAAAAGTAAAATATCTCTATTTCTCCACCTAAATATTTAAGGAATTTTTTTTTTACAAAAGCAAAATTTGCTGATATGTCCAAACATATAGGACAAGAGGTGCCTCAACAGGACCCATAGAGATCAAAAGTTACAATATATAACACATTTATTCAGCTCATTCTTAGTCAATGTGAGACAACCATTCACATTTAAATTTCAACAACATGCTCCAAAGTATGAATTGTTAGTCTCAAATCGACCAAGAATTAACTAAATGAAAAATATATAAGTGGTAACTCGAAGAATTTATTCCTTAAGATTTTAAATGAATACATGGAGTCAAAGTATTTTGATGGTCCAAATCTTTAGCCTATTATTTCCAACCATAGCTATGATCTCTACATTCATGCATGAATATTTAATGGAAACAACCAACGAAATGCGACATCTCATCTCCATATTATCAAGAAGACTTTTAATATAAGAATCTTTTACATGAATCCACCACCAACTTTATTGAACTTCAATATTTGTTTGAAGTGATCATCTATTCGAACGAATGGCTCTAAACTGGTCACCTTGAACCATTTGTTTTGATATCACTATTGAACAAACAAGTACATGCATGCCAAAGATTAATAAACATCATAAAGATAAAAATAAAACAGGAATATTTACATGGTTAAATGGTTTGAAATCTTTTGTCTACGCCCACGAAACTATATCAACAAATATATTCTTTATTGTATATAAGATTACAAACATTTGTAATTTATCTCAATATGTTATTACCTTACAATACATTCTCACTTAATAATAGTAAGGAATGATAACACTCATATTTTATACATCAAATAATCACTTGTAACCTCTTCTCTCTAAGACATGTATAAAACTATAAAGTGGTCGCTCAAGGCTGAGGATGTTTCAATTCTTTACAATTCCTTATTTATATGAGAAAGAAGTGGCTTTCAAAAAACAAGGTGACGATGTTTCAACTCTTAATTCCATATAGCTTCTTTAAAAATTGTGTTTTGTTTTACCCCACAAATTGAAGAGATCTAAGCATCTACAAATTATATATATATATTAATATTTTATAGCTGTCGTATGATATTTTTTCATGTGGCACTATCAAAAATGATTTTTTTTTTAGTATGTGACCAAACAAGCATTTATAATTTTATCTCTTATAATATTGTATATTTGATTCTTTACAAATAAAATTATTCAGTGAATATTGTGGGGCAACACTTTATTTTGAATAGGAGCAAAAATATTTATAAAAAAAATAAAAATCATACAATTTTATAACAAAATAAATAAGTAATAGACAGTTGCCCCCAATTTGATGAAGGTAGATATTCCCTAACCACTTGTATATATTTCGAAACTTGAATTGATCTTCCTCAAAACTATACCTCCTTCAACCTTAAATATTAGCAAAAAAATAACATATATTTTATCCGTATTTGTACTACATGCGTACTTTTTAATTAATTTTAATTAACTTTATAATTTACATGAGTTTCATTTATTTTAATTAACTTTTTATAATTAAAAAAAAAATTGAGTAAATAATTTTTTGACCTTGAGATGTTACTTTGACTGTGCCGGTACTCTTGTGACAGAAACAACAAAAAGCCGTTTTTTACGTTAAAGGATCTTTTCACGGAGGTAAACTTGCTACCTTTCTGATAGAGAATCAACTTTGTTGAGAGAAAGAGGAAGCTACTCAACTCAAAGCCAAATTAGAAAAAGAGAGAGAAAATATCTATGATGATTTTCGTGAGTAGCATTATCAAGTTGACGTAAACTGAAATCTTGTTGTACGTAAAAACTTTAGCAAGAATGACATAACAAGTAACAGTTTTTGGCTTCCTTCCTCTTTCTTTCGTAACTTGTCTCATTACAACTCTTTGTTTCGACACAACTCTTGTTATATGAGGAAACACTCGCGCAAATTGAATTTGTCTACATATATCAACGTGGGGTTTCGTTTCCATTGCTTGGACTCATTCCCAAATTCAGCTATAGACAAGTTATACAAATTAAAAACAGCATATTGGATGCCAAGACAGAAAAACTAGAGAATTTCTTTGTTTGTCACTGTCCATCATAAACAAAAGTTAATATAAAAGTGCATTATTGATGTAAGTTATATACACTAGCTTATTTATTTAAATTTTATTAAATGTTAAATGAAATGCATGTGATAAAATGCGGTCAAAAAGTTATCAGCATGTGGGTTGAAACCCTTATTAAAAGCTCACTTGTTAGATCTGGAAAAAAATGAGTGGAGGTGCTGCCCCATTCCAAAATTTTAGCATAATATCATACACGATTCTTTACAATAGGAAGATTGCCTTTATTAAAGAGGTATGCTGAAAGGGAAAATATCAAGGCTGAGTGTGAAATTTGTTGTTCAAAATAGTTATTTTGTGAGTGAAATACTTTTTTCTTTGAAATAAAGGTGATAACCAAGTGTCATGAATACTTGCATAACTATTTTTAGATGGCATGCTTTGTTTCATAAATGCGTATTTTAAAACTGATATTATTAGGTTGAATATCTTCACACAAATTTAAATCTGAAATTTAGCAGCTGTGTTTTAGGTGATGCTTATCATTCTTCCGCCTACAACCTTTAGATATATTGAGTTTACATTTCTTGTAATGCAGACGACTCGAGAAAATTAAGAAATATGTTGGGACTTGAATGTAGAACCAACACAACAGACTAATAAAAAGTTGGGACTTGAATGTATAAATATTCAATACACTACAATTAATAATGAACAAAGTTTGCGGCTTAAAAACTTTGTTCAATGAGAGCTTCAAGAGTAATGCCCAACCAATTTGCTAATTTCTACCGTGATTCTTTAAACTAATTCTCCTATCGATCTATCTACCTATAGAGATCATTCATGTCATCAATACATGAACAAAGACTAATGTCCATCAATTTGGCAATCTAACTGAGTTCTAGGGCGGCAAGATTTCTTTTGCACCAATTGCAAGGGTGGCCAATTTGTTGCAATTCTAAATGGATATTTAAGATCAGTAATAAAGGAAAGAAATGCAAACCTAGAGAGAAAATGTAGTAGACGGCGGATGATGAATGATAAATCAAACTAAACGTTTTCTTTGGCTCAATATTTTAACTCAACAAAATTGCAGACAATATCTCTCCCATAGTCTTCTCAGGCATGTTTCCTTCGTTGACCTCTTCCATCGACTCAAGAACAGCGGCATCTAATCCTAGCTTTCTCTTAGCAATCTCATACACATTTTCATCAACTGTTCCCTTTGTCACCAGCCTGTAATGGAATACATCATTATTAAACAATCGGCCAGAGCAGTAAAAAAGAACCAAAACTAAAGTGTCATGGTTTAGTACTTTTGTTGAATGTTAATGGGAATGAAGTGAAGGGAGTGAATCGACAAATACCTATATATTGTTACAGGCTTTGTTTGACCAATTCGATGACAGCGATCTTCTGCTTGTCTATCAATTTGTGGATTAAAATCCATGTCATGAATCACAACTGTATCAGCTCCAGTTAAGTTTAAACCTTGTCCACCAGCTCTGGTGGAAAGCAAGCATGCAAATATTGAAGTATCATTATTGAACGTGTCGACTATAGTTTGCCTCTCTGCTACCTGTGTGCTGTGGCAGTCAAATAGCAAAGAGTAAGAAAGCAGCATGTAGTGAAAAATACTTGAAATGATGCACATTTCAGTCATGCTACTAAGTAGAAATGGATGATGAAGATTTGATTTTGAAAATTATACTAGACACTATAGCATAAAATAGTTGAAATTATTTGAAAAGGTAAAGAAAAGCAGACAAAAAAACCATACATAGTGCCATAAACTATACATCATTTGATTGTGAAGAAAGTTTTAATGTCATTAACAGTATTACCTTCCATCAAGCCGTTTGTAGGTCAACCCAATGACATCCAAAGCCCACTCTAATATATCAAGCATTGATGTCCATTGACTAAAGATCAAGACACGATGACCATTCTTCTTAAGCGATGGAAGAAGTTCTGCTAAAGCCTACATTATCCAGAGTAGCTCAATCTCAGCATACCATACAAATAATCATTCCAAAAACAGTAGTCAATTACAAGAACTAGAGTTACAAAAATCATACCCGACATTTTGCAGAAAGCATAACATACTTATTTGAAAGGATCCCCTTTTTATCATTGATACCATAATGAAGTAAGAGCTGCAAATCAAATAAAAAAATTGCAGCTTCAAATTTAAGCCAACAATAAGCAGAAACAACAACTATCAACAAGCTAAATTAATGATAATGCTTGTATTTATTAAACAGACCTACATTTTTGCAAGTATAATGATGACAAAGCAACTAGGGATGAGTAACAGAAAAGGTAACATGACAAAAAATATTGACGAAGGAATTGTTGAATACTGATGAGATGGTTACTAGCAAATCTAAATCGACTACATAGTAAACAGTAGCCAGAAATCAATAGTATAAAACACTTGGGGTATGTTTGGGAGTTGAGTTTTGGAGGGTTTTGAAGAGGAAGGTTTTGAAGAGCCAAGCCTATACCTTAACATATATTTGATGTTTTTAAAAGTTTGAAAGAATGACATGATCAATGATCATATAATATTCCAATTACTCTTTTACTCATTTTAGAAACATCTCATAATTTGTTTAAACTAGAAATGAAAAATAAACCTTCCCCTCTCTTTCCCTCCAAAACCTAATTCCCAAATATACCCTTAATGGTAACCGTGGAATAAAAAGTTTGATCAGTTTGTATAACTCATTTGGTGCTGATACACAGGACAAGTGGAAGTATGGAACCAGAAGATTTATTTGTCTTTATATAAATATACAATTACAACTATTGGTGTTTTACAGTTTTACTCATCTTGAAGTGCTAGAGTTGTAGCCAAGCATGTATATTTCAGTATTAATGCAAACCCCTTCTCCCTAATGATGAATATTCCTAAAATTTATGTCGCTAACATTTGCTTAGTCTTAATCTCAGAACTGTTGTACAGCTGTATTCACTGCCATAAATAACTGATCCTGTTAGTTAGTTACACTAAATAAAAAAGTGAAATGCTAACAAGTGCACCAAATGTAGAAAAAGAAGTCTGTGTAATTAATACTTTGGAATTGTAAAAAGTGATATTTTTTCCTCAAAATTTGTTTTATTTTCTTTTTTATTGCTTAACAAGTGCCCTTAGGGCACTTATTAGCATGACCCAATAAAAAATACATGATCTCTATCAGAATCATAGTGAGAATAATACAAATAACTTTCACTCCGACCCAATCACACACTAATTTTCTTGAAACTCAGAAACCTAATATGGTACAGATTCCAACATCACAATGGCTACTCCCGAAATTCATCTTTCTCCACCACCACCACCTGTATCGCCATAAACTCCATTCCAAATTCCTAATTCTCCAGCAGGCAAAGATGGCATGCCTGATGCCTCTATTGCAGTTCCCGGGTCAGTTCACGTAAGATTCTCTCATCAAGTTACCTCAAAACTAGATGATCAAAACTTTCTGTAGCCGCGCCAGCAAATTGAGCCTTTCATCAAGGTCAAGGCTCACAGACTCCATCATTTCATTGTTGTACCGACAATTCCTCCACAATGCTTGTCAGAACTGGATCGAGGCTCAAAACACATCAACCCTTCATATCTTGCTTAGGGACAGCAAGATCAGATGTTTCCTAATCTGACATTATTCATTCGTAGCAGTGCTTTACGTAGGAACGAGGAGCAACCATCAGAAGGATGGTTTGAAATGGCATTCCTTCCCTTTACATTCACTCACATTTCTAACATGTAGTGAGTGATCCTGCTTTGTTTAATTTTGACTGCAGGAGACCAGTTTTCTTTACCAACAACTTCAAACATCACAGTCCAATATTATGCTCTACTGTTCAGATAAATTATTCTTATACTAGAATTTTTATTGTTGTTAATACAATTTTGAAACATGCAAATGACATTACAATAATATTTATAGGAACAATTAACAATTGCAGACTCGACCGAACCCATAAAACCCAAGTCATAATCAGGTGAAGTAGACGGGTGTAATCTATTATACGGGTATTCAAGTGGAAACAAATGAGTTAAGGTCAGATAGATTTGGTTGGTTCCATTCCACTTAATTCCAACCCATTGGGGACCGAACCTGACCATGCGTTGAATTCGAACCAAGATGAGATTTTGTAAATGCGTTTGCAACATCAGTGATGACTTAGTACATAAAACACAGCAGATATAAGAGACCCTCTATCTACTTATCCTCTGCGGTTTTAACACAGCTGCAATTACTTATTTCTCCATTGGTATGTGATACCCTTCTCTTCTGTAACATTCAGGTTCTCCGTCAGTGACATGTTGTCAACCTTGTTAGCACCTCCCTCACATTTGGCACCACTTTTGTCCCCTTCACACTCGTCATCAATGGTCGCACTGCCGAAATATGTATGCTGGATTGCTGCACGCAGAAAAATCAACGCCGTCATTTTCAGATTCAGGTTCAGAAATACTGCAAGCTACTCACGAATTTCAGCAACTGCATAACTGCAACAGCCCACCAGATCTCCAACTAAATCCGTCATCCAGCCAAAATGATGCTTTCAACAGACAGGGATGGGTGTCAATATAGGCTTTTGGTTACGGTCGGATTAGATCATTTCAGCCCAAATCCAACGATTGATCCCCCTAGAATATTATAAAAATTCCCATTTACAATGATGACGTAAAGGGATAAATAGTTCGTCCATTATAATCAATTGTATAGTGATTATTTACAATTACAAAAATGTTTTTGTTTCTTGATAGTTCTTATATTGGCTCTTCAACTCTTCATTATGAGCATAATATAATTAGAATTGTAACTTTACTTCTAAGTTTCAGCATTATGAATATTCATACCTTTCTCTACAATCTTTCCTTCTTCTAACTACCTAGTCCCTACACGCTTGATTCTATCTTCTTTACAGGTCTTGTGATAGTTCTTCCCATCTTTCAATCGTTTTAACTATCACTTCTTTAAAGGAATGTATAGTGAGTATCTTTTCAAAACATGTGTTCACTTTGACACCTAACCATTCCTTAAGATGTGTTGGTGATCTACTAGACAGTGTTTTGATATCGCATCAAATCTCCATTGGAAGAGATTGGGTGATAAATATTGATTCGAAAATTTGCTCAACTTATACATTACTTTTGAGTAAATTCCTTATTTTAATTATTTCTCGTATTTTAATTTATTTGATTTCTATTATAGAGGTTTATTGCCTAAAAGTGAAAGACAGTTAAAGATGAGCTCCCCCTATCAGTATTTTCATAAGTATTAGCTGTGGTTGCATTCTTTTTAACACTAACTATTTCTTCTTATTTACTATCATACTTTGTTTCTTCTAAATTGATCTGTAGTGATGAGCTTCAGGGGGGTTAATTTGGGACTCAATAAGATGCATTAATTTCCCTTGGATGGTCTATTCAGTTTCTTAATGATCAGAAGACTCTGAAAAATTAAAAACTTGGCAGTAAACAACAGTAGAACAGCGTGTTAGTGTGGCATACCCCTTGACTGATTTTTACCATTTGTTAAGTATGTTTTCTTCAATTGACTTGTGATTCATTTACCTATTAGATTCAATGGTAGAGTCATGGAAATTACTAATTCAAAGAACAGCCATGATTTTTCTGCAAATGGAGTTAGTTAGGAGGAAAAACTACCTGCATTTTGTTGACAATTTTAACAAATTCAGTACCTGCACTATAAGTTAATGAAGCATCTATATTTGGACTTCTTGTATGAAATGTAAGTTCAGTAAAATGTGAAGCACCTCTAGCTTAGAGGTAAAAGTTGGAGATCATACAATACCACATGTAACAGTGAATATCTTGGGTCCGTTGTACAAGAAGACAGAGAAATAGAGATGTTTTATGTGATAAAAATGGCACCTCCAAAGCTTAAGGCCTACAAAAATAAGACTGACAATGTTGTATGGAAACAAGAGTTGGGCGGTAAAATGTGACACAAGAATAAATTCAGTATAGCGGAGTTGAGGATATTGTGTTAGATGTGTGGAAATGCTAGACACAATTGAATTAGGAATGATAACATTAGAGCGTTAGGGTAGCACCTATTGTACAAAAGACAGTTGAGTCTCAACTTAGGTGGTTTAGGCATGTGTGGAAGAGATTTGACATTCCATATTATGTAAAGTATATCAGATGGAGGGTTATCCCAATTGCTAGAGGCAAAGGAAGACTAAGAGAAACTAAAAGACAGCTTAATAGAAAAGGAAGACACAGCCAGCACAGAGCCTCAAAGATAGTAATATTTGTTTTATGGATAAGATACAACCTCACTTCTTCAATTAAAATTATGACAAGATTACATAAAATTAGGATGAAAGATGAATTAATGTGTTAGGACTAAACTAGAATTAAGAAAAATAATGGAAAAATGAATGAAGAAATAGGGAAGAAACCCTGTCGATGGTATTTGATAACCTATTAGCCTAAGGTCAAATTTAATGTTGAGAAAAATCTTCATTAGAAGTTTTAATATATCAATATTAAATTTACAAATAAAAAAGAAAAATATAAGTCTTTTTGTTGCCCTGGGAATATTGTGGGGCCTTGTCAAGGGTTATAACCGGGATTGGGATTTACATTCGCTAGCTTCTAATAGCTAAACAGGTCCAAGGGTTCTCACATATGCATGGAAGGAAGTGGGAAAAGTATATATGGTTCATCTTTAACTATGGTCCATGATGCAATATTACGACAAATTTTGCCCCTACATCTTCTGTGTTCGTCTCCTTACCTATCCAGCCCAAGTCGTCTCTTAGTCACAGTGATTGTCTTCATTTATTTGATATAGTACGATACTCCACAAGCTCAGTTAACAAAATATTTCACCAACACGGTAGAGGGAAATCGTACTATTTCACAAAATATTTCTGCAGCCCAAGTACATACTATACTACTATTTCACAAGCTTGGTTAACAAAATGTTACCCTTTTTTAAATTTTTTAGTTGCTGTAGTCACCAGTCGTGACAGCTATAAATTGAACCAAGATCTCATGCTATTGACAAGTAGGGTTAAATAAACCCAGAACTTCATTGCAACAGACAACTCTAAATAGAGAAGGAAAAAATTCTAACGATCTACTTGAACATATTGGTGAAAGGAAACTACATAATGGAATGGATAGTCAGAGACAAAAATTGCTTTTTATAGTAAAAGATTACCCGGTGAATGGAGAAGTCATTGTAACTTTTAAGCTCCTCTATAACTCTGTCCAAAGTACATTCAAAGCCAAAAGCCCCTATTGGATGTAGCTTCCTAGCAAAGCGAACGACATCCTCATCACTATAAATTCGCCTTATCAACAAGGGATGGTTTGCAATCTGGAATAGGAATGGAGAAAATATATAACAAAATGAAATAGAGTAATATGAATCCAAAACGGAAAGATAGCTGGATTTTAAGTCAAAACATAAATATGTACAGCAGCAACAACCTTGCGGAACTGAACAAAATAATTATTTATTTGCCGTCGAGGAAGAACTTCAAGAACATTTTTTGAGTTCAGATCAGAACACTTTGTTAACCGAGCTTGTGAAATAGTACGATACTCCTCAATGGCTTCCTTGTAAGCATGATCCTGTTGCTTTTCCATTATGACATATTCAACCTGCAGCAGCATAGTGAGCCTTTAAAAGTATATACAACAAGCTTACTATAATAACAAATGAAAAAACAGGATATGTTGAAGATGAAGAGTAAATTGACCCAATGAAATCAGCACTGGAGGTAACAAACATACCTGCTGTGTTTTTTGAACAAGTTGCTGCATCACATCAGATTTCAGACGCCGCAAAATAAATGGCCCTAAGATAGACTTCATACGACTAATTAAATCTCTATCTTCTGCACTTAGTAACTTTTTTAAGTCGACATCTTCAGAAGCAAAAATATCAGGCATCATAAACTCCAACATAGACCATAACTCCTGCAACAAAAAATACATTTATATTAATACCAGCAAAACCTACAGGTAGAGCTGACAGATTTTGCTCGATATGCAAATACATTATTGGCACAGAATATAAAAGACAGGCTGTTTTTATCTTTTGTTTTCCCTGCCAGTAACTGTTACTACATAAGCCTATCACAAACTTCCAAAAATGTTTCTAGCAAGTTGCGTATATTTGCATACAGTTTTTCAAAACGAGCGGTATATTATAATACAGAAGAAAAACCAAAACTTTTCATCATACACGAATTCATCAACAATTGACACACTACAGTAATAATCATTAAGCGCACAACAGTTTTGTTAACCTATCTTCTAATATATTGATGTAAAACATTCTAATTTCATAAAAGTACCTGGAAACTGTTAAATAAAAAACAGCCACACTGCAGATATAACATTCACTACATAAGTTATTATACATACATGTAGATCATTTTGAAGTGGTGTCCCTGTCAACATCAAGCGCTGGTTCGCATTTCGAGCAACAGACATCAGATTCTTCCACCTAAAGCTATTTTTGTCCTTCAAAGCATGTGCCTCATCCATCAGCACACAGCTCCACTTCCAGCGCTTCAAGATTTTACGATCATCTTTCTGCTGTGGACTAGAGCAAATATATATTTTAAAACTATAATTAACGTATGAAAAAAGGTCGTACAAGTAGAGCACAAAAGTATAGAGGAAAGAACCTGTGCCGTTCGAAAAGTGAATAACACACAAGAAGAACATTAAATGGGGGAGGCAATCCTGACTTGGACAAGGAGCTCAACTCCTTACAGTATGCTGTGCGTGCAGCTCCATGATATTGAAGAACAGAAAAGGATGGGCACCACCTCTTTAGTTCCCTTTCCCAGTTTTCCAAAACAGAAGCAGGACAAACTATAAGATGTGGACCAGAATCATTGTGCAAATGATTCAACAAAGTCAAATATGTGATTGCCTGAAACCAAGAACACATGACATATCTTACTCTAGAAAATCAAGGTTGGCAAACAAAATTAGAGAAATGAACAAACAAAAGAAGGACAACAAACCTGAACCGTTTTGCCAAGCCCCATTTCATCTGCCAATATAGCTGTGTGTGACATATGAAATCAAAAGTCAACCACAACATTCGTAAAGCACAAACATTGTACCATAATCACAACCAGAAACCTTATAAACAAAATCACAGTGGCTCTACAAATAGATGTTCTAATAAACACAAACTCAGGAGCTGCAAACACCAAACAAACAGCAAGTATGCCCTACCACAACAATGAATGCACTCCAGTGTTGAAATTGTCACCATCCATAATGAAATATCTATCCACTCCAGTGTTGTCAATTGCAGTTCATAGAATCTTTGGTCAAATTCCACTACGCTACAGTATTATAACATTGTTATAGCTGCTACTTGACAACACTAGCAGTTTTTTAAAATTCCACTACCTTATAGCTATGCTCTTTGACAACACCGATTCCCTCTAACATTCTCTTTTAAGAACACAATAACAAGCAAGCAAAACACACAACACCACTCCACGAAATTTAAAATATTTAGCACAGCATAACCAAAAACCCTAAAAATTACCTCCTCCAATACCCTTCCGATACAACAAAAGCAAGAAATTGACACCAACAAGTTGATACGGCTTTAACAAAGGTTGAAAATCCGAATCCTCAGACCCGCACGCAACATCAACATCCTCCTACAAAAATCACACAACACTTCAAAATCATCAATCAAACTTCAAAATCAAAACACACAAAAAGAAACAAAAAAACAGCCATTTTTCACAATAAACCAAACCTGAGTAACGATTCTGACTGAAGAAGATTCCACCTCAGAATACCTCTCACAAGCGGCTCCCGAAGAACCAAACAACTCGCCTTTCAACTCAACTGAAATCCTGGCGCACTTTTGTAAAGCCCTACCAACCACATCATCTTCGTTAACCTCTTCAATTTCATCTTCCACCTCATCCTCCGTGGACTCTATATCGTACAAATCAACAGCACCACTTCCATTCCTATCACCTCCGTCGTCTTCTTCGTCGTCGTCAATTATGAACCGCCGTCCACGAGTCGCGGCAGGAGCTGCGTCGCATTCGTCAACATCAGCATCTTCCAATTCATGGAGATTGACGGAGTTTGGCGTGATTTCGACGCAATCGTCTTCGTCGGTGGAAACGGTTACTTGAGGAGGTGGTTTATAAGCGAAGGAATCGAGAGGTGGAGGTGAAGAGCGAGGTCGTTTGAGAACGCGAGAGGGTTTGAAAGAGTGATTGTCCCATTCGTCGTCGGAGATTTCATACAAGTCGTGTTTCATTGTGTGCCCTAGAGAAGGAGTTGGAGGAAGAGAGGGGTGTGTTTTTGGAGTGAGAAAGAGTGTGGGATCAGAGAGAAGTGAAAAGAAGGAGAGGGAAAGAAGAATGAGACGAGCGCGGGGAATGTAAAGCCGTATACAATGGGGCCAAAGGGTACTATACTAATCGATCGACGTCACTTCAACCGGAACCCTTCACCCAAAAAAAATTGAGTTCAGAGGTTGGAATATTTATTTTAGTTGTGTCGTGTCACTATAACCCCTCTTTTTCAAAATCGTAAGTAATATTAAAATATTGAAAAATTATTATTAATAATTTATTTATTATTATTTAATAAAAAGTTGTCACTTAACTAAATATATAAGTGGTTTCACAAATTCACTTGTATTCTATCTATGTAGTAAATTATCTACAATTTTTAAAAGATAATCTAAAGAAACATAAAATATTTATTTTGTTATTAAGTTTACTAACTAAAGTCGTTTTCCAATGTGAACTTTGTGAAATTATTAATCGGAGTTTTACCACAAACATGCAATGCCCCTAGAGTTCCAACTTTTTCCAACCACGTTGTAAAGTGACTTACAAATGATATATTTTATGACTAAAAATACAAATGAAAGTAGGGTATTTGCGGGGGTTCAATTTTGATTGAACTCATTGCCTAAGCCGATCAAAAGCTTACGGTTTGGGTCCAATGGTTTGCACTTTTCTTTAATAAAATTCAATTCATACAAAAATAATTATGTCTTGAACACTTTATTACTATTTCAAAATTCATGTCTTTAAATTCTAGCTAACAAATGTCGATATTGTTAAATTAGACGTCTTATCCTGGATTTGAACTCGAAATCTCATAATTGTGTGAGTTAATTATGGTAGAATTTATCATCTCTTTAAATACAAGAAAATTCAAAATTCATAATACATAAAGGCAAAAATAACTTATATAAGTCAAGTCTTCGCATCCCCAAAACAAATTAGTTAGAACATAATTTTAAATAACTACAATAAATAATTAATTTGTTTTTTCTTTCCACCTGGCCACTTTCCGCAACACCATCTTCTTCATACATTTTCAACTAATTGATTTGCATATCACCACGTTGTTTCTTTATATTCAATCTAAATCAAAATTTTCAATAATCCTCACCATTGCCAACATAAGTCCCATCGGGAACAATGTTTGAAGTTAAGGCAATAAACCCACTACCTCCAACATAAGCACGATACTTTACAATATAACGTTCAATCAATTTCTTGACAAGATCTTTTGATTTTGTAAATATTTCCTAACACTTTTCAGCCACATTCATCTTCTTAAAGCAAAATTCAATATAATCAAACTTATAACGAGGATAAAAAAATTTTGCCACAAAGAGTAAAAAAAACTATCTCGCCATTTTTCTAGTATTTGTTAAATTTCCTTGCATGTTCGTTGTCTTTTTTTTTTATATAGTATCATCACTATGTCTCCACATATTCAATGTTTTATGAATCTCAACTAACTTCTCAAAGAAAAGTGTTAGCAATAGCGTACAATGATCCAGAAAAAAAGAAAAGGTTGCATCATTAAAAAGTCTTCAAAAACTTGAGTGAGTACACAAGCATGTTTTCAATCGTCCTGATTAGCTCACCCTCCAAAATCACTAACAATAGTAATTGTATATGCAGCCTCATCGTATTCTAAGCCATGAAATGCTTGTTCATACATTTCAACATCTAATAAGTGGAATTCCACCTACTTGGTACATCAAGTATAATATTAACTTTAGTTTCTATGTTTACGATTTGTGCACACCTCTAAAAAGTTGTCAATCTACTTGGAGAAGAAAACTTACATGAACTCGTGTCTCTACTTAAATGTGAAATAGAAACATAATTAGCATTTTCATTATCAACTGTTACGCACAAATTTTGGTAATTCGTCATTCTTTCAAACAATTAATGGTCTCACATTTGTGGTTAACAATAAAACCAAAATATAATAGTTTCTATTTTAATTCTCATCCTTCGTCAATATGATGATTAGTGGCACACGTGTAATTCATGTTTTGGATTGAAGTCCAAGTATCAAAGAAAGTGAAATCCTTTGTTTATTTGCATACAATATGTGTTTCACCAATCTCTAGCAAGAGTGATACGGGAAGGAATTTTTAATTTAGGTTGTGTCTCAACAATGAACTTCCTTCACTTTCAACAAACTTAAAAGAAAATTCATCTATAACTATCAGATTTACAAGTGTTAACCTAGACTTCTCTTAATTAAAATCAATAAGTTAAAAACTAACACTATTTGGGTCATCTTCGAAACTTTTTCTAAGAGCAAGTGTTTTTTGTGTATTATCAAATTTTCTATAAGGGTTTTTTACACAAACTGTCAAATGTTTAGCATGTTACTAGTTCCATGACTAATATTAATTGATGCATAAGTTGTTTGGCACTAGTTACAAAATTAGTATCTTTTGCAATCGTGGTTTAGCAACCGATGGATCTGAAGGATATTCTAGTTTCTAGCAAATTGCACCAATTAGATCAACATTATTGTCGCGAATCACACATCCAAACCCCAAAATGTTGTGTTGAGGAATGGTACTAAGACATATGCCTATGGACTTTTGTAACACCTCAGCCCTTACCGTTACTGGCACTATTAATCATGATCTTCTGGCCCCCCTTCCACCTCATGGAAATACCGAGTTTTAGCCTTCTATAGGAATCGAACCTGATACCTAGAGGATAAGTACCACCGTCCATTCATTCTCACTACCAATTGAGTGCCTTTTTTGTAACAGCTCAGTCATTACCGTTACTAGCACTGTTAATCATGATCTTCTCCCACCCCCTTCCTCTCAATAGAAAATAACGAGTTTTTATCTTCTGTGTGATTCGAACTCAATACCTAAGGGATAAGTACCATCGTTCATTCATTCCCACTAAAAATAGAGTTAATTATTCTTTCATTCTTGAGTGGAAAGAAACAAAAGCTACATCAGATGAAGAGAGAAAATGTATCCAATTTGTACTTGTTCAAGATCATAGCAAAATTTCATAAGCCATATCATATCCCCCAGATGTAGGAGAAATCTAAATTGGGTTACCGATCTTGTTTGTATTGATTTCTATCTTTCTTGCTTTATTTTCAAAAAAATTGATAAAGTTCCAGTCTCTATCAAGTTCTATTTTGATAGAGGAGCACAGTAACTGCTACAGGAACTGTTAGTAAGCCACATGTGTGGAAAGTTTATAAGAGAAGATTTAGTGGGTCTGTGGAATAATTATATAGCAGTTACCTAACTGCCTAGTAGGTTTGGGTCTGTGGAATAATTATATGGCAGTTACCTAACTGCCTAGAAGGTTTGTGTGGAATAATTATATTGTGTAATATGTGTGTAAAAAAGGGGCGATCATGATTATAATTTGTATGTTGTAGGCAAATAGCATTTTGCACTCTGAAGGAGCATTGTGCTCTATGTCAGTAAAGGATTACTTTACTGTGTAATTTTGTTTTCTTATTCAATAAAGTCACGCATTCCCTCTCTTCACTTCTGCACTTTCTATTTTTAATTATATTCATCTATTAATTGGTCCGACCTGCCGGATTGTTTAATTGGAGAGCGAGAGAAAGAGACCAAATACCAACGAATTGAACTGATGCCACCAAAGAAGATGGAAACAAAGGTGAACGAGTTGGAGACAGAAGTTGCATCGCTCAAACAAACTTTGGCGGAGATGCAACTTCAAGCCGCTCAGGATCAGGAAAAACTTGTGTCGCTCATATCCCAAAGTCTTGCGGAGAAGAGTGGATATTCAGAAACTTCGAAGATGCGCGACCAACAAATTCATGGCGAAACCCTTATGAATTTTGTCAATCTGTGAAGAAGGTGGAACTCCCCTCTTTTGATGGTGAAGATCCTGCAGGGTGGATAGCGCGCGCAGAGATTTACTTCAGGGTTCTTAATACAAGCCCTGAACTGAAGGTGAGTTTGGCCCAATTATGCATGGAGGGGTCAACGATTCATTTTTTCAAAGCGTTGGCGGAGGAAGAAGCGGATCTAACTTGGGAGAAGTTTAGCAATGCTTTACTTGAACGTTATGGAGGGATTGGAGAAGGAAATTTGTTCGAACAACTCTCTTAGATTAAGTAAGAGGGAAATGTAGAAGAATATATCAAGGATTTCGAGAGGCTAGTGGTGCAAGTGGACCGAATACCCGATTCACAATATTTGGGTTACTTCTTACATGGTCTTCGGGAAGGAATAAAGGGGCGAGTGAGGAGTATGATAGCGATGGGGCCAGTCTTGCGCTCAAGATTGATGAACATTACACGGGTTGTTGAGATGGAACTTTTGGAGAATAAACTGAATTGGATCGGGTTGCGTAGTGCCAACCAAAGGAGTGGATCCAGAGGAGTTTTCAATCGGGTGAACCCACAGTATGTTAGTGGGTCTCGTTTAGAATGGGGTTATGGGAAGTCTAACAAGGAAAATGGAAATGGGTTTAGGCCAAAAAATGACAACAGGGGTGATTCCAAGCGTGATATGCCTTGGGACAGAGGGGTTAGACACCTGTCGTATCATGAGTTGATGGAAAGAAGAAGGAAAGGGCTATGCTACAAGTGTGGGGGAAATTATCACCCCCAACACCAATGCCCTGACCCTCATTTTAAAGTAATGGTGATAGATGGATCTGATGAAGGAGATTGTGAGGCCAAGGTCATGGAGGATGAGAAGGAAGAAGATGAAGTCGAAAATGAAGAGGAGTACAGCAACATGTCTTTGAGCAATATCACTAAGGTTGAAAAAAAGCGACCCAGGACCATGAAATTAAAGGCTAAAATCAATGGAGTGCCCATTTTACTCTTGGTTGATAGTGGTGCTATTCACAATTTCATTGTTGGGAAATTGGTGACAGCACTTGGTTGGCCCATCAAGCGAACTGAAACAATGAGTATCAAACTAGGTGATGGATTTCAAACTACCACACAGGGAAAATGTCCGGATATTGAAGTTGAGCTTGGGACTACCAAATTCACCATTGAAGTTGTTTTGTTTGATTTAGAAGGAGTGGACTTAGTGTTGGGGATGGATTGGTTGGAAACAATAGGGAGAATGTGGGTGGATTGGAAGGAGAAAGCAATGGAATTTAAGTTGAAGGGACAATGAGTCTAATTCGAAGAAGGAGGAGGTGCTGCCGAGCAACCCATGGCCTTGCAAACTTTGTTGGGGAAGTGTAAACAATTAGTGGATGGGTTACTACTATCCAAAGAGATGTTTTTGTTGGCTGATGATAAGGATAAAGAGTTAGGACAACAGCTTAAAGATGAATTGAGTAGGGAATTGCAAGAGCTTTTGGAATGCTACGCTGCAGTTTTTAGTGAACCTAAGGGGCTACCTCCTAGAAGGGGAAACGATCACGCTATTTGCATAGAGGAAGGAAAAAGACATGTGAACGTACGACCTTACCGTTACCCACATTATCACAAAGATGAGATCGAGAAGCAAGTGCAAGGATTGTTGGAGTCCGGGGTAATCAGACCTAGTCAGAGCGCATATTCTAGCCCGGTAATTTTGGTGAAGAAGAAAGACAAAACATGGGGGATGTGCATTGACTATAGAGCTTTGAACAAGGTCACTATCCCTGATAAATTCCCTATTCCAGTTATTGAGGAACTCTTGGATGAACTACACGGTGCCAAATATTTCACCAAGCTCGACCTTAAATCCGGATATCATCAAGTACGGGTGAAGGAGGAAGACATCCACAAGACTGCATTCCGAACTCATGAGGGCCACTACGAATTCATGGTAATGCCTTTTGGTTTGATGAATGCGCCTTCCACATTTCAATATTTAATGAATGATATTTTCAAACCAATGATGAGAAGATTTGTGTTAGTGTTCTTTGATGACATTTTGATCTATAGTTCAAATTAGGAGTCCCATATAAAGCATTTGAGAGAGGTTTTGACAGTGCTGCAGCAACATAAATTAGTGGCTAACCGGGAAAAATGTTCATCTGCTCAAGCCAAAATTGATTACCTAGGCCACATAATTTCTAAGGAGAGTGTGGCTGTGGATCCCAATAAAGTTCAATGTGTGCAAGAGTGGCCAGTTCCAAAGAACGTTAAGGGGGTGAGGGGATTTCTTGGTCTCACCGGTTATTATAGGAAGTTCATAAGAGACTATGGCAAGATTGCTAAACCTCTTATTGAATTGACAAAAAAAGAGGGGTTCAATTGGGGCAATGAGGCGCACAAGGCTTTTGAGGAGCTCAAGGTTAAACTCAATATTGCACCAGTTTTGGCACTCCCTAATTTCTCACAAGAGTTTTTCATAGAGAGTGATGCATCAGGTATGGGGATCGGGGCCATTTTGATTCAACAAGGCAAACCTATAGCATTCTTCAGTAAAGCTTTGGGAGAGAGGGGCCTTGCCAAATCCACCTATGAGAAAGAGTTGATGGCAGTAGCACTTGCCATCCAGCATTGGCGACCGTACCTCTTAGAGAGGAAGTTTACAGTCTGCACCGACCACAAGAGTCTCAAACAGTTGCTTCAACAACGAATAACCACTCATTACCAACAAATTTGGGTAGCCAAGTTATTGGGGTATCAGTTTGACATCATCTACAAGCCAGGGCTAGAAAACAAGGGTGTTGATGCTCTCTCTCGAGTTCATGGAGGACTAGAATTGATCACTATGATTCATCAACCAAGTTGGTTAGGAAGCAAGCAATTGGTAGAGGAGGTACATAAAGATTCCAAGCTGTCCAAGATCATAACAGCTTTGAAATCGGGTCAAGAGGTAAAGAAGGGGTTCTCTTATATAAAAGGGGTATTGTTTTATAAGGGAAGGCTGGTAATATTTGAGAAATCCGAGAGCATTCTTAAAATGTTAAAAGAATTTCATGAAACTCCTCAAGGGGGGCATTCTGGTGTCTACAGAACTTATAGAAGATTGATTGCCAATTTGTTTTGGTTTGGTATGATTAAACCTGTGCAGGAGTATGCCAGAGCTTGTGATGTTTGCCAACGCCAAAAATACATGGCTGCTGCCCCGGGAGGATTACTGCAACCTCTTAACATTCCGGATCAGATTTGGGAGGCGATATCAATGGATTTTATACTGGACTCCCTAAGTCTAAGGGTTATGAGTCTATCCTAGTTGTTGTGGATAGACTCTCGAAATACAGCCACTTCATCCCCCTCAAGCATCCATATACAACAAGGTTGTTAGCTGAGATTTTCACAAGGGAGGTGGTACGTTTGCATGGCATTCCAACTTCCATTCTCAGTGACGGAGACCCAATTTTTGTGAGTTCATTTTGGAAGGAATTGTTCAAATTGCAAGGCACTCAGTTGCGAATGAGCACCGCATACCATCCTCAAACTGATGGTCAAACGGAGGTGATTAACCGATGTTTGGAAACATTTCTCCGCTGTTTTACAGCGGACCAGCCTAAGCAATGGATGCAGTGGCTTCCTTGGGCTGAATATTGGTATAATACCAATTTACATGGGTCTACCGGTACCACGCCATTTGAGTGTGTTTATGGGTGACCTCCGCCTGTTTTGAATTGGTTCCTGCCTGGGGAAATTAAGGTGGAAGCAGTGCAAAGAGACTTACAGGATAGAGATGAAGCCACCAAACAACTAAAATATCAATTGCAGAAGGCACAAAACCAAATGAAAACTCATGCAAATAAGAAGAGGGTGGATACAAAGTTTGCCATTGGTGACTAGGTATTTATGAAATTGCGACCTCATGGTCAGGTTACCTTCGGTGCTCGCATCTGTCCAAAATTATCTCCACGTTACTATGGACCATTTCAGATTTTGGAGAAAGTTGGAGCAGTAGCTTATAAGCTTAAGCTGCCTGAATCATCTCGTATTCATCTGGTGTTTCATGTGTCATTATTGAAAAGGGCAGTCGGAAATTATAATGTGCAAGCCAGTTTACCTCAAGAATTGGCAAGTGACAATGCCAATAACGTAGAACCAGAATTAGTTTTGGCCAGTAGAATTGTTGCTAAGGACAGAGATACTATCCGGCAAGTGCTTGTCCAATGGAAGGGTCAAAGAGCCGACGAAGCAACATGGGAAGATGAGTTAAACATCAGAAGTCAATTTCCTAAACTAAGACTTGAGGACAAGTCTCCTCTTGTAGGGGGGATATTGATAGGGGAGCAGTTACTGATGCAGTAACTGCTACAGGGACTGTTAGTAAGCCACATGTGTGGAAAGTTTATAAGAGAAGATTTAGTGGGTCTGTGGAATAATTATATAGCAGTTACCTAACCACCTAGTAGGTTTGGGTCTGTGGAATAATTATATGGCAGTTACCTAACTGCCTAAAGGTTTGTGTGGAATAATTATATTGTGTAATATGTGTGTAAAAAAGGGGGGATCATGATTATAATTTGTATGTTGTAGGCAAATAGCATTTTGCACTCTGAAGGAGCATTGTGCTCTGTGTCAGTAAAGGATTACTTTACTGTGTAATTCTGTTTTCTTATTCAATAAAGTCACACATTCCCTCTGTTCACTTCTGCACTTTCTATTTTTAATTATGTTCATCTATTATATTTTGAAGTATTAATCTTGGCAACAATTCTTGAATGTAATTTCAATTGATTCAAAAAGGTTTAAATATGTATTTGGTCCCTGTAAATATACCACTTTTTTATTTTAGTCCCTGTAAGTTTTTTGTTTGAATTTAGTCCCTGTAAAATTAGAGACGATCAGCTTTGGTCCCTAACGTTTAATCAACATTAAAAGAATGACGAATTTTTCAAAAACCCTTAAACCCCTCTTTTAATTTATATTCATAGTTTTTAATATAAAATAACGTTAATTTTTAAATGATCAATAAATAAATTTATTAATTAATAATATAAAATATTTTAATTTTTAATATATCATAAAAGATGATATGTTGGCGTGTATTTATAGACCTACATGTCATAGTGGTTTGTCAGCTCTTTTTTTAGGGACCAAAACCGATTGTTTCTGATTTTACGGGGACTAAATCCAAATAATAAAACTTACAGGAACTAAAATAAAAAAATAGTATGTTTATAGGGACCAAAGACATATTTAAACCATTCAACAATTAGAAGATGAAATCTAACAAGTGGTACCAGAGCGCTTGGTTTCGAACAAGAGGGAATAATGTCTACAACAAAGTTCAATATAGAGAAATTCAATGGCAATAATGACTTCAGCATTTGGCAACTCAAAATGAAAGCTCTAATGGTTTATCAAGGCTTAGGCTTAAGCTTTAACCAGGGTACCAGCCGTAGTGACACAAGAAAAGAAGAATGAAATAATGGAGAAAGCTCATAGTGCATTGATTTTGAGCTCGGGAGACAAGCCACTGAGGGAAATTGCAAAAGAGAAGACACCTGTAACAATTTGGTTAAAATTGGAATATTTGTCCATGACCAAATCTCTTGCTAATAAACTCTACTTAAAGCAAAGGCTCTACACATTCAAGATGAAAACAGGGAAATCAATTGAAGAACACATTGATGAATTCAACAAGATCATAATCGATCTTGAAAACATTAATGTGAGTATTGAAGATAAAGACCAAGCTTTACTTCAGCTAAGTTCTTTGCCAAATTCATATGAGCACTTAAGTGAAGCACTGGTTTATGGCAAAGATTCCCTGTCCCTTGAGGAGGTTCATTCAACACTTATTTCTAAAGAGCTGAAAAGAAAACCATAAGGAAAAGATGAAGGGAACAATGAAGGTTTCTTTGTAAAAACCAAGTAAAAGAAGAAAGAATCCAAATAGAAATTTAAAACTGAAAAGAAGAACACCAATAAAGCAAACAAGAGATGTTTTCAGTGTGACAAATAAGGGCATTATAAGACATATTATCCTGAGAGGAAATTCAAGAACAAGAATGATGTTGAAGAGGGTGCTGGAAAAGTCTCAATTGCTTCAGAAGGTTACCTAAATGTTGATGTGCTAATGGCAACTACAAGATATTTTGATGATGAATGGGTCTTGGACTCAAGATGTTCATTTCATATGACCCCAAAGAGAGATTGGATTCTTGGATTCTAAGAAACTAATGGAGCAAGGGTCATCATCGGGAATAATTCATAATACAAGGTTGTAGGAATTGGTTCAGTAAATTTGGGGTTTGAAGATGGTACAAGGAGAGTACTAACAGGAGTGAGATATGTTCTTAAACTCAAGAGAAACTTAATATCTCTAAGAATGTTGGAGGAGTCTTGTTGCTCATACAAAACTGAACATGGTACATTGAAGGTAATGAAAGGTGCCATAATGGTGATGAAAGGCCACACAAAAAATGGCATTTATTTCCTATATAGAATTACCATAATTGGAGATGCATGGGTTGCAGTATCAAAATCAGAAAGAACAAGTTATTGGCATCAAAGGTTGGGACATGTGAGTCTCCAAGGGATGCAGATTTTGAGCAAGCAAGGAATTCTATGTGGAGACAGTATTGGAGAGCTGCCATTTTGTGAACATTGTGTATATGAAAAAATGCATAGGGCTAAATTCACAATTGCTCAACACTGTTAAGACAAACTCTCAAATTAAGTTTTGATGAAAATAAACAAAGGTTAATTAAGAATGTTAATTATGATTCTAAATGTTATGTTAATTTAATCTGTGCTCTTGAGTGTTTTTATTCAAAGATAGGAACCACGCAAAGCAAAGAAATCAGATGAAAAAACTAAACAGAACATTCTTGACTATAAGCTGTAAAAAACGGAGAATGTTCTGCAGAATCAAGACTGTTCGTCACAGCCACTTGACCAATCATTCTCCACTATTTCAACAGAGCTTATGCCTCTAATCTTTATACTAAAGTTCATCAGTACATGGCAAGGAACAAGTAGGAATCATACTTGTTAAAAAAGGCTTTCGAATTGCTAAGTTAAAAGGTCATCAATCAAGCAAAATAAAACATGGTGTAACTTTCTCCAATATGAAACTGTCAAGAAAGTTAAACCAAGACTGAACCACAAGATTGATCATCAATCTCCAGATTTTTCAGAACACTAACAGACCAAATTGATCATCAATCTCCGTTTCTGATCATCAATCTTTATTTCTGAAAGATCAATCTCCGTTTCTGCAGAAGTTATTCATTACTTTCCAAACAGTTTTTGGATAAAATCAACTCTCCAGATCAAAGCCCAATTATCATCAAATATTTCTGAAGCTTAAGGGATCATTAAACGCGCAGGAAATTTGATCAAATCTGAATAAAACAGCCATGTCAAGCAAAGCCCAAAACTGTTCAAATGGTTGGATTATTTTTATTCACTTATATTGGTTTTGGTCAAGATTGACAGAGCACTACCAACAGCTATTTTTGACCATAATTAAATGCTCAAATCGTCTATAAAAGGAAGGCAAATACTCAGCAAAATTTAGAACTTCAAGTGCCAAGTATACTCATCAAATCATATACACTTGCATTCTTGAAGGCTTCTCATTCACGAAAAGAATCAGTCTGAAACTATCATACACTTTCAGTTTATTTTATTGAATTCTTTTATCCTGAATTTATTCTCAAACAAGAGTTGAGCATAATCAGATTCAACCAATCTTCTTAAATCATTATTGTGTAAACTCATAACTATAAGGACTGTTTATAGTTTGAGTGTGATTAAAGAGTGAATTGTAAAATCCTATCAGAACTGTTAGGTGACTTGATTGAATCCTTTCTGGGTGGAAAGGAATTGGAGTTACAGATCAAGGTTGATCTTTAGCTGTGTAACCAAAAGATTGTTCTCCATTTTTCAACACTTAGTGAAAATATCACAGTTGTGAGGACTAGACGTAGCCCGAGTTGGGTGAACCAGGTTATATCATGGTGTGGTATCTCTTCCTTATCTCTATTTACATTCAGTAATTTTTATTATCAAATTAAATAGATAAACTAAAAATTGTGATTTTAACTAATCAAGAACGTTCTCCGTTTTCTATTTCCAGAACCAAGAACGTTATTCGTTTTCTATCTTCATAACCAAGATCATTCTTGAGTTGTTTTTCTTAAGTTTTTAACAGAAAATTTTAATTAGGCAAGATTACAATTCAAACCGCCTTCCTTGTAACTTGACATTGCTACTTCAAACACTGCACCAATGGAATTCTAGACTATGTCCATAGTGATTTATGGAGACCATCAATGATAACTTCTCATGGAGGTAACAGGTATTTCATTACTCTTCTAGATGATAACAGTAGAAAAGTTTAAATTTACTTTCTTAAAAGTAAGACTAAAGCCTTTAAGACCTTCAAGAAATGGAAGAAAATGATAGAAACTAAAACTGAAAGAAAGATTAAAACCCTTAAAACAAATAATGGCTTACAATTTTTAGTAAAGAGTTTACAAGTTTGCAAGCAACAAGGTATAACTAGACACAAAACTGTTAGACATACTCCTTGTGGTACCCCAATTTTGTTCAACTAATTGAAAATGTTTTAAAATAAATAAATAAAATA
Organism: Cicer yamashitae; assembly: GCA_037974755.1. Lineage (NCBI taxonomy): Eukaryota > Viridiplantae > Streptophyta > Magnoliopsida > Fabales > Fabaceae > Cicer > Cicer yamashitae. The sequence continues at coordinate 42,598,362 of JBBPBQ010020324.1, read as the reverse complement.
AGTAATAATATGTTTTGCAAGTATTATTGTAAAATCTAAAAAAAATCATCATTTTATAAATTTGACCCAATTTTGAGTTCATATTTACATAAGTGTTCCCATTACATTTAGCACCAAAAATAAAATAAAATAAAAACAAAACAAAAAAAAGGAAAAAGAGAGTTGTGCTTCTACTACACGTTTTCCTTTCCCGCTCCTGTTTCCCCTGTGTGCATTCATTTGTCTTGTTTAAGGTTACTATTTTTACTACTTGTGCACTCAATAAAAAATGATAAGCCATTATTTCCCTAATTATCTAATATTGCTTAATATTTGGTACAAAACGATACAAAATTCAGAACTTAATTTTATCTAATCAACAGAAAGATTCACCACTTTAATCTAAAAATTGGGACCAAAAATCAATAAAGAGGGGAGACTATTTTTTGGGAGATATGATACTAACAAAACCACCTAGAAAGACGAAGAAAAAACAATCAGAGTAGTAGTAAGAAAAAAAAAACAAAAAGGAAGAAGAGGTATGGTATTTTGTTTTCCTCCTCTTTACATTATAATCACTTTGTTGTTATACAAAATTATGATATAAGATGAGTTATGAATGAGGGAAAAAAATCTCTATTGTTATACAAGTGTAATGTTCCAATATATGATGAGTTATAGATGAGAAAATAAAAAACAATGATGTTATACAAATGTAATGTTCTGATCAGTAGAAGTATAAACAAACAAGATAAATTATGAAGGAGATGATAGAAAAGATAAAATTGAAAGGTTTAAACCTTCGACAACGTCGTCACTGGAGCGCTGACCATATTTTTCGGTCCCACCATGCTCGACCTCTTGATCTCTTCCCCTCCCTTCCAGTCCCCACACTCCCTCTCGGTCTTCTCCTTCTCTCTTTGAGTCTCTTCTTTTTTTTTTCTCTTTCTTTTGTTTTTTTTTTCTACGTTTTTTTTTTCTTTCTGAGCTCCTGTTTTTCCTCTCACCCCCGACGCTGTGCCTTTTACTTTCCTTCACACCTTTTATGATAGTAAGTAAGGTTATGGTGAGTTTTATATATTATTATTATTATTATATTCTTCTTTTTACTTTGTTTTATTTTTTATTATTATATATTAAAATCATTTTTTTGGACTTTAAGCTTTTTCTGTAGCTTTAAAGCCTTTAGCATTCATTTTTTTTAAAGAAAAAAAAAACAAGTCAAATTTTTTATTTTTAATATATTAACTTTAATTAGTTTATAATAAATATTAAATCATCCAAAAAAAAACACATAAATCTTTTATTAAAAGTTAACTACATGTGCCATTTTTTTATATATGAGTTGTCAAGACACAAGTTGTACAACTTGACAGTTCTAAAACTCATTTTTTAAAATAAATTAATCTCAAATTAACTTTTAAATTTGATTAATTAGATATGACATCTTTTTAATCTTTGAGTTGTTAAGACACAAATTGTACCACTTGGTAGTTTTAAAACTCAATTTCAAAACTGAAAATAATAAAATACTCTTAAACGGATTAACTGGATGAGACATCTTTTTACTCCTTGAGTTTTTGAGACATTAGTTGTACAACTTGATAGTTTTAACACTCGTATTTCAAAAATAATTATTCAAATCAAACTGTAACAGCCGGATTTTTTTTTTAACCAAATTAAAATTCATAATAAAGAGAGAAATACCTTTGGATAAAATATTTAAGTCGTATCACAACGACAAAAGTCAACAATAATTACAAACAGCGGAAACGGTTTTGAAATGAAAATCCAAAATATTTAAAACAGAAAAATACACCGGGGCTATGAGAACTATCCAACGTAGCTCATACCCCTGGGATATTCTCGGCAGACACCTGTACAAAAGCACTACCCCAAGAATTTTAACTTCCCCACATCACATCAAAAAGTGGTACAAGGACCCATCAAAATAAAAGTCAAGCTGACAATATATAGATACAGTCTTCCAGAATGAAATAAAAACAACCACAACAGATAGACATCTAGCCCCTATACAGCCATCTAATCTGATCATGCTACAAAAAAAACTACAACCCAAGTGATCTCTACGCGCCCCGCAGAAATTCTTCTGACACAGCAGTGGTCAGGTAAGTCTAACTCCGTTTCCATCTCTAGAGTACTAACTGGTAGGACGATCTTGATTCCCATCTGAGGGAAAAGCCCAGATTTCCACAATAATTGTAAAGGTCACCAACCGAAATTAACAAACATCACATAGCATTTAAATTTTAAATGCACAAAATAACCTTTCAACTTAGCATACATCTAGAAAGGGTTTTCATATGCCACACATGCATAATCAAAGTTGAAAAATGAAGTTTTTAACAAACTGCATTGTCGTATTCGAATACAGCATCCTTGTATCCGAATACAACTGTGAAAATGGCATAATTTTCAGTTTTGAAAATGTTTCGATATCACTCAACGCTTACCACATAAAGTCAATCAATAACACTCATCAAATACGGCACAATTACAAACCACAATCGAGTATATATATACAACCATCACAGTATATCAAACATGACTCGCGTGCCAAGCACCCTAATGAAATGCGTATATGCCAATGCACATGATTCCGGAATTCCAAACCAAAACCCTCCTCGAAAGGGCGTAAATCATAATTGTACAGTCTCTCACAGACCAGTACTAATTATCAAGGTGCAATCTCTCACGGATCAGCACAATTTACTATCGTACAGCCTCTCACATACCAGTACTAATTTTTTATGCGTGCAATCGCTCACAGATCAGCACGACTTACAAGAGTGCAATCTCTCACAGATCAGCACGACGCGAAAATCCCCGCAAGGATAAGATGAACCAACTATTCACATGGCATCATCTCGTAGCCCATCACGGTTACCACTATCACTATGGCCCATCGCAGTCACCATGTACTATAAAATGCATGAGCATACTCTGACTCTTTTCACCACAACCATTAAGTAAATGCAGCTATTAAAAGATTCTCCTTTTTTAATACTCATTTAACACTAATGATTTTTCAATCTTTTCACAGAGCATACTCAAGCATATATTCATCCATAAAATTCATAACGCATACGCAATCAATTATGGATACATCAATCGCACATTCACCACACATCCACATCTCAAACACAACAAATTCAATCAATTCAAATTCCAAAATTTCACACCAAATTTAATCATGAATCACCCGTATTCACAACTCCACATTTTCAAACATAAACCACCAAATTTAATCTCCAAAATTTTCAACCATATATCACCAATTTAAAACTCCACATTTTCAAACAAAAACCACCAAATTTAATCTCCAAAATTTTCAGCCATAATCCACACATAAATCACATCTCAAAAATTCATAATATTAATTATGAACACATAAACCACACCAAACTTGAATCACCACAACCCACATCTCAAACACATTAAATTCAACTTCCACAATTTCACCCATAAACACATTAAATTAATTTTCCTCAAATCTACACATAAAATACATCTCAAAATTCATAATATTAATTATGAACACATCAATCACACCAAACATGAATCACCACAACAACATTAATATCTCAGAGTTCTCCCCACCGCTAACTCGGTGCCAACAGCCTCGATTCCTTTTCGAGACTCAAGGAGCTAACTACATAAATATTTGTAACAATTTGTTTACAACTAAAATTTATCCAAAATTATATCTTTTTTCACACACCAAACTTTTACAACCAAATAATCTACATTAATTCAATCTAAGCAAATCGCGCACAAATCGCATCAAACTACACCTCAACCGCATCAATTTTAAATTCCACTAATTCACGCATAAACGAATTAAATTCATTTTCACCATTTTACACATCAAATACACCAAATTTCTTTTCCATAAAATCACATATAATGTCTTAAATGCAAACTAAAAGTTTGGAAGGAGCCCTTACCTTAACGATAGCTTAAACAACCGATTACGGTACCGCGATAAATTCCGGTAAAATATTTTCTTCGCACATCACTTCGAAAACTAGCTCACTAGCACCGCAGCGTGGAGGTGAGCAACTTTCTCTTCTGTCACTTCGCGAGATGAAGCCTAAATCTAGTAAATAAATAGGGATTTGTTTTTGAAAAAAACCAAAACTTTGGTTTTTCTTTCTTTGAAACAGAGAAAGAAAATGAGGAAGATGGAGGCACGGAAAACTGGGAAAAAATGCTTTAGGTTCTCTTTCTCTCACATAACCATATATACTAGCTTATACTATTATACATATATATTATATACTAACATATATATTATTATTATATACTAACTAATATATATATATTATTACTTACAAACATAATATTATAATATTATATATATATATATATATATATGTATAGATTATAATTAAACCAAATCAATAAATATCTAAATATTTTTACACACACTTCAACTATTTTGATAAAAATATCTATTCTCATTGCAACTCAATTGACAAGTAAATTTTTTAGCAATTAGAGATATTTTTAACAAAATAGTCCGGTAATAAATTTTCCGCAACGTAATTAAATTATTTCTCGCCAAATAATTTTAAACGGGTCTCATAAAAATATCATTGGCATTTAACATTCGAAATACCAATAAAATTGGCTAAAAAGCCTCAAAATTCAACATAAAAACACATTAAAGACAAAAATTACAAATTAAAACTACGGGTCTTACATTCTTCCCCCCAAAAATTAGTTTCGTCCTCGAAACTACGTATCGATAAACAACTCTGGGTGTTGTTCCCTCATCTTGCTCTCCAATTCCCAAGTCGCATCTCCGGTAGTTGGGTTCCAAATCATTTTGACCAACGAAACATCCTTGTTCCTTAATCGCTTAACCTTCCTGTCATCAATTCTCACAGGTAGTACTTCGAATGACAAATTCTCCTGTAGTTGTATTGTGTCCGGTTCAATCACATGTGACGGATCTGTAAGGTATTTCCCTAATTGCGACACATGAATCACGTCGTGAACATTGGACAGTATCGGAGGCAAAGCAATCCGATAAGCTACCGGTCCAATTCGTGCAGAAATCTGATATGGTCCAATAAATTTAGGAGTCAATTTTTCGATTTCAATGCTCTACCAAATCCAGTCGTAGGCGTGACTCTCAGAAACACATGGTCACCTTGCTCAAATTCTAGAAGTCTGTCCGCATAACTCTTCTGACGATCTTGTGAAATCTTCATTTTCTCCTTTATCTTCTTTACCTTATTTGTAGTCTGTTGCACCATCTGAGGTCCTACAATCATACTTTCACCGTCCTTATACCAACACAAAGGCGTTTGACACTTGCGCCCATATAAAGCCTCATATGGTGCAATTTCAATACTTGTGTGAAAACTATTGTTGTAGGTAAACTCAACCAACAGTAGTACATCATCCCAACTTCCTCTATCATCTAGTACACAAGCTCTTAAAAGATCTTCCAAGGACTGATTTGTTCTCTCAGTCTGTCCGTCAGTTTGCGGATGGTAAGCTGAACTCAACCTTAGTTTCGTTCCCAAAGCGTCATGCAATGCTCCCCAAAAGTGCGACGTGAATTTCGGATCACGATCTGATACAATACTCGACGGTACTCCGTGTAATCTCACAATCTCAGCAATGTAGATCTCCGTTAGCTTATCTACCTTATATGTGGTCTTCACTGGTAAAAAGTGTGCGGATTTAGTCAATCGATCCACTATCACCCATATAGAATCATTCTTACTCCTAGTTCTCGGCAATCCAGTTATAAAATCCATGGAAATGTTGTCCCACTTCCACTCAGGTATATCTAAAGGTTGCAACATTCCAGCAGGCCGCTGATGTTCCACCTTCGCTTTCTGGCAAGTTAGACAAGTTGATACATACTCCGCGACATGCCTCTTCATTCCTGGCCACCAATAATTCTGCCTCAAATTCTGATACATCTTTGTCGCTCCAGGATGAATACTCAATTTACTCTTATGAGCCTCATCTAAAATTGTTTTCCTCAAATTTGCAACTTCTGGTACACAAATTCTCCCATTACATCTCAAAATATTATCTGGCCCAATCTTGAACTCAGTCGTTTTCCCTTGCACTATTAGGTTCCTCTTCTCTTGAATTAAAGTGTCATTTTGAAAATTCGCAATGTCTTCAAGTAGTCCACTCGAAATCTTAATCATTCCGAATTTCAAAATACCCGGTGCAAACTCTACGGTCAAGTGTAAGTCTCTGAATGCTTCCCACAACTCTTGTTGTCTAGCCATCACTATAGAAGACACTGATACACTTCTTCTACTCAATGCATCAGCCACTACATTGGCCTTCCCAGGGTGGTACTGTAGTGTGAAATCAAAATCCTTGAGAGTCTCCATCCATCTTCTCTGACGCATGTTCAATTCCTTCTGATCAAACAGATATTTCAAACTTTTATGGTCACTTAACACTGTGAACGTGCATCCATATAAATAGTGCCTCCAGATCTTCAATGCAAAAACTACAACAGCAAGCTCTAAATCATGAGTAGGATAGTTCCTTTCATGAATCTTCAATTGCCTTGAGGCATAAGCTACAGCTTTCTTGTGTTGCATCAGAACACATCCCAAGCCTTGGTGAGACGCATCACAATAAACTTCATACGGTTCTTCTGGTTGTGGTAAGATCAAAACTGGTGAGGTTGTCAACTTCTTATTTAGTAACTGAAAATTCTCCTCACACTTCTCCGTCCATGCAAACGGTTGATCTTTTCTAGTAAGTTGCGTCAATGGAGCTACAATCTTCGCAAAACCTTCAATAAACCTCCTGTAGTAACCTGCCAGCCCTACAAAACTTCGTATGTCAGTGACGGTCTGAGGCTGTTTCCAAGCAAGAACTGACTCAATCTTTGCCGGATCCACAGCGATTCCTTCCTTAGTTATCACATGACCTAAGAAATTCACTTCCTCCAGCCAAAACTCACACTTCGAAAAATTGGCATACAATTGCTTCTCGCGCAAGATTTCAAGAACTTGGCGCAAATGCTCTTCATGTTCTTCCTCAGTCCTTGAATAAATCAAAATATCATCAATGAACACCATAACAAATTTATCCAGAAATGGACTAAAGATTCTGTTCATGTAATCCATAAAAATTGTTGGTGCATTGGTAACTCCAAATGGCATAACCAGATATTCATAATGCCCATAACGAGTTCTGAAAACAGTTTTCTGAATATCTCCTTCTCTTACTCGGATCTGATGGTAACCCGACTTCAAGTCAATTTTTGAAAACATTGCGGCTCCTCTCAACTGATCCATCAAATCATCAATACGCGGCAAAGGATAACTATTCTTAATAGTCGCCTTATTAAGTTGCCGATAATCCACACATAAGCGTGAGCTTCCATCCTTCTTCTTAACTAGCAATACCGGAGCTCCCCATGGTGATACACTTGGTCTAATAAATTTCTTCTCCAACAAATCTTCAATTTGGCTTTTGAGCTCATTTAATTCCAATGGCGACATTCGATATGGTGCAATCGAAATTGGTCCGATTCCTGGATGCAAATCAATGAAAAACTCAACTTCTCTTACCGGTGGTAATCCTGGAATTTCTGTTGGAAATACGTCCGGGTACTCCTGAACAAGCACGACATCTTCTATTTTCACATTTATCTTTGCCCCCACGTTAGCCAAAGACAAAAACTCATGAGTTCCTTCTCTTAGCGACACTCCGAGTTTGTTAGCAACTAGATACTTAACAACTTCTGGATCTAGAAAAAGAACCAATTTGCGAGCACAATCCAAGGTCACATAATGATACGACATCCAATCCATACCGAGAATGACCTCGAGAGATTGTAGAGGTAAACAAATCAAATTAATCAAGAAATCCCTATTCTGAATAGTCACTTGACACTGTAAACATGCAGTATTTACTGTCAACGTCTTAGAAGGTGTGGAAACAACCAAATCAAAAGGTAGAGGCGACACAGATAACTTCAAACGATTCACACAATCCATAGCAATGAAGGAATGGGTTGCCCCCGAATCAAAAAGTGCATTTAGAGTGTTACCTGCAATCTCACAGTCACGTTGAATCAAATTGCTAGATGGATTTCCAACTTCAGCACTCACGCAATAAACGCGTCCTCTAGCAGTAGGACGAGTAGCCCTACTTGTATTCACAACTGGTTCCACCTTCGGAGCTCTGCAATCCCTTGCAATGTGCCCTGGTTTCTGGCAATTGTAGCAAGTAAGACTCTTAGAAGTACAAGCATTAGCATAATGCCCCTCTTCTCCACATCGGAAACATCGAATCACTTGCCCCACTTGTCTTCCAAGGTTCTGGTTCCCCGGGTGATTCTGACCCCTGTTGTTGTGCTGCGGTCGGTTATAGGGCTTAGCAACTTGTTTCCCTTTGTTGCCCTGATAACTCACCCGACTAGGCCCCCTGAACTAAAGTTCCCTCCTCGGCTAGCTCTCTTATTCTTCATATCTTCCACTTCTCTACATTTTTCCACAAGAACTTGGAAACATTGAATTCCCAAGAGTAAGACAGAATCCTGAATCTCATACTTTAATCCGGCTTGGAAACGATGACACATGAATGGTTCATCAACCTCTTCACGGAAAAACCTGAAATGCCTCGATAACGATTCAAACTTAGCGGCATATTCGCCCACAGTCATATTACCCTGATGAAGTTTTAGAATATCATCACCCAACTTAGTCCTGGTACTCACCGGGAAGTATTTGTCTAAAAACTTCCTTTTGAACGACTCCCAGTTCACCTCCTCATGAGCTGGTCCCATCAACAACCTTGTACTCCTCCACCAATACTCAGTATCCCCTAACAGTAGATAAGTGGCATAGTTGACCTTCACTCCCGCCTGACAGTTAATCATCTCAAAGATCTTTTCCACTTCTTGGATCCACTGATCCGCTTTCTCAGAATTCTCATCAGCCCTAAACTTGGGAGGATTGTAACGACGAAAGTCCTCTAATCCCCTTGACTCAGCAGCACGGATCTCTCTTTCCCTCTTCTCCAAATCTCGCAGAGTCTTTGCAGCTGTCTTTGCAGCAACAGAAGTAGCCATGTTATTTATTGCTTCAGCCATTTGATCATCCCTGTTGACGTTGACCCTTGCAGCGTCATTCCTTCTTGGACGCATTGTTTCCTATAAACCCAACATCAATAAGAAATTTAAACACCCTTTAGAAGAATTCCAAAAAAAACCTTTCGACCTCAACAACTCAACACTACATCGAACCCGACACTCGGACAAATCCCCCCGACGCATGATCAGATGACAACCCCCAACCTACAGGTTAACCTACAATCTATAACCAAAGCTCTAATACCACAATTGTAACAGCCGGATTTTTTTTTTAAACAAATTAAAATTCATAATAAAGAGAGAAATACCTTTGGATAAAATATTTAAGTCGTATCAACAATAATTACAAACAGCGAAAACGGTTTTGAAATGAAAATCCAAAATATTTAAAACAGAAAAATACACCGGGGCTATGAGAACTATCCAACGTAGCTCATACCCCTGGGATATTCTCGGCAGACACCTGTACAAAAGCACTGCCCCAAGAATTTTAACTTCCCCACGTCACATCAAAAAGTGGTACAAGGACCCATCAAAATAAAAGTCAAGCTGACAATATATAGGTACAGTCTTCCAGAATGAAATAAATACAACCACAACAGATAAACATCTAGCCCCTATACAGCCATCTAATCTGATCATGCTACAAAAAAAACTATAACCCAAGTGATCTCCACGCGCCCCGCAGAAATCCTTCTAACACAGCAGTGGTCAGGTAAGTCTAACTTCGTTTCCATCTCCAGAGTACTAACTGGTAGGACGATCTTGATTCCCATCTGAGGGCAAAGCCAAGATTTCCCCAATAATTGTAAAGGTCACCAACCGAAATTAACAAACATCACATAGCATTTAAATTTTAAATGCACAAAATAACCTTTCAACTTAGCATACATCTAGAAAGGGTTTTCATATGCCACACATGCATAATCAAAGTTGAAAAATGAAGTTTTTAACAAATTGCACTGTCGTATTCGAATACAGCATCCTTGTATCCGAATACAACTGTGAAAATGGCATAATTTTCAGTTTTGAAAATGTTTCGATATCATTCAACGCTTACCACATAAAGTCAATCAATAACACTCATCAAATACGGCACAATTACAAACCACAATCGAGTATGTATATACAACCATCACAGTATATCAAACATGACTCGCGTGTCAAGCACCCTAATGAAATGCGTATATGCCAATGCACATGATTCCGGAATTCCAAACCAAAACCCTCCTCGAAAGGGCGTAAATCATAATTGTACAGTCTCTCACAGACCAGTACTAATTATCAAGGTGCAATCTCTCACGGATCAGCACAATTTATTATTGTACAGCCTCTCACAGACCAGTACTAATTTTTTATGCGTGCAATCGCTCACAGATCAGCACGACTTACAAGAGTGCAATCTCTCACAGATCAGCACGACGCGAAAATCCCCGCAAGGATAAGATGAACCAACTATTCACATGGCATCATCTCGTAGCCCATCACGGTTACCACTATCACTATGGCTCATCGCGGTCACCATGTACTATGAAATGCATGAGCATACTCTGACTCTTTTCACCACAACCATTAAGTAAATGCAGCTATTAAAAGATTCCCCTTTTTTAATACTCATTTAACACTAATGATTTTTCAATCTTTTCACAGAGCATACTCAAGCATATATTCATCCATAAAATTCATAACGCATACGCCATCAATTATGGATACATCAATCGCACATTCACCACACATCCACATCTCAAACACAACAAATTCAATCAATTCAAATTCCAAAATTTCACACCAAATTTAATCATGAATTACCCGTATTCACAACTCCACATTTTCAAACATAAACCACCAAATTTAATCTCCAAAATTTTCAACCATAAATCACCAATTTAAAACTCCACATTTTCAAACATAAACCACCAAATTTAATCTCCAAAATTTTCAGCCATAATCCACACATAAATCACATCTCAAAAATTCATAATATTAATTATGAACACATAAACCACACCAAAATTGAATCACCACAACCCACATCTCAAACACATTAAATTCAACTTCCACAATTTCACCCATAAACACATTAAATTAATTTTCCTCCAATCTACACATAAAATACATCTCAAAATTCATAATATTAATTATGAACACATCAATCACACCAAACATGAATCACCACAACAACATTAATATCTCAGAGTTCTCCCCACCGCTAACTCGGTGCCAACAGCCTCGATTCCTTTTCGAGACCCAAGGAGCTAACTACATAAACATAAATATTTGTAACAATTTGTTCACAACTAAAATTTATCCAAAATTATATCTTTTTCACACACCAAACTTTTACAGCCAAATAATCTACATTAATTCAATCTCAGCAAATCGCGCACAAATCGCATCAAACTACACCTCAACCGCATCAATTTTAAATTCCACTAATTCACGCATAAACGAATTAAATTCATTTTCACCATTTTACACATCAAATACACCAAATTTCTTTTCCATAAAATCACATATAATGTCTTAAATGCAAACTAAAAGTTTGGAAGGAGCCCTTACCTTAACGATAGCTTAAACAACCGATTACGGTACCGCGATAAATTACGGTAAAATATTTTGTTCGCACGTCACTTCGAAAACTAGCTCACTAGCACCACAGCGTGGAGGTGAGCAACTTTCTCTTCTGTCACTTCGCGAGATGAAGCCTAGATCTAGTAAATAAATAGGGATTTGTTTTTGAAAAAAAAACCAAAACTTTGGTTTTTCTTTCTTTGAAACAGAGAAAGAAAATGAGGAAGATGGAGGCACGGAAAACTGGGAAAAAATGCTTTAGGTTCTCTTTCTCTCACATAACCATATATACTAGCTTATAACCATATATACTAGCTTATACTATTATACATATATATTATATACTAACATATATATTATTATTATATACTAACTAATATATATATATATTATTACTTACAAACATAATATTATAATATTATATATATATATATATAGATGATAATTAAATCAAATCAATAAATATCTAAATATTTTTACACACACCCCAACTATTTTGATAAAAATATCTATTCTCATTGCAACTCAATTGACAAGTAAAATTTTTAGCAATTAGAGATATTTTTAACAAAATAGTCCTGTAATAAATTTTCCGCAACGTAATTAAATTATTTCTCGCCAAATAATTTTAAACGGGTCTCATAAAAATATCATTGGCATTTAACATTCGAAATACCAATAAAATTGGCTAAAAAGCCTCAAAATGCAACATAAAAACACATTAAAGACAAAAAGTACAAATTAAAACTACGGGTCTTACACAAACAAACTCATTTTTTTTTGTCAAAACAACTTTTTTTTTATCAACAACAAAACACACTTTCTTTAAAAGCAATCAACACATCCGCATTTTCCATCCAAGAACTAAGTAGCTTTGATTTCTCCATCGCACCGGGAGACACGTAGGAGCAAGATCACACTCTTGTCAAGCACATCAATAAAAAAAATCTTTTTTCTTTTTTTCCCTCTCTTTCTTAAGCACACATTTACTTCAAAATCACATTCAAAAAACAATTGATATTCATATTTAATAATAAGGAGAAATAAATATATTTAAGTTAATATTAATTTTGCACAATTAATTATAGGCAACCGTATTTAACGGATGTTGTAGGGTGCTAATACCTTCTCCACGCATAATTGACTCTCGAACTCAAAATTTAATCTCAAATACTAGTTTTCTTTTTTTTAAGGGTTTTTTCAATGTTTTCCCTATTTTAAAATAAACTTTGGTCCATTGAATTCGAAAAACACTCAAAATTTTAGGCCGCGATACTCCTCAACAAAATGGATTGGCTGAAAGAATGAATAGAACTATCCTAAAAATAATGAGGTGTATGTTGTCAAACTCAAGTATGCTTATGAAATTTTGGGTTGAAGCTGCTCAAACAGCCTGCAATCTCATCAATATGAGCCCATCAACAACCATAAATCTGAAAACTCCGCAAGAAGCTTGGACTAGTAAAGTTCCACACTATTGATATCTTAAAGTTTTTGGGTGTAATGCATATTATCATGTAAATGATGGAAAAATGGAACCTAGAGCAAAGAAATGATATTTTGTTGGATATTCTAATGGAGTGAAGGGGTACAAAATCTGGTGCACTGAAAATAAAAGATGCATTATAAGTAGAGATGTCAAATTTTACGAAGAAGAACTCTACAAGTCACTGAATACCGGCGAGGACCAGATTCAGTTTCAAAATGAATTAGATATCTTTGAGATTAAGGTAGAGCCTGGAGGTGGAAATGAGCCAAGGCCTGATCTAGACCAAACCACCAAGCAAGATCAACTCACAAACCATGTAATAGTTTATTTAGATTATGGTAATCATGATAATACAAATGAGTATTTGCTAGCAAGGGATAGAGACAAAAGATAGAAAAATCCACCTCAAATGTATGGGTTCTCAGTAGATATGATCAACTATGCATTTCACACTACTAAATAACTGAGCAATGAGGAATGAAATATTGTTCCTGAATCCATTAAATGCAAGGATAGTCAAAATTGGATGTTAGACATGACTGAAGAGTTAAACTCACTTGAAAAGAGTAATGCTTGGAATCTTGTCCCTAAGCCAAAATGAGCCAATATAATTGGGAGTAAGTGGATTTTCAAGTTGAAAGAAGGAATTCCAGGAGTAGAACCTTCCAGATACAAGGCAAGGCTTGTAGTAAAAGGGTTCACTCAAAGATAGGGAATAGATCGTAATTAAATATTATCCCTTATGGTCAAGCATTCACCAATCAGAGTTTTGTTATCTATAGTTGTTCACTTCAATATGGAATTGGAGCAAATGGATGTCAAAACAGCCTTCCTTCATGGTGATTTGAAAGAGACTATTCATATGAAGCAACCTAGTGGTTTTGAAGTTAAAGGAAAATAAGATTGGGTATGTTATCTTAAAAGGTCACTCTATTGACTCAAGCAATCACCTAGACAGTGGTACTTGAAGTTTGATTCCTTCATGTTGAAACACAAATTAGAAGCACTTATGATTGTTGTGTTTACTTTAAGAAATCTGCATGCAATGCCTTCGTCTATTTGTTGTTTTATGTTGATGATATGTTATTAGCTTGTAAAGATCTAGATGAGATTGATCTTTTAAAGGATCAACTTAAATAGGAATTTGAGATGAAGGATCTTGGTGCAACCAAGAGGACTTTGGGAATGGATATCATCGAATGAGAGCCAAATACAAACTAATTGTCTCACAGGAAAGCTACCTAAGTAAGGTAATTAGCAGGTTTAATATGAAAACAACCAAACCTACAACACTTCCTTTGGCAACATATTTTAAGTTGTCATCCAACATGTCTCCTTCAACAGTAGAAGAAAAGGAAAGAATGCAGAAAATCCCCTATGCTCTTGCCATTGGAAGTATTATGTATGTCATGGCATGTTCTGGACCTGACATTTCATATGCAGTGAGTGTTACAAGTAGATTTATGGGTAATCCCGGGAACACACATTGGCAAGCAGACAAATTGATACTAAGGTATCTAAAGGGTACTCTAGACACAAGACTGGTGTATAGCAGGAAGTCTGATGACTCCTCATCCAATCAAGGATTTATAGACTCAGACTTCGCAACAGACCTAGACAAAAAAAGATCTTTAACTAGATATGTTTTCACATTGTTTAGAAATCCTATAAGTTGGAAAGCCTCACTACAACATACACTAGCACTCTCAACAACAGAAGCAGAGTATGTTGCCTTGGCTGATGCAGTAAAGAATGCAATATGGGGGCAGGGGCTGATCTCAGAATTGGGAATTCATCAAGAGGTTGTTTGCATTCATTGCGATAGCCAAAGTGCAATACATTTAAGCAAGAACCAAATATATCATGAGAGGACTAAACACATTGATATTAGGTTACATTACATCAGGGATGTCGTAGAAAGAGGTGAAGTTCAAGTGATGAAGATTCACACAAGTGAAAATCATACTGATATGTTAACCAAAGCAGTAGCAGTTAGGAAATACAAACATTGTTTGGACTTGCTCAACATTGGTGTCAACTAATCCGTGGACTCCAAGGGATATGTGATTATGAAGTTGTTTATGGCTTGACCGAATGCTTACTATCAAGGTAGAGATTTGTTGAGTAATGGTACTAAGACGTATGCACCTAGACTGCTGCTCTGGACTACCCACACTGCTACCTCTCACGCCCATACTGAGCAAACACTTGGGGTGGGCTGGTGCTGGTGGAATTAGTTAAGCTCCTAACTGTTTTTGCAGCTGATAGTTAGAGTTAGCTACCACTTTTAGAAGCTATATATAAAATAGTTTCTCATTGTAAAAATAGAGTTAATCATTCTTTCATTCTGGAGTGAAAATAAACAAAAGGCACATGAGAGAAATAGATAAATTTGGCCACTACACACACTATCATCTTCTATGATTTTAATTTCAGCCCTTATGCAAATATCCAATTAATGAATCGAGCACACATAATTGGGAAGGCACATTTTTTCTAGAGAGAAGGAAGAAGATGATGGTTTCAATAAATTAGGGATTCTAAAATTAATTTACTAGCTTTTTATATTTTTTTAATTTTAAAAAATAAAATTAAAAATTAATTATAAAATATTAAATTTCTATCTTATGTGGCAATGCCAGTACAACAAATTTGTCTACATATCATTACTATGTGGCATTTTGTTAGTAAAAGTATGTTGACATCACAGTAGAGACCAAAAATTATTTTGACGTAGACTTTTTTAAGACTAAAAAGTAGGAAAAAAAATACATACAATTTACATGTACTGAAAATTTATTTAACCTAATATCGTAAACAATAGAAGCATCGATCTCTAAGGCAAAAAAAAATGAGCCTTTTTAATCAAATTAACAAAACCAATTTTCATCTCTTCAAAATTGATCCCTAAAGAGGAGAGAAACCAATTTTCTTTAGCCTAATTAGAAACCAAATTTCTTTAGGCAAATCAGAAACCTTAAAAGAGTGATATAGGGTTTCAATTTCAACATCACATTATGAGCATAAAAGTGGACAATTAATCTCTCTTTTGTGGAGGCTATCTTTGGCAGGAATATCATAGTTGCAAATTATCCATAATAAATGGATGTATTTAGGTATAACTTTTATTTTTCACATACTTTTTGTTATGTTGTTGCTAAATCCACGAGTTTGTTGATTTCAATTCCACTTATAAATTTCTGATACCCACACTTTAATTATTATAAATGCAAATGTGCCATTATTCTAAAATTATGAATTTTGTGTCTATCTTTTTATTTTCTATAGAAAAATTTAACCTTAAGTTGATTTCTTTAAACTTTGTTTGGATTGATGGAGTAAGGTGGAATGAAGTAGAATAGAATGGTAACTAATGAGATTTTATTGTTTTTATTTTTTTTTAATGAGTGAAATGGATTCGGACATAATAGAATCCATTTCATCTAATTAATGTGATCATTTTCATTTATTTTAAGTTTTATTCCGCCATCAAATAGCCAAACAATGAAACGAATACTTTGTTTCGTTCTGCTCCATTCCTTCCCCCTCCACGCCATTCTCTTCCATTTCATTCCGCTCGTTTTAAAATATCCAAACAAAGCCTTAAGCTAAATTACATTCTTTGTCCCTTGATTTAATTTTAAAATTTCACTTTGGTCTCTTAAACTTTTTCAATCCCACTATCGTCCCTTAAGGTTTTGTTTGCGAGTTTGGAGGGGAGGAGATGAGCGAACTTTGAAAAAAAGGAAGGAAGAAAGGGAATGAATGAAGAGCTTTGGAATGAAAGAGTTTTAGGAGTTTGTTTTTATTCATAAAACAAAATCATCATATTTTGGGGAGCTAAAAAATCATATTGGAGGAGGATTTTGACAAAATTTTCAAATCATCTCTATGTTGTCGTAATATTCTATAAATTAAAAATATATTAATCATAAATATTATCTTACCATTCTCTACAAAATCACTCTTTCAAAAAATGTAAAAAAATAAAATAAAATTATCTCTATTTTTTTATATTCTTTTCTTCCAAAGCCCTTACTTCCCCTCCCCCAAACTCGGAACAAAGCTTAAATTACAAATTTTAGACACTTTAATCCTAAAAAAATTGTGTTCAATTTTAGTTTCTTTAAGTTATCCGTAATAAACACTCTGATACCTTGTGTTACAAAAGTTAAACATTTTAGCTTATCTATTAGTGTTAAAGTTTGTAATATTTATAACTTAACAAATTAAAATGTCTAACTTTTATACTATAAGAGATCAATTAAAATAAAATAAACTTAAGCGAACAAAATATCTAATGTTTTTAATATGAAAGATCACATTGATTTAATGTGATTTTGACAAACTCACAATAATATCAAACACTAAACTCATGTCAAAGCTCATAAGTGAGCTCATAAGTGACCAACAGAAAATATATTTCTTGAGACTCATTATCTTTGTGGAAGATTAGAGTACCAAAACAAGTTATCATTAAAAGAATTACGATGAATCGTCGCGCTACGGAAAGCCTTCACATCATCTGTCTAAGTGCCACATCAATTATGCCAATAGAAATTTTTGGTTGGTAATGTTCATTTGTATCCACTTCTTCAATTTCCTGGGTAGGTTTGATTTGAAACTATCAATATTATTATTAACTGTAATCGTGAAATCCAGTATTTATTTTGGACAAATAGTTACAAGCATAAAAAACAATAATTTGTCATAAATATAAAAAAAAAATGTTATATAAATAACTGTTGGTGTCAAGTGTGAGTAAACAAGTCTCACGTTAAATGAAAAAATAGATATTGAACATTATATTACCTGAACTACATCTTCTCCCTTTACGACCCGGCCGAAAACAATAAGTTTCTCATTTAGATCCGGAATTGGTGCAGTTGTGATGAAAAGATCAAATCTTTTATGAAAGTATTTGCCTTTGGAAGTTCCAAGCATGAATGCTTCATGTTGCATACTATTGTTAATCATCACAATATTTAGTAATTAGAAAAAATTATGCAACTCAAAGGTAGATTATTATCACTATAATGGTCTAAGGACATATCATAAACATAAAGTTGTGTTGTGAAAAACAAAGAATAAGAAAACCTTGTATATTTCTTCCCTCTCAGGTTCCAATCTTCATAAGATCCTGGCCCTTTGTTATGACCTGCTTGAATCACATAGTGCTTAATTACTTGGTGAAAAAGCATCCTCTTGAAGTGCCCCTTTTGACTGAAAAAACAATTAGAAGTCTAAGTTCACAAACTGGGTGGACAAGTACTTGAAAAAACACCACTCAACCTTTCTAAGTGGAACTGAACTCGGATTCTTTATTTAAGGTCTCAGGTTCGAGCCTTGTAGATGGATAAAAATGTGGTTGGAAGGGCAGACTCCAACAAAGGTAGTCAACCAAGTTTCTTCGACTAAAGATTAGTTATCAGCAAAACCAGTGGATAGTTCGCACCAATAACATGCCCTCAACTTTGACGGGGGGTAGTATGAGGCAACAGGGTCAAAACCAATAAACTCAAAAGAAAAACGAATGAAGTACTCACCATAAGTCGATGAACTCATCGACAACTTCAGGAGCACTTTCCTTGTAAAGTTCTATAATTATAGAACCTTTAGAGGTCATTAAAACCTGTGATATGGAACAAGTTAGTAGCCATTGTATGCAAGAAAATTTTAGAAACTAATTTCAATTGTTTTGAGCACTCTAAACATCGGCGAAAAACTTACTGCATATCCAGGTAGATCAGATTTTTTGGATTCCACAGAAGGATTTTCATCCTACAGAAAAGTAGTTTCTGTAAGAATATCTATAAATCATTAGAATTATCAAGGATCTAAAGATAAAAATCAAACATATTGATAATTTAAAGATGTACCTCAAAGACTGACATGTGATTCTTTGGCTGAAATCTTGTCCTGAATGCGGATAAGACGATAAAATATTAGATTATGGAACTTTAAATCGTGCCTATAAGAACAATAAGAACTTTAAATAGCGCCTATAGCAGTGCTATAGTATTATAGTGTAATGGAACTAATAAATTGTTATTTCTCTGTGGTACTATATTCGGTACAAAATGTTGTCAAATTGAAGCTACAACATCGATATAGCACTGATGCGTAGCAGAATTTGAACAAACAGTTATTTTTCGCAAACTACAATTGATTGATGTAGCATATATCATTTATCGGTATGAATCAGCCTATCATTCATTTTACTGACCTATTGGACCAATATTTGAATGTAGCAAACAAGAAAAACACAAATATGACAAGAGTCAATGTGTAAATTATAATAGTCATTGGATTCATGTGATAAGGCCCCTTCTTCCTTTTGCTTTGTTGTAGCAGAGCTTGAGGTTTGATCCTCCCCATTTATCCTGATCATCAGTTTTAAGGGTCATCAATTTTCTATCAACAAATCAAAATTAAGTCTTCAAAATGAAAAATCAATCAACCACTACAAAATAATGATAAATATTACTATTAATAATGCCAACCAAATCACTCAATTTATTCCATATCAACACCAGCCATTTCTCATTACTAATTAACATACAAACATGAAGGAAAAACAGTATCTAACTGTCATTTGAATTGACTTATTTGAGTTTATCTATTTGTATAAACACTTGTGAATTGTTTGGAAGAGTTTATGGAAACAGTCTATTACATGTCATGATGTCCTTAAATTGTTTTCAGCTTATTTCCATAAACTCTCCAAGATAACTTATGAAAATAATTTGACTTTATTTTATTTTTTGATATAAAAAAGTTTATACATAAGCACTTATATGATAAACGTTTATGCTACAAGCATTTAATTAAAGTATTTATCCAAACATGGCCTAAATCCTAAGAACAAAAAATGTGAAATTTCCAACACGGTTAAAAAGCATGAGAATTCCCATGTCAAAATTTCTACCAGTCAGTTATTTCATAGCAAAAATATTCCTCTCAAAACTCAATCAACCACATAAGAAACACAAATTTAAGATTTAAATAATGAATAGAAATTTTCAACTAGCAATAACTATGACATGAATCACAAAAAAAACAATTTTTCATCATAACTCAAATATGGAAGAAAAAAAACAATTTTTTCATTATACTTTCATAGTTTGAAAACAAGTTAATTAATGAAGATGAAAATAAAAGTATGGAACCTGAATGATTGAAGGGTGTGTAAAACTAGGAGGAAACCAAGTTGTGAGAGAATGAAACAAAAAGGAAAAAGGGTGTTGGATTTATGAGGAGAAACAATAGAAAAGATGAAGAAAACACATCAATGAAAATGTGTGCTTATTTTCGAGCTAGACAGGAACAAAGTTTGAAAGATAATTTCCCTCTACTTTGAGAAATTGAAAACACATAGCTACCGTTTGCTGTGTGGTTTTAAATTTTTTTTTATGAGAAAATGTATATAATTTTTTTTACCATGATTGTAAGTGTAAAATAGTGTAACTAATTATATATATATAAATTAAATTGTTTATGTAATTCCTCATATTATATCACTTTTATGGTAAGATATGAAATAAAATAGATAACTGTTAGAGTAAAAAATATTTTATAAGTGTACATCTATTAAACCTTTTTTTTATATTTTTTTTCTTTACTAATTTGTTCTTGCTATAATTTTTGAAAACATTCACCTAGTACTTTGGTTGCTTGTTTGCAAAGTTAAAGAGGTGTGTTGTTTGTGTAGATGTCAATTTGGGTCCCACCTGATGGGCTAGTCCGGTGGACCCGTATTTTAGATTGGGCGAGAAATGTACTATGTACTATGATCTTATACCTAATTTTGTTTTTACAAAAAAATTAATTTATTTTGTTCCGATTATTATTAAAAAATGTGAAAAAATTGAAATTTTAGATTATTCAACCGAATTTTTGTGTAAAATTATTTTATATCGATAGTCATTAACAATTCGCGACAACAACAACTAATAAAATAATTGTCTTTAATTTAAAAATTGTATAATATAAAGTAGTAGATTAAAAAATTATGATAAAGTTACAATGTAAAATTAATTTAGAGTATAAGTGCATATTTTAATTCTTATACAAATTGTGAAAATATTTGTATTTCACGAATTTTTTATCTTGAAATTTCCAAAATAAATTTTCTATCACATATATTTATTTTCAAAAAAGCGAGACAAATGAAGGATTTTTTTTATATCTTTTTTTTTAAATTGACTAATTTGCCACACTACGAAAAAAATATACACGAATGCCCTATTTTTTTTGTCCCAGCTGATCGCAACCTAGAGATGTGATGCCCTGAAGAGTTTTTTTCTTATTTCTAATAGAATGTTGTATCTTGGGGATGCGACCATGTGCTAGTATGATTTTTTTTATTCCATTTTATTTATAGGTTTAATTATTATTTAATAAATTATAAATAATTAAAATATTTAAAAAATTAAAATACTAATAATAAAATAAAATAAATTATTAAATAATAATAATATTATTAATTTTAATAATAATAATATATTAATTTTAATAATAATAATAATTTTAATAATATTATTAATTTTAATAATAATAATAATATTAATAAGAGTAATAATAACAATAAAAAGAAAATTATATTAATAAAATAAAATAAAAATACATTAAATCCAATAGTCATAAAGTCGATAGTTTTGATCGGAGCAACCATACTTTCATGGTCCACGAGATTAGGAGTGTACATGAGTGCGGGTCGACCCGCCAATCTGATCACTCAACCCAACCCAACCCAATTTTTACCCGTACCCGGTCACTTTCGGGTCCAACCCAACCTAACCCGTTGAAACCCATTTATATTTGGTTCGGGTAATGGGTTTAACAACTCGAATCTGTCGACTCGTAGACCCGACCCGATAACTAGTTATATTTTTTTAAAAAAAATTTTTTTGGCCAGTCCAATATGGTTTCATTAATCTTCTTCTTTAGATTTTCAGCTGCCTCCATCCACTTTCTGCGTCCACCTTCTTCCACACTTTTTGAAGTCACGCCGCCTTCCACCTTCTTCTTTTGTTCCACAAGTGCTCATAAGTCATAACTGATTTTTATACGAATTAGTTATAATAAGATATTATTAATAACTTATTTTTATATGAATGCTGATGCAAGGTGTTTATGCGTCTAGCCTAAATACTTAATTTTTCTCGCAATTTAGCGTTTAATTTGTTTTGGCCTTGTAATCTCGTATATGCCTATTCATAAAATTCGTATCTAATTTTTGAATTGTCTCTTTCAAAAGAGCAATTTAATTTTTGAGTTAAATACTATTTATTTAAATGTTATATTTTGTTATAGTTTTACATAATAAAGGTATGAACGGAAAGCTTATGCTTATAATGAATTTAGTTTAAATTTTTTACATTTATTAAATACAACTTTTTTTAGTTAAATACTATTCATTTGAGTTAAATAATAGTTATGAGCAAAAATGATGCTTATACAAAAGCTTATGATGAATTTAGTTTAAATTTTTTACATTTAAATCTGTGAAACACTTTTTTTTAGTATTTTATTTGAAAATAGTAAGTACTCTGACTATAAATAAATGAAGCACTACTATTAAAAAATTATGGTAGCTTAGTAAACTAAAATGGTTGGTGGGTTATGTGTAATGATGAAAGTAATGTGGTGGACCAAGTAGCAATGCTAGCTGTTTTCTCCTCACTTTTATTATTAATATTTGTTTTTGCAGATTTCCAATTGTTTCCTTCCAGACTTTGATGAACTTGTTAAGTGTTTGTACTTGAAGTTGACATTGCTTAGAATTGATGAATTTTTATATTTTATTGATTTACTGTTGTTGAATTTATTTATGTATTTGAAGATTGTTGGATTTATTTTTTTTTTTTGTGAGAGGTTGATGACTTTTTTAAAGAATTGAATTATGTTATTGAAATTTTATAGTTTTTGAGACATTTAAGTATTAAATAGATTTTCATTCAATATATTTTCCTGTAAAATAAAAAACGGGTTATTATTTATGTATAACCCGTCAACCCAACCCGTTCATGATCGGGGCGGTTCAGTTCAGGTTAAATGAAAAAAATACGGGTTTAGAACTTAACCCAACCCAAAGATAATTGATCGGGTCGGGCATCGGGTTTTGTCAAAACCGGCCCAACCCAACCCACGTACACCCCTACACGAGATGGTAAATCCAAGAGAAGGGCGACCAATTGGTCATTTGAATGTAAACCTTCTTAACAATTGGTGTGACTGTGGGAAATATCAAACTAAACATATGTCTTGTTCACATGTGATAGCAGCATATTCTAGCATCAAATATGATTATTGGAGCCTTATACTTGATGTGTACAAAGTGGAAATGGTACTAAAAGTGTACGACGAAATGTTCAAACTTATACAAAACGAAGGATATTGGCGAGAATATGAAGGTGTTAAGATGTGTCACAATCCACTAATGCGGAGAGTCAAGAAAGGTCGTCAAAGGAGCAAACACATTAGAACAGAAATGGACACTACAGAAAGAGTGCCAAGAAAGTGCGGATTATGTCGGGTCTCTGGTCATACTAGGAAACATTGTTCAAACGCTGCTAGCACATCTACTCAAAATTAATGTACTTTTTTACTTCAATTTAATCTATTTTTATTTTATTTTATTAATATAATTTTCTTTTTATTAATATTAATATTATTATTAATATTATTATTATTATTAAAATTATTTTTTTTTTCAAAATTAATAATATTATTAATATTATTAAAATTTATAATATTATTAAAATTATTATTATCATTATTATTTAATAATGTATTTTATTTTATTATTAGTGTTTTGATTTTTTAAATATTTTAATTATTTATAATTTATTAAATAATAATTAAACCTATTAATAAAATGGAATAAAAAAAAATTCATACTAGCACATGATCGCATCACCAGGATGCGACCTTCTATTAGAAATAAAAAAAACAAAAACTCTTCAGGACGTCGCATCTCCATATTGCAATCAGCAACTGGGGCAAAAAGTAGGGCATTGTTGTATATTTTTTTTGAGTGTAGCAAATTGGTCAATTTAAAAAAAAAAAGGATATAAATAAATAAAATCCACAAATGAAATTTAATGTTGGGATATAGTTTAGATGGAGGGTTACTTAGTAAATGTATCTTCAATTATAAGGTTGGAAAATTATATCATTTTTTTTCTCTCAATCTATTTGGTCCTTTGCATTAGAATATGTGTATGTTTTATGTAAACTAGGGAAATACCGTGAATCCGAATAGGTCACGCAACATAGAACCAAAATATTTGGAAATTTTATAATTTTTTTATATATAAGTAAAATTATATAAATGTATAAATTAAAAAAAAAATTATTTAAGTTTAATTGTAGTTTTTATCTCTTTATTTTCATCTCATTAAAATTGGTATCTTTTGGTCCTCCTCAGATTTTTGAATTAAAAAATAATGATTTGATATATTTTAAATGATGTGACATACGATTTAATAAAATAGTAACATCTAGATATATTAATTATTTATATGTCATTAGTTAAATTACAAAAATGAAAAATTCTCGAAATTGAAAGATACGTTTTTACAGAGTTTTATTGCGATTTTGCGAGTGTTAATCATTTTACATAATCGTATCATATGTTATGTTATTTAAAGCATGTCACATTGCTATTTTTTAGTTAAAAAATCAGAATACGAACCAAAACTATTAGATTTTAAAAAATGAGGACCAATTTCGTAAATTCATAAAAATAAAGGGACTAAAACTGCAATTAAATTAATTATTTAAATGTAATTTATCCACGAAATATTTTATGTATCGGTGACGGCACTTATCCCATTTATGGACTGTACGATAAATTATAATTAGTTAATTATAATTTATTAGTATTTTTAATCAATTAAAAGATAATAACATTAAAAACTATTCATCGCATAAGGTGTGTCGTGATTATAGAGCTCTCAATTTCACAAGCCCAATAATTATTAGGCTCAGCCCACAGTTTGGACGGGTTAAAATTTTCATAGTTTAAAAGGCCTAAAAAAAGAAAGCCTCTAAAATTTTGTGGGCTTAAATGGGCCCCACTTTTTCAAAAAAAATCGATATTTTTTTATAAAAAATTTCAAAATTTTGATTTTTTTTTCGAAAAATAATTTTTTTTACAATTTTTTCTTATAAAAAAAATTACAAAATTTTTATTTATTTTTTCTTGAAATTTTTTTGATTCGAGAAAAAAAAATTGATTTTCTCAAGAAAAATAATTTTTTGATTTTGCTCACAAATTTTTTTTCGAAAAAAATAATTTAAAAATTTTTCTGAGAAATAAATATTTTTGATTTTCTTGAGAAATTTTTCCGATATTTTTTCGAGAAAAATAAATTTCAAAAATTTTTCAAAAAAAATATTTCAATTAACAAAACATTGGACCTATGAACCCTTCACTTAAGCCCACAAAAAATAATAGGTCGAGGACTTAAAAAATTTATTTCAATAGGGGGCTTAATATTATGGGCTTAGTATGAGATTTTTGAGAGGAGACTTGGGACTTTGGAGCTTTATTGACAGCTCTAGTTGTGAACATTGAAAAATACATATAAGAACCATCAAATGAGAGACTCATAACAGTGTCTCACAAATTAAACTCGAAAGAGCTATCACAATACAAAAAACTCATCTAACAACATATCCAAAACAAATTAACGGATTCAGATTCAACTACACGGGCGGAGCATTGTTGGGACAAGGGGGTCGCGGCCACCAAAAATATATATATATATATATATATATATAGGTAAAATGACCAAAATGCCCTTATGAAATTTAAGAAATTACACTATTGCCTAAAACCTAATTCATCTCTTCCACCCAGTGAATCAGTGACCCAGGCCCAGATTCCTCTTTCTCTCTTCTGCAACTGGGTCCGCATCTGCTCTCTCCCTCCAGATTCACGGCAGTCGGCCTCTGCTCACCGCCTTCTTCTCTCTGCTCATTCATCTGCTCGTCGTCGTCGCGTCGCTTCTCTACTCCTCTTCGTCGTCGTCGCGTCGCTCCTCTACTCCTCGTCGTCGTCGTCGCCTCGCATCGCTCCTCCGGTTATAAAGGTTTACTTGATTTTGATTTTGATTTTGTTGACTCACGTTGTGTTTCATCTTGAAAGGTTTACTTGATTTTCATCTTGATTTTGATTTTGTTGACTCAGGCTGTGGTTTACTTGATTTTGGAATTTTTTTTTGTTTGATAAACTTGATGATGCAGAATAGAAAATGTGCTGCAATTATGTTGTACTTGAAAGAATAGAAAATTTGATGATGTTGTACTTGAAAGAAAATGTGTTGCAATAATGTTAGTATTAATTTTTAGTGTTAATTATGTTAATAGATTTGTGGGCGATATAATAATTTTGGAGGATATAATGCAATTATGCTAATTTTGTAGGATATAATGCAATTATGTTAGTGCAATTATGCTAATTATGTGCTGCTAATTTTGGATGCAAATTATGTGCTGCTAATAATTCTGTGGGCGATGCGATAGGATGCCAATTATGTTAATATTAATTTTTCTTTAATCAAGTTAATATTAATTTTTGAGTAAATGACACTACTTTTCCTCCGCCTCCAGATTCACGATCGCGTCGCTCCTTTGCTCAGGGGCGGAGCACTGTTGGGACAGGGGGGTCGTGGCCACCCCCAAAAAACATGTAAAATGACCAAAATACCCTTATGA
This sequence comes from Cicer yamashitae, assembly GCA_037974755.1. Lineage (NCBI taxonomy): Eukaryota > Viridiplantae > Streptophyta > Magnoliopsida > Fabales > Fabaceae > Cicer > Cicer yamashitae. The sequence continues at coordinate 42,571,483 of JBBPBQ010020324.1, read as the reverse complement.
AATTTAAGAATTACACTATTGCCTAAAACATAATTCATCTCTTCCTCTTTCTTCCACCCAGTGAGTCAGTGACCCAGACCCAAATTCCTCTTTCTCTCTCCCGCCACTAGGTTCGCATCTGCTCTCTCCCTCCAAATTCATGGTCGTCGGCCTCTTCTCGCCGCCTTATTCTCTCTGATCACTCATCTGCTTGTCGTCTTCGCGTCGCTTCTCTGCTCCTCGTTGTGGTCGTCCCGTCGCTCCTCTACTCTTCGTCGTCGTCGTCGCCTCGCGTCGCTCCTCCGATTAAAAAGGTTTACTTGATTTTGATTTTGTTGACTCATCTGTGTTTCATCTTGATTTTGTTGACTCAGGTTGTGTTTCATCTTGAAAGGTTTACTTGATTTTCATCTTGATTTTGATTTTGTTGACTCAGGCTGTGGTTTACTTGATTTTGGAATTTTTTTTGTTTGATAAATTTGATGATGCAGAATAGAAAATGTACTGCAATAATGTTAGTATTAATTTTTAGTGCTAATTATGTTAATAGATTTGTGGGAGACATAATAATTCTGGAGGATATAATACAATTATGCTAATTATGCTAATTTTGGAGGATATAATGCAATTATGTTAGTGCAATTATGCTAATTATGTGCTGCTAATTTTGGATGCAAATTATGTGCTGCTAATAATTATGTGGGCGATGCGATAGGATGCCAATTATGTTAATATTAATTTTTCTTTAATCAAGTTAATATTAATTTTTTAGTAAATGACACTACTTTTCCTCCGACTCCAGATTCACGATTGCGTCGCTCCTCTGCTCAGGGGCGGAGCACTGTTGGGACAAGGTTGGCCACGACCACCCAAAAAAAAAAAATAGGTAAAATGACCAAAATGCCGTTATGAAATTTAAGAAATTACACTATTGCCTAAAACCTAATTCATCTATTCCTCTCGCTTCCACCCAGTGAGTCAGTGACCCAGGCCCAGATTCCTCTTTCTCTCTTCCGCCACTGGGTCCGTATCTGCCCTCTCTCTCTAGATTCACGGCCGCCGACCTCTGCTCGTCGCCTTCTTCTCTCTGCTCACTCATCTGTTTGTCGTCGTCGGGTCGCTTCTCTGCTCCTCGTCGTCGTCATCAGGTTGCTCCTCTGCTCCTTATCTTCGTCGTCGCCTCGCGTCGCTCCTCAAGTTAGAAAGGTTTACTTGATTTTGATTTTGTTGACTCATTTGTGTTTCATCTTCATTTTGTTGAGGCCATATATTATGTCCATTTGTTGGGTAAATGACAGGTTGGGTAACAACCCTCATATGTCTCTAGCCTATAATATGTTGGAATCAAGTCTTTTGGGTCTTGTTTGAGGAAGTTGCAGCAACAAATTGCATGGCAACAGGGAATTCCAGTAAGCATCCACTTCCTGCATGCACATTCTCTATTTTCCAATGATACCACAGGCTTTTCTTCTGTGTAGTTGATGTTACTAACTCCAAATATGTTTTCGCCAACATACCTTGTTCAATAAGAATAAACATATACCCAAAATTAACACACAAGACATAATTAACACACGTAACCAAAATTCTTATGATAAAACAATGATAGTATGACAAGAATTAAAAAAACATAACCATAATATTACCTACACATCCACATTCTTGATAATTTTTATTCCTTTTCTAACTTTTTCTTGATTTGAGGTAGAACAAAACAAGTGTACTTTTCTAATCTAGTTATATTTGTTGTCCACCTTTCCATTAAGTACCATTTGATGTCTTCAAGCATTGTCACTATGGTTTCCCTTTAGATCCAACTACAACACTATTGAATGAACATATTGTTGACAAGCACATCACATTTAGAATAGAAACTGAATCTTGACTTTGACTAAAACCTTAGTAGAATCTTCACCAAATATTTGTAGGCCTCTTTGTTAACCTTCCTCGTCTCCTTCATTTCTCTTTCCCATGCTTGATGATATGTTGACTTGGCTGCTTTCCACATCAATTACTTAAGCCTCTTCTTTGGGTGCTTTTTTCTGAAGTTGTTATAGACGTGTCTTACACAAAATCTTTGTTCAACCTTAGGAATCAACTCATCCATTTCATGCAAGAGTCCTTAACATAAACAAGAAAAATTAACATAAATGAATAATTGAACTTAAATGAATACCTTTTGCTGATCATATATAAAACTGTAGAATTTGCATGATTGTTGTCCAGCCAAGTCGTCAATTTATAATTTAAGGAACCAAGATCATGAATCTCTTGTCTCACCTTCAACTACAGTCAAAGCAATTGGAAGCATTTGGTCATTTGGGTTTCTACCCACAGCAGCAAGAATCATACCCCCATAATACCCTTTAAGGAAACAACCATCAAGACCAATAACTGGTCTACAAATCATGAAACTCTCTTTACATCCATTAAGATACATATATAGGCGTTGAAAACTTGGTAAAAGTGGTATGTCCACATAACTTGGTAAAAGTACTATTTGGATTTGATCTTAATAATTCATGACAGTAATCATACAATCTTAGATATTGCTCTCTGAATGATCCATCAACCATATGAATTTCAACCCTATATGTCGTGTATGCCTTCATCTTACTCACTTCAACATTCCACTTTTGATGAGCCTTGTTAGAAATATTTATAAGTTTTATGTTCAGGTTCTCCTTCATTGTTGAGTACAATATTTTCCCAAGCCAACTTGATCTCATAAATTTGACCTTATATTCTCTATGACATGAATGTGTGTCAACTAGTTTCCTAAGTTGCCATGTATCTTCATCAGATAACTTTGCACAATAGGCAAACCACTCACAACCTTCCTTGCATTTTACTCTCGCTCTTATAGTGTCGTTTTTTATTGACTTCAAATCCTTCCCATTATGAGTGGCATATGTTGTCATAGCCTCCTTAAATTCTTCTTTACATGAGAAAAGGCTTCCTAAAACCCACTTATAATCATCGATTTTTTTAGCATGACAAATAAAGGATAATTGCATTTCTCTTTAGTGCCCTCTTCATCATCATCTTCTCGTGATTCATCACTCTCCAATTCCTTTGTAAAATACTCTTCATCACATAATTTCTTCTCAGTTTGCATTACATGTTTTTTCTATTTGAAGCCAAATTAAAAGAGTCATCACTTGACACATTAACCTCCACATCTTATCCACAATATGTTCTTTATCAACAATTATCTTCTTAGGTCTCCTTCTTTTTTTACCAATACTTTGTTTCTTCTTTTCACTAGTATTAGACCATTTCTTACTTGCACCATTCATCTTGTAAATTTCACCTAGACATTGGGTTTCCTTACCACCCACCCCTCCTTGTCCTTCAAGTCCATGCCACCTATTTGGACCTCATCAAACCCATCATTCATGGGCAATTCATCATATGAGTCTCAAAGAATTACTTTAACGACACTATCATCACTATCAAACCCAATATTATCTTCTGTTTGGGTTGCATATTGGATTGGTTCGTATGTATCATTTCCTATTTGGACAGCTTCTTGATGGGCCTTTTTAGCTTCGTCTATTTGAGCTTCAATCTCCACATTAGCCACAAATATGGGGTGAGATACTGGATGGATAAGATACAACTTCACTTTCTCATTAGCCTTGGAAAATTTACCATATCCATAGCCCCAATGTCATTTTCCATAAACTTTTTCTCACCATCTACCTCATACTACATACTAATAACTTCGGGATACCCATTTTCTTTAACAATATCAACAATCTCAAAGTAACTCCACCTGTTAGTATCACATTTCCAATTTGACATTTCACCTCCATACACTTCTATTATGTCATCCAAAAAATACCCTCCATGGTGGACATCAACAAAAAAGACATCCATTCTGCTTTTTATACATTGAAAAGACAAAAAAAAAACTCATTAATAGAAAACTATAATCAAATGGTAGGGACCACGAACCTTGCCCCATAATCTTAGAAAAAGAGGAAGGAATATGTATGTGTGGACCACAAACCCTAGACCCCATTAAACAACACATGCAAAATCAACTCGTTCAAAAATCAAACACATGCAAATAATAAATAAAACAAATCAGAAAAAGGAAACAATAAATCAGAATCACTAAACATCATAATCAATAAACATGGTATCTTTCTTCTCTTGTCAATGTGGGTTGATTCCGACAGTGTGTTCTTCGATTTCGTTCTTCGATTTTGCCTTTTTATCGTTCAAATGGGTTTTCATGAGTGAGAGTGGAGAAGAACAAATAAAGGTTTTGGAATTGTGAATGAGAAGAAAATGGAACTGGAAGTTTTTTAACGTTGTCTTAACAGAAACCCATTTAAAGGGTAAAATGACAATTATTTAAAAACATAAAATACTGAAATGGGAAAATAAAATAAAATAAATGACTACAGCCTTTTGAAGACAGCTTTGAAGGAAGACATATAATTTTGAAGCAAATTTTTTGGAGATGTTAATGAAAAGAATATAGAATTGGGAAAGATGTAGACATACAGGACTATATTTTGTTCGCATAATCCTTTTCAAGAGATAGAAGAAATTTTATTTTGCAGGCAAATTAAGCAAATTTTACGAGAATTTTTTTTACAATTTTAGACTAGGAGATCAAATGTATTTAATTAATGAAAATTTGAGAAGAAATTGTGAATTACAAAAATAATAAATAATGGTAAATCAATCTATAATAAAAATTAAATATTTCTTAATTTTTGTATACAAATACAAGGCTGAAATAATTAAAGTTCAAGGACCGATGAAGTGTAAGATTCTTTTAACACTTTTCTTTGTCATTAAATATAATCATTATAAATTTCTAGATATACATTTATTAACTTTTTTCTAAATATATTTATTATTAATAACAACAAAATATGCTGAAGTAGGAAAATTATCAAATGCATCGTCTTAAAAAAATGTCATTTAATAATAGTTATAGACAAATCATACATATTATATC